>JAUYWG010000033.1:20747902-20781797 GCA_034779775.1 Enteromius afrohamiltoni
TTAGCAAGCCCATCACTCAAAAACCAGCCAGGAAAACAACAGAAAAAGAAAGCATATGCTGATAAGGTATGTCTAAAGCATGGCTGGTGTTTTGAGCTGGTTCAAGCTGGTCTTTAGCTGATCACAAGCTGGTTTGAGCTAATCATGTGCTGGTGCTGGAAATGTTTTCCCTTCTTTGTGTTTTCAGTTGCTTCATTCATTTAGAAAGCTAACAACTAATAAGCTTTACATCTTATCTGTTTAAAGGGTTAGTTCCAGCTTAGGACCACCAGCCGTGCTTCAAAGCATACCAGAATATTTTTTCTTATATTGTATAATATATTGTCTCTTGTTTTGTTTTTTTTCCTTTATCCACTAACATGAAACTAATTTAGGTTTCTCAACATGATGGCATTCCTAAAGAAACAGTTTATCCAAAAATGAAACCCCTTTCATTTAATCGCCTTCATGTTCACTCTTAAAAATAAAGGTGCTTCAAAAGGTTCTTTACAGCGATGCCATAGAAGAACCATTCTGGGCTCCACAAAGAACTATTCAGTCAAATGTTCTCTTTCTAACCATTTTATCATCTGAAGAACCTTCTTTTGCCACGAAGAACCTTTTGTGAAACTGAAAGGTTGTTCAGATTTTAAAGGTTCTTTATGAAACCATTTAGGCAAAAAGGTTCTTCTACGGCATTGTGAAGCACGTTTATGTTGTTCCAAACCTGTATCGTGGAGCACAAATTCTCAAAATATTGAACTCTTCCTTATAGACAGATTTGCTGGAACAGGGTTCCATGTATAGCACTTAAATTTGATGAAATAGAAGACACATTGTCTCTGCAACACATTGTGTGAGATTGAATAGGGCACATTAAACCTAGACCCTGAGACAGGCACAGTGTGGAGGCTATACAGAAAGAGTCTATAAAGACTGAATCCATTGCTTTATGTAACGTAACTACAGAGAAAACATTGAGAAAGTCTAACAGCTGTGTTTGGCCTTGTTCAGTGCCTGCTCTTCTTTCTGTCTTACCAAAGTGTCTGTGAGATTTCATGCTGGTGACTGGACAGATGACCCCGTCTTCAACAGGGTAAGGGTTGTAAAAGACGAGATCAGATGAAAGGGAAGATGCTAAAAAGGCTTTCATCAGAGACTTTATTTAATACTGTAAATTATAAAAGCAACATTTTTGTGATAGTTGACTATCACTTCACCTCTTAACTTTCTACAATCGATGCAAAAAAATGGAGCACACCAAAAATGATAAATAAAGATGCTTAAATGTGCATTTGTCACACATTAGAATTGCATTGGGGTTTGCACACCACGCGTTTGACACTTGAGGTTATTCAGTGTTTACCATATTTGATGTGGCGATCATTGAAAAATATCTTTGGTAACCAAACCACATTGGTTTTTACACATCATTTAACATTTGAGCCTTTTTTGTGTTTACCGTATTTGATGCACTACATAAAACAAACAAACAAAAAACACAAATTTACCATGGTTTTGCTAAATTACTCATAGTTTAACCATGGTATTAGTAGTAAAAACTATGGTTATTCAAATGGCAGTCAATACTCCAAAAAAATCATGGTTACTACTACTTTAGTATAAAAAAAAAAAAATGATGGTTCATTTCTGTTAGGGATACGGTAATTGTACCTTAAGGGTGAGTAAATAATGATGGAATTTTAAAATAAACATTAAATTTATGTTTTTATTTCTTATGACATCATATTACGGAAGCCTAAAATGATCAAATGAAATGTTTTCCCTTCTTTTTGCATCCAGTTGCTTCATTCATTTAGCAAGCTAACAACTTAGCCTAATTAGCTTTACATGGTATCCGTTTAAAGGGTTATTTCACCCAAAAATCTAAATTCTGTCATTAATTACTCACCCTTGTGTCGTTCCAAACACATTAGACCTTTAATCATCTTCAGAACACAAATTAGGATATATTTGATGATATCAGAGAGCCTCTACAGACATACAACTTAAATGATCCCAGATCCAGAAACTTGGTAAAAACACTGGTAAAACATTATATGTGACCTCAGTGGATCAACTTCAGTTTTGCGACGATATTCAATATACTCAACCATCCTCCTATGACTTACATCTTCCAGCATAATTAGAGAATATTACCGCGTAAATGTATGCTTTCCTCTAGGCGCAAACAGCCACAGATTACGCACATGTGCGTGCTTTCACCAAGCATATAAACAAGGCATTGCATTAAATACATTAAAGCTTGCGTATACAGTGTGTTGAGCATGGAGGAAAACATAAGTCAGAGGAGAAGAGTAAATTATGTTATTTTTGTTTTATTCGCACAAAAAAAAAATCGTATTCTCGTAGCATCGCAAAAGTGAGGTTAATCCACTGATGTCACATGGACTGTTTTACCAATGTTTTTGCTAGATGTACATTTCTGGATCTGGGGTCATTTCAGTTGTGTTGCTGTCTATGGAAGGTCAGATATCTCTCTGATATCATCAAAAATATCTTAATTTGTGTTCCGAAGATGAAAAATGGTCTTATGGGTTTAAAACGACATAAGGGTGAGTAATTTTTTCAACCATTTTTGGGTGAACTAACCCTTTAAGTAAATTCCAACAAGATATCACAAGTAAAATAATTTTACAACAGCTTTGAATGTTGTTCAGCTAAATAGAATCAATGCCCGGAACAATCAGTTTTATAATATGGCGTAAAGATTGTTATTTTTGCTTTCTTTGTGCAAAAAAAAAGTATTCTACACCTTTGTAATATTACAGTTGAACCACTGATGTCAACTGACTACTTTGTTGATCATCCTGGTACTTTTTTTGTGCCTTGATCGCATTAAGATCCTTGCTATCTATATGGGCTGTCCATATTTTATCCAAAATATCTTAAATTGTTGTCCAAAGATGAAAGAAGGTCTTACGAGTTTGAAACAATTAATTAATGAGAACATTTTCATTTTTGATTGAACTATCGCTTTAAAAGAGAGAGAGAGAGAGAGAAAAAACGAGGCATTTCAAATGATTTGTGTGTCTAATGTTTCTCAACGCTATCCTGTGGAGAGTTAATATAACTTCCATTTAGCTGATGCAAGGTATGCATATGGTTTCAATGAAAAGCTCTAAACTGTTCCCAGAAGTGTTCATTAGATATGGGAATATAGTCATCCCAATCAGAACATCCAGCCATTAATGCATCCATCTAACAGTAGACTGCATTTGCACCTCTCTCCCCTGTGGTTTTCCAGGGTATTCCTCTTCTCTCTGTATGGAGTCCTACGAAGGTAATAAGGCTTTAATGACAGGAGTGGTCAATCATTAGCTGGAGTGTTGGGGATGGAGGAGGCAGAGGAGAGCTTTTTTCCACTGATGGAGCAGATGTTAGTGTTGGCTTATGACTGAAAACCAGCAGCTCTTGTGCCAGCTTCACACCAGGCCCAAGCCATCCAACAGCAACCTAAACAGCCCGCTCTGGCACAGAGTAAAGAAAAGTACCAAAGCTGTGTGGACAGTCAGTCTGGGACTCGCTCAGCGTCCTTTCAGAGCTGTGAGAATCCGGTTTCACATACTGGCCTATACCATGAATTAAGAAGTAAGGGTCTATTTATCTAGAGCTAAACTTGTACTAAAATGTGCTCTGAGTATGGAGAGTGAGCTCTGTGAAATCTGAAGTCTATATGCGAGGTGCGACTGAATGGGAAGACTGGAAAAGTATGAAGGATTTGTGACATCAGCAAACTGACATTTGTTTCCAGAGGTGTTGTCTTTGAAATAACATGCACTGATGTATGCAAGAACATAAATGTTTATTAAAAGAGTAAATCACAGATAGAATCATGTGTTGAATTCACGTGAAGATTTTGTTGGCCGTGCTGAATATGCACACAGGCCTTATAAATGTCTATAGTCGTATATTTTGGCTGCAGTCTCTCATTTCAGGAGCGGGACAAGGACCAAAAGGCCTTGAGTGTAACCCAGATTTTAATGGTGGATGGTAAAAATAAAACAACGTATTTGCAGCAGACATCAGAACAAGGACAGCCGATTTAACTCTCTCCTTTCCCCGCGCTAAACAGTTTACACACCTGTACATGTGCTATCAGTCCATGTATGCGTTCGTCATAAATGGTATTTAGTCATTCGTTTAGCAGTACAAACATTTAAACGGTTTTTGACTCGATATATTGATTTCACTTGCACAATGAATTTTAAGAATTCTGCTGCCATCTGCTGGTACGTATTGTAATGCTTTTGAAAGGGCTTGGAGGTGAATGTACTAAAACAGTTGATTTAATACCCTTATGTTTTAGCCAAAGTAGAGTTTAACAAAGAGAAGAAATTGTTGAATAGAGTTATCTTCTATGCACACCTAAAGTATTCTCGTTTCTTGTAACTTATGGTTGCTTCACTGATGGACTGTTTTTCTACCTTCAGGGTCTGGTAATGTGTCAGTTGTATTGCTGTCTAGCAGATTTAATCAAAAATATGTTATTCAGGAGGTCTTGGAACGACATGAGGGTGAGTAATTAGTGATTATTGGTTAATGTATGACTATGTTAAATTAATCAGCAATCCCAGTTTTTACAGTGTGGGTTTAGTCGGTAGTTTATCAGGGTGATAGCAGAAGCTCTGTAAAGAACGATCTTGATTTTGAAGAGAAACTAGAGACTTTAAATGACAAGAAAGATTCATTTGGTTGGTTCACAATTGCATCTGCTAAAAACTTTCAAACATCACAGACTTAAATCATTGGTAGAGATTTAAGCATCTGCATTTGAACACTTTAAGAAACAGGCAACAATACTTACATTGTCACATATCTGGTCAGTATCAAATATCAAGCATAAGAGAATCCATTCCGAATCAAGGCTGCATTTAGTCTTCTTCTTCAGAGGACTGATAAACTGATCCAGGGTCATTTTGGAGACATCTATCATGCTCGTGCAGTGAAGGAAGGCCTGCGCTTTCTGCAGGAGCTCTAATGAGGACGCAGAGATGGGGAGCCGTGCTTACCAGAGGCAAATTAATATATGTAATCTGTTATGCAGCGCGATGTGACAAGACGAGGACATGTAGTGCTCTAATTAAAGTGACCTTTTCCTACAACTCCTTGAAGCACAGGTCATCTCTCATTAATGCTTGGTCTGGCACTGAGCTGTAATTCACAACATATCCAGAAAAAGGAATTTTTCCCCCCTTGCCTCTGTCATTTATTACATGCATGTGCTAATGCAGGAATATATAGTAGGAGAACGCAGCAGTGCAGTCTGAACACGTTCTATAGTATATGCCCTCCGTTAATATTGGCACCCTTGGTAAATCTGAGCAAAGGTGGCTGTGAAAAAAAAGTGCATTTATCCTTTTGATATTTCGTTCAAAAAATCTACAAAATTCTAATTATCATTGAAGTAAAACAACTGAAACAATACATGTTGGCCACAATTATTGCTATGTCCTTTTCCCAAGATAACAGCTCTGAGCTTCGTTTTGTGCTCAGTGACTTATTCTTGTGTTTATTTTGATATTTGTGTTTATTGTCTCAACATCAAAAAAACAGCAGTTTTTAACTTCATTGTACACATGGACTACTTTTTATCCCTGTGTTCACCTCTTAGTTGATTGCTGCTAAAAACTATTTTTTTAGTTTCATCTGATCATAGACGCCAGTCCCATTTGTAGTTCCAGTCCTGTCTGACAACTGAACATGCTGGAGATTGTTTTTGGATGAGCAAGGATAATTTTTCTTAAACCCTCCCGAACAACATGTGCTGCTGTAGGGGCTGTTTGACTATTTTTTTAAGAACTGTTTTCTGCATTTCTCCAGCTGTGGTCCTTGAAGAGTCTTTAGCAACTCAAACTCTACTCCTCGCCATGTATTAGGAGAATAGAGACACATGTCCTCTTCCAGGCATGTTGATTGGAAATTCTTAATTCTTTCCCTGATGCATTGTTTTTCTTAAAGCCACTTCACTCATTTGTGAAGCTCGATTGGCTGCCCACTTTTCCATTGATTTTACACATGAAACAAAATAAAGACAAAGATGCAAGACTTTGTACTAGAGTTATTTTTTTCATAAGGAAATTCCATGAAACATTGCAAGTGGCAACCAAATCAGAAATTACAGTACTATGCAAAACTATAAAACACAAGATTATAAAACCATATATTCTGGGATTGTAGTATAACAAGCTCAATTTAAGAGGAGTACAGGAGACTCTTTCACTGTTGAGCAAAATAGAGCACTCCATGACGTTTATCAGCTCAGAAGTTGGCATCATTTGGGCTTGAATACTTATGTGAATGTGATATTTCTTTTTATTAAATTTACACACATTTCTACATTTCTGTTTTTACTTTGTCTTTATGGAGGTACAGAGTGTAGATTGAGGAGAAAAAAAATAAATCTAATTTAATGAATTTAAACAATTGTATATGTGTGTGTATATATATATATATATATATATAAATAAATATATATATAACACAAACATACACTAATATTATAATAAAATAACAGCAATAATAACAATTCTCCAGAATATTTCTATTTACTGCATGATTGAAATTCTAAACTGATTCCATGAGAAATCTCTAAATAAAAAATGTCTAATACCATTTAAAAATTGACATTCTATTAAAATACACTACACTGTATTCAGACTCTTTTCTGCTTAGTTTTGTTGCAGTCTAATACTGCAATTGTTTAAATTCATTTTTTTCCCCATTAATAAATCAAGAAGCACAGTCAAGAAATCACTAACTGGCTTCTCTTCCCCTTTTAATAAATACGAATGAGTGAGTCATATCTATGTTCACAATGATGTTTTAATAAGATTCGTTATATCATCAATTCTATTTTATTTGCTATCTATTATAAATATACAGATTCACTATGGGTCTAATGCTTTTTAGGTTTTAAGACTCGTTCCTGAAGAAGGCAACGGTGACTGGCTTTTTTTGTAATGTGGCATTTGGCAATTCAAGACTTTCTTCTTTTGAAAACGCAGACAGCTTCTCCAACTACAGAATTTCACAGGATTTTCCAGATCACAGAAGTTAAGCACGCCGGTTTGCTTAAGAACATCCATCTTTATTTAGAAATGTAGATGATCTGAATGTAAAATGTAATGTACATCTTTCAATACAAAAAGGTATAGTAAAATAAACAACAATCTTTAAATGCAGAATTTGAACAGCACACAAGAAAACCTCCACAGGGACTCGAAGGCCTGATGCCTGGATGAGCAACCAGCTTCAGTGATGGTTGGGAGGCAAGAGATCTGGCAGACCCTTAAGATTATAAAGAAATTCCCCAGATCTGCCCATGAGCGCAGTGTTTGATATTACATCGACTGGCTTCTCTATGCACTAGTTACAGCACTGCAATGGAGTTCACTAATCATAGGTGCATCGGAATATTTTGCCATCTTTATGCCTCCCATATAAATGTGCTCAGCTGAATTGCTATATGGTCCAATTGCAAATCCCCACTAAACTGCCTCTGACTTCTCAATACAGCTGTTTTTAGAAGAAAAGTACACAGTGTGAAAGTCACAAAAGTTTGCATCATAGTCAAGCCGTTATTGCTTACAATAAACACTCTTGTGCTCTAGTTAGTCAAAGAGCTTACAGTACCAGGGCATGTTTTCCATCCAGTAAAACACCAACATAACATGAGCTCTAGCGGAGAGATCTAGAAAGTAGGAGCAGGTTTGAATGAGGATGGAGATGAAGAAGTTTTACCCTGTGTTCTAGGGGTCGCTATGGGGTTTGTGTGTCCCTGAAAGTCACCTGTGCTTGGACTGAGCTCTGCTCTGTAAGCTGTGGAAATGGGCTTCCCTCAGGACACGGTTGATGTGCTGGTAGGACAGCAGGGCCGCGGGGTCCGGCTGCTTGGAGGCACTGTGGGGACTGCAGGGGCCATGGCCGCCGTGGGGCCCGATGACGTCCACTCCACCATGGCTGCTGCTGTTGCTGCTGCTCCCTGCGGCGTGATCCGGACTACTGATCCAACTGCTCTCGCTGCTGGAAGACTGCAGAGGCCCGTAAGATTGGGTTAGTGACATCCATCATCACATTAGCAGCTAACACAAGCAGAACGTAGGCATTTCAAATATTTGGTAAAGCTATGACACAAGTCCAGATGTGTCCGGTGTCTGTCACTAATCAACCAGATGAGCTTTTAATAAAAGTGTCCTGTCTGTACAACAAATACACAACTAGAGAAAATGGGCTGTGGTGGGAAAACAGTCAGAAAACTCAGATGAGTTTCAAAAAAGTAATAATTATATATATATAAAAAAAAAAAAACATGGTCAGCTAAATAAGTTAAATATTTAGTTGAAGCACCCCTGAAAGAAGTTAATATTCAATACTGGCGCTTTTTTTTTTTTCAATTTTCTGTTTTAAATTAGAATTTTACAGTAAAATAAATTATATATATATATACACACAAACACTATTTCTTTATATATATATATATATATTTTTTAGTATGTGTATAAAAAAATAGTATGTGTGTGTATATATATATATATATATATATATATATACATATATACACACACACATACTATTTATATAAACACACACTAATTTTACTTGTTAAGGGTTCAACTGAAAAAAAATATACATTTTTTTTTTCTCCTGTCAGCCGAACCCTTTATAAGCTAAATAAATAGTACTAAAAAACTAAATAATATAGTTAATGTTTCAGTAATTTCAATGTTGACACTCTGTTTTAAAGTACAGTTGTATAATAAAATCTAAACATATGTGAGAATTATAAAGGAAACATTAACGCTACATGTTATAATACTAATAACTACATCTTAAATTTTTCACTTTCATACTTTAAAACCCAAACGCTTTTAATATTTCAAATACTTTGATATTATTTGGGTGCAATACTGGTGAAATGCTTAATACCGTACACGAAACGTTGGAAATGTTGAACACAAAGATTTCCTAAATGAGTGTGAAACAAATTAATTATTTTAAAAATATTAGCTTTTCATCCACTCAGAAACCCGGTTTCAGAAGAATATGCAAAGTTGCAGGTTCTACACAAAGCCAGTTTTTAAAGACTCTGTCCCATTATACCCCAACCTTATCAATTCTTCCAGCACTAGCACAAAACATTCAGATGGGTGCAGTTAAAAGATAAGAACTGTAGTTATGCGTACCTCCGACTCCCATGATTCTCTACCCGTCTCAGCGCTCTGGAGGGCTGAACTCAGTCGTTTGGCCTGAGGCATCTGAGCATCTTCATCATCACCTTCAGCGCGCTGACGTTTCCTTTACAGCATCATTACAGGTTAAAGATTTTTGACACAGTAATAAAGCAGCATCTTAACACTAATAGCATACACTTACACCATACCCTATTCATTGTGTTGTCCCATGATATCGTAGTGTTACATATGCTAGATTGTATTTATTGCTACAGTCTAGCACATTATACTCTCTGTTTGTAAAAAAAAACAAAAATTTTCCCTCTGTAATTAACAGACATGCTGTTTTATTACAATGAAGGAACTCATCAGCAGTTTGCAGACTCACCTGTTTTCTGTAAGCATTTCTGCGGATCCCACGGCAGATAATAAGGGTGTCGAACGTTTGAGTGTTTTATTGAGCAGCATTCGCTCCTGGATCAGCTGCGTTACTCTGATCAACAGCCTGCTGTGTCATGCTACACTGAACACAGCATAACACATTCAGACACGAAATACTCTCATCCTTCTCCAACTGAAAGCGAGGTTATGAATCGGTAAAGAGAGGATTATAAAACAAAATAAGTGAAAATCGTATTTAGTTGATCGTACAGTAATAAATGTGTCAATGTCTAACTCCTCCGGCTAGTCTCGATCATAGCTGGGTGCTAATTGACACTTCACTAGCTGTAGATCCAAGCGTGCTGTTCTACTAATTTAACGCTATACGTTATTCTTCTTCCAGACTTACTTTCATGAACGTAGCAGATAAAATAACGTTCTCTGTGAATATAAACCGGTTATTCGTCAGTTTGATGAGCCTGTGCGACACCAAACAAACCACCGCGGTTGCTGTTATTTACATGCTGGCGCGCATGCGCGGAAATCAGACCGTAAACACGAGGGCGTCACTGGATTGGCAGATCCATGAGAGGACGTCACGTCCGATGACCGGCGCTTCTGCTCATCCAAGAAAATATATTTTACTTATTTGTTTATTTATTTAGATGCTTATTTGAATCATTAAAAACATGTACATGGATAAAAGATGTATCAACAGAAACATAACAGTTTGATAAGGTAGGCTGCTGAATATATATATATATAAATATATACATGAAAATATATAGGATAAAAATATGGTGCCTTTTATATGAAATGTAGACATTAAAATTAAATTTAACAAATATTTGTCTTTCTTGCATAGACCCAGTATGACTAACATGATACCACATCTGAACCCATTTATGACAGCGTTTTATTTTAACGCTGAATGAGTAAATATTTCATTACTGAAATGTAAATGCATTGGTTTTCACGAGATTCTGCTTTATATCCGAATTTTGCTTTCTTTTTGTTCCATGTCCAATGTGCTTTTTGACACTTCCGATTTTATTTAAATGGAAATGTTATTTAAATGTTAAAATATGTTAAAAGTTATGCATTTGGAATATCAATACGTGTTGCAATGCCTGCGAAAAGCAAAAAAATCAAGGGGTGAATTAGCTAAACAGCGTTTTCCTAGCAACTGCCGAGTGCGTTTGGAATTTATAAATCCTACTACGGGAACTTTGGCATAGACCTGCCTTATGAATATTAATTTGAGCCGACTGACGTTGCTTGGTAACCTGTAGTTACGCAAGTTAAGTAATATTCAAGAGTCAGCCCCGAATTATCAACGCTTCATTAATTCACAGCTGACTGAGCTGAGGGCCGCTGCCGTTTAGCCAATCAGTTACGACCACTGGCCTGACGTCACACCTTCTAATTAATATTCATGTAACATCCCTGACCATAGTAGGACTGTTAGATCCTCATCCCGGAAGTTTGTGGCTTTAGCGCAGCACCGCCGCCTCCGCAGATGACACACGCAGAGGAGGAGGTGACGGGGATTAGAGCAGAGCCTCATCATTAAACGAACATATCAGGAAAAATGGGAAATACGGACTCGAAGCTGAATTTCAGGAAGGCGGTGATACAGCTGACCACGAAAACACAGGTTTGTGTCTTCGGTGTTATTCGAAGCTGTTATTAGGAGCGTCTGTGTTTCCAGATGGAGACTGCGCCTCAGATCAGACCTCTGCAACACCTCAGATCTCACAGAATCATCAGTCAAATAAAAGCAGGATTTAGTCGTCTTATACGTGCGTATGACAGCGTTGGTCACTGGTATTTAAATCAAAATAATGATGCTTGTGTTTGCCAGTAATAAGACAGCAGGTGTCATGCGTTTATCTGCAGATGTAAATATCTGCGTTATTATGTTGCTCATTCATATAGAACTTCTTCTTCTTTATTTATGCTGTCATAATAATTGAATACAGTAGTGTTATTTATTTTAGTTTAGTTTGTAATCTAAGTAATTAAAAAAAAAAACAAGATGAGTTAAACATATCTTTAATATAACTCTATTTCGTATATATTTATATATATTTTTTTCAGTTGTTTTAAGTATAAACCGCTCTAAATAATTCAAAAAGTTGCATGTCTTGTTTTACACCATTTATTAATATATCTTTTTGTTTGCTTGCTTGCTGTTGTTTTTTGTTTTAGGTTTTTTTTTTGTATACGTAGAAATTAAAAAAATGAAATTATGACGTATATGAGATCCCGCCTCTCCTGACGTGCTGTCTTTATTTTATTTAACTGTCAAGTCATCCAAAAAATATTTGAATACAAGGGTATGGAGTAGTTGAGAAACAAAATGAAATATTATTATATTTATAAATATTTAATGTTGTCACTCATCACTCAGTCAGCATAAGCTCACAATACTACATGTATAATAATTATATAAAAATCAGTGAAATGATGTTTTAAGAGAATAATACCATGTCACACCACAGGATGTCAAAACTGTCATTTTTAAAAAGGAAATATGAAATGATCAACTGTTTCTTGTTCTCTGCAGTGGTTGTTAATGTGGTTGCATTGTTGTTTTTAACTGTTAATTAAATATTAATGCGATTTATGAATTCAGTGTTTGCATAAGCCCAGCTTTTGCTTCAGTCAGATCTGTGTGTGTGTTCAAATGATTTACATATACATTAAAAGCGTATTCTCCTCACCCATCCCTAGCCCGTGGAAGCCACAGATGATGCTTTCTGGGACCAGTTTTGGGCTGAAACTGCAACCACCGTGCAGGATGTATTTGCCCTGCTTCCCGCCGCCGAGATCCGAGCCGTCCGGGAGGAATCACCCTCCAATCTGGCAACACTGTGTTACAAGGTAGCCTTCAGTATGGCTCTCTGTGCTGAAACATGACACCTGTTACATAGGGGCAGCATTAACATTGATTCAGTCTTTAAAGAATGGGATTCATCAATAATAGGCAGTGATTGTGTGAGTTAAATTGTTGGTGGGACAGGAAAACAGTTGGCGCGTTCCCCTTCCTGCCCCAGTCCCTGGGCTTCCTGTTTGAGGCTGCCCATCAGAAAGAAAACATGATTAGAAATCTTCATAGCTGTCAAGTGCACATCCTGCCAGAGGAGTTTGCAAAAGAGAGAAAGAGAGAAGTGTTGCTTTACTGTGTACTGAAGGAAGAAATGCATGACATCAGACCATAAGTAAAGAGATTATATTGTGTTTAAAAACGATTTAACTTGTATGCACATGTAATTAGTTTAGTTTCACAGTGGCCCCAAATGTATTTCACACGTATCTGAATGTCTGAATAACAAGGGCATCAAAGGGAATGTCATTTATTTTAAAGAAACATAACACACTTTATTTATAGTTCATATTAGCCTACGTTATATAAATTATTATAAATTGATAGATAATAAATTAAAATAATAATTTAGACTTTTTTCAGAAAGTGCACTTTAAAGCATTCAGAAGAGATGATAAATATTTGAGAGTTGCAAAAGATTTCTGTTTCGAATGGAAGAATCCTTACATGACAAGTATTACATGTTTTTAACAGATAATAATCTTTTTTTTCCCTTTAGCAGCAAATCATCATATTTAATGATTTCTGAAGGATCATGTGACGCTGAAGTAATGAGGGAAATTCAGCTTTGCATCACAGAAATAAAATAAATTGTAAAATATATTTAATATAAAATGGTTCCTTTAAAGCTGGTTAAAATGAACACTTTATGCCACATTGTGTTATGTAATATTGTGCATTTTTACATATTCATCATAGTTTAGATTATTTTTAGAAATCAAAAATAATATCTGCCTAGCTATTTGTTTCTGATGTTTTGGTTTTAAACCATAAGAAATGTAATTATGATTGTGTTTTAATAATCAGACCTTTATTTGGATTTAAAAAAAGGTGTACATATCTGTATTTTTATTTTATGTGAATGTATATGTATCTATTTGAATGTGTACATGTATATTTGTACAGTATATATATATCCTATTGTTCTTTTGATTATGTTTTAAACATTGGTTTTCATATTTTTACAAGTATTTGTATCCTGCTTTTATGTTTTTACTTGCAATTTTACCCCCTGAAGTACAGTGGGTACGAAAAGTATTCAGACCCCCTTAAATTTTTCACTCTTTGTTATATTGCAGCCATTTGCTAAAATCATTTTTCTCATTAATGTACACACAGCACCCCATATTAACAGAAAAACACAGACTTAAAAAAGAAAAACTGAAATATCGCATGGTCCTAAGTATTCAGACCCTTTGTTCAGTATTTAGATTTTGGGAAGGATGCAACAAGTTTTTCACACCTGGATTTGGGGATCCTCTCCAGTTCTGTCAGGTTGGATGGTAAACGTTGGCGAACAGCCTTGTTTAGGTCTCTCCAGAGAAGCTCAATTGGGTTTAAGTCAGGGCTCTGGCTGGGCCATTTAAGAACAGTCACGGAGTCGTTGTGAAGCCACTCCTTCATTATTTTAGCTGTGTGCTTAGGGTCGTTGTCTTGTTGGAAGGTAAACCTTCGGCCCAGTCTGAGGTCCTGAGCACTCTGGAGAAGGTTTTGGTCCAGGATATCCCTGTACTTGGCCTCATTCATCTTTCCCTCGATTGCAACCAGTCGTCCTGTCCCTGCATCTGAAAAACACCCCCACAGCAGGATGCTGCCACCACCATGCTTCACTGTTGGGACTGTATTGGACAGGTGATGAGCAGTGCATGGTTTTCTCCACACATAACGCTTAGAATTAAGGCCAAAAAGTTCTATCTTGGTCTCATCAGACCAGAGATTCTTATTTCTCACCATCTTGGAATCCTTCAGGTGTTTTTTAGCAAACTTCATGCAGGCTTTCATGTGTCTTGCACTGAGGAGAGGCTTCCATCGGGCCACAGTGGAGGGCTGCAGTGATAGTTGACTTTCTATAGCTTTCTCCCATCTCCCGTCTACATCTCTGGAGCTCAGCGACAGTGATCTTTGGGTTCTTCTTTACCTCTCTTACCAGGGCTCTTCTCCCCCGATAGCTCAGTTTGGCGGGGTGACCAGCTCTAAGAAGGGTTCTGGTCATCCCAAACGTCTTATATTTGAGGGTTATGTAGGCCAGTGTGCTCTTAGGAAAAGCAGACATATTTTAGCAACCATGGCCAGATCTGTGCCTTCCCACAATACTGTCTTGGAGCTCTTCAGGCAGTTCCTTTGACCTCTTGATTCTCATTTGCTCTGACATACATTGTGAGCTGTAAGGTCTTATATAGACAGGTGTGTGGCTTTCCTAATCAAGTCCAATCAATATAATCAAACACAGCTGGACTCAAATGAAGATGTAGAACCATCTCAAGGATGATCTGAAGAAATGGACAAAACCTGAGTTAAATAAACTTCAAAACTCAAAAAAGGGACATTTTGATATTTTTTAAGTGACCGTGAGACATCATGTTTTTTTTGTTCATGTTCATACTATCTTCTGTATGTTTTGTCATGAGTGTATCTGTGTTTTCCCACAGGCGGTGGAGAAGTTGGTTCAGGGAGCCGAGTCCGGCTGCCCCTCAGAGAGGGAAAAGCAGATCGTGCTGAACTGCGCTCGAATGCTGTCTCGAATCCTGCCCTACATCTTTGAGGACCAGGACTGGAGAGGCTTCTTCTGGTCTACCATCCCTGGATCTGGCAGAGCAGGGGTGAGGAGGAGTGCTATCAACTCACCTTGTTGTTTGGAATTCACAAATACCAGCTGATATTCAGTAGCATGACTTCAAGCTTGTGTTTAAGTGCAGTGCAGTTAAAAATAGCAGTATAGGATTATGAAACACACTCAAATGAATTTCCCTCAGCAAAGGTGATGTATTCAACACAAGCAAACTTATTTATTTATTATCATGAGTTATTTGATTGAAGAGAAATATAAACAGCTAAAAAGCAATTCCAACCCTTTCTATATTGTCAGATTTTAAATATTATCATCTAATAATCATTATAACTTAGTGCTGTGAAACAATTAATAGTGATTATTTGCACTCCAAAAAAAGTTTTTGTTTACTTATTATATCAGTGTGTACTGTGCATATTTATTATGTCTATATAAATACACACATATGCAACTATATATTAAAAAAATATATGTTGTTTATATAAAAATAAATTATTATTATTAATTAAATTATATATTTATATATAATTATATATTATTTTTAAATATATATAAAAAATGTTTCTATATTATATAATTTCTATGAATATAAACATTTTCAAAATAGATGCTGTATGCGTGTGTATTTATCTATACATAATAAATATAAACAGAACACTCATATTATTATGCAAACAAAAGCTTTTATTTTGGATTTAATTCATCGCAATTAATCATTTGACAGCACTAATTATATCGAGTAAAGCATGCATTATAAGCAAAAAAAAAAAAAAAAAAAATATATATATATATATATATAATCACATATAATCATATTTATGTGATTATGTATAAATATATAAATATACATATTTATATTAATATAATTTAGATGATATATATATATATATATATATATATATATAATTATAATTTATATATGACATATTTTTCTTCAATATATAGTGTTTTTTTTATATATACATAATAATATACATGGTAAATATGCATATATTGAGTGAACCAAAAACTTTATTTAGAATGTGATTAATCATGATTAATCGTTTGACAGCACTCATTTTTTACTTTTTTGATTATGCTTATCTCTGCATAGATTGATGATATGGAGGATGAAGATGAAGGTGCCCGTCCGCTGGCAGAGTCTCTCTTATTGGCTGTGGCTGACTTGCTTTTCTGTCCGGACTTCACTGTTCAGAGCCACAAAAAAGGAAGACCTGTGAGTTCACTTCTGTCTGCCTGTCTGTCAAAATGGATAGTAACAGAAGGAAACACTTTATAGCCTTTTATAGTCTAACATCTCTACAAGTTACAAAGAGTGAAGAGTTCTACTAAGGCAGGGTATAAAAAGGAACCAATATATTTTACCAGTGTTTTTTAAATGCATTTTAAAACGCACTATTCCATGAACATTCGCTTTTAAAGGCAGAACAGTTGGGCAAAGAGATTACATGTAAATGAGACTTCCGTAACAGTACTACCAAACAGAATGTGGTTTACCTAACCAGCAGCAAGCTTTGTGTATTTGATCTCAATAAATCTCATACATTTTAGCTAATTGAAAATTGCTTATTCCTTAGCTAGCCATATTTTAACCATGTCCATACTTTTAACTGAATAAATTTAGTTGCAGATGTTTTAAGCATTTTCAATAACTATTAAAACAATTTGTTTTGAAAATATGATCATTTAACTACAACCAGATTTGAATAGTTAATTAACAAATATGCTGCATTTTGGGGTGTAGATATTTATTTCTTGCCATTTTTATTTCATGACTGCGTCACATTAATTCCATTAGTGTACGTTAAATCTCTGTAATCCAAATAAATACACAATTTAGGCCTAATTTAGGTTTATGAGGTCATCATCCAGCTCTGGTATTTCTCATTTATCTAGTCTCTAGATTTAACTCATCAAGGTAACCGGTTATCAGCTTTATTAATAGTTCGCAATATGTTTTGTGATGATATGTTCTATGCAGTTACAGTAAATTCAGTTTTAGGTTGAGTTTCTGTGTCTTACGTCCAGGACTCGGTTGAAGACATGCAGTCTCTGGACAGTTGTGAATACATCTGGGAGGCCGGAGTGGGTTTTGCTCAGTCCCCTCCACTCAACTACATCCACGATATCAACAGGTGAGAGCGGTTCCCACAGCCACATGCGTGTGTTTATTTGAGTTTCCATGGTGATCTTTTAATCAGTAACCACACAAGACGTTTAAAAGCCCGCACCTGTTTTTCCACTCAAACACAAGATTTAGATCAGCTATTTACACTTATCAGAGAACATATGTGTTCACCGTCCAGTGGTGCATGTTTCACTGCTCTCTGTGTGTGTGTGTCTTTGTGTTAATAGAACTGAGCTATTGAGGTTACTGCTCACCTGTTTCTCAGAGGCCATGTACCTGCCGCCAACATCTGATAACAGTATTCTCAACCCCTGGGTCACCTTCTTCTGTTCCACTGAAAACAGGTCGGTCTGACTCGCACAAACACAACACTCCCCAATTAAACACTCGGAGACTTACTAGTGCTGTTTGCAAAGTTAATCTTCTAATCCTGAGTATTTAAGGATTTAATGCTAGTCTGTAAACGTTAGTGTGGGCGCTTTTGATTTGGGTCTGCAAAAAACCGTCTAGCAAAACAGCCAGCAACATCCTAAAAACCATGTAGAAGTACACTAAAACCACTTAGTATTGCTGAAAACTTCAGACCAACACAGCCATGCATTTTTAAATCAGGACACTTTTACTTAAAAAAGGAAATGACTTAAGATCTCACGTTACACTTTACTCTGACAGTCCACTTTAGACTTTCTATAAGTAACTTTGTGACTACATGTCAACTAATTCTCATTCATTTGCAACTACATGTCTACTAACTCTCAGAGTAGGCTGCTAGATTTGGGTTAGGGTTAGTAGAATTAGGTGATATATACTTGCAAAACTTCTACCCATCAAAATAAAGTGTTAGAAGATGTTAAGCATACAGTCTACTAATATTCTAATGACTGCAAAGTTACTTAGAGTTACCTTAGAGTGTCTAAAGTGGACTATCGAACTTGTGTTAACCTTGTTTAAGTAAATAATTAATAATAAAGTAAATAAAAAATAATAATTAAGTAAATAATTTTGATAAGAATGTTAAATATTAAAATAATAATAATACATTATATTTTTTATATTTATTTGCAGCCTTACCATTAAATGTTTTATTCCACAGTATTCCATCTTTTAATTAATATTCAAATAATAAAATGCATTTAAGCGTATGTCTTAAACTGTTTTTTATTAATATAGAAAATACAACATTTGGATGTTGGCACAGATCTTTAAAGACAAAAAAAGAGTTTTTGCTTAAAACAAGAATACATAAATATATATGTATATAAATATATATCTTGTTTTAAGAAAAAAGATCAGTTGTTGTTAATAGAATATTCAGAAAATGGAACTTGATACGTTTTTTTATTTATTTTACTTTTTGATTCAATGCTGATTAAAGAATGTTCGCATATTTGTACCGGATAGCAATTTTTTGTAATAGTACTAGAAGTAATTTTTTTCTGTGAACACTCTAACTAACATCGTCCTGGCAACCGTGTAGAACTCCCCAGTAAATGCATAGCATCACCACACCAACCCCACCAGCAAACACTCACATTGTCTTCAGCGATATAAAAGTGCTGTAAACATTGACAGTCTCTGCTTGCTTCAGACACGCTCTGCCACTCTTCACCTCCCTGCTGAATGTGGTTTGCGCTTACGACCCGGTGGGCTACGGGATCCCCTACAACCACCTGCTCTTCTCTGACTACCGTGAGCAGCTGGTGGAGCAGGCCATGCAGATCCTCATTGTGACTCTGGAGCACGAGGGCGGACAGCCATACCGCCCACCTTCCCCCTCTAGCATGGAGGACCAGGATGTAAGCTCACCACACCCCATTATGTACACATAGAGCGAATGTCAACACAAGCCAAAGAATTGGGATAAAATTGGGATAGACAATAGTCCAATGGTCATTGTGTGAGCTAAACCATCTCTTTTTTTTATTTTTTTTTTATTCATAGGCTGTTGGTCCAAATAACCTGTTTGTAAATTACCTGTCCAGAATTCACAGGGAGGAGGTACGGAGAACTTTCATCTTAGCGTATGGTGAGAAAATACAAAGAAACTTCAGTACATTGTTCTCTTCATATCTGAGCTGTTTTTCTTGTATCTGCAGGATTATGACTTTGTTCTGAAAGGTTTGGCGCGTTTGCTGACCAACCCACTCACTCAAACATATCTGCCCAACTCAACCAAAAAGATCCAGTTTCACCAGGAACTGCTGGTCCTTTTCTGGAAACTCTGTGACTTCAACAAAGTAAGAGATTAGGCGCTTAAATACAGTCATCTCCAAATAATGACGGTGGAAATTCACACGCATTTCCTCTTGTAGAAATTCCTGTTCTTTGTGCTGAAGAGCAGCGACGTGTTGGATATATTAGTGCCTATCCTGTTTTACCTGAATGATGCCCGAGCCGACCAATGTAAGAGTGTAAAAATGGAAGATGCTAAATACGAAGTTCACCCAAAAACTTAAACATTCTGCCATTTACTCATCCTACTCATCTTTTCTGAATCAGCAAAACTTAAGTATACAGTATATAGTAAGTATAATATATCTATATAAATATAGAAAAAAAATGTAATGATCCCAAACTTTTGAACAGTATTTTCTGGATTTTGTATCTAATAAATGCAGTCTTGATAAGCAGAAGAAACATCTTTAAAAACCAAAAAGCAATATCTTAATGACCCCAAATTTTTTAACGATAGTGTATATGCGTTCACATTTTTATGCGTGAATAAATTACTCAATCAAATATGTTCATAATATAAAAGTTGTCTTGCCTTTTTTTAAATACTTAAAAATTCATATTCTATTCATATGGATAAATTTTTCAATTAATGAACATTTTAAAAGTGTCAACATTTGGGCAAAATTGACTTTTTAATGGGTGGACAGAAATCTCTTTCATTTTCATTTTAAAAATCAAAAAGAAGAGAAAATGACTGTATTTTTATTTTTGGGTGAACTATTCCTTTAAGGGTTTTTTCCCTCCCTGAAGTCCATTTATGATGTTTCTTTTACATCAAAAATGAATAATTTAGTTTTTGAAAACATTTTTCAGTCTTGCCGACCCTTAAAGTTAAACCTTTGAGTTCTACTCTTACTGTACAGTACCTTTTAGGTAAGTGACATGTAAATTCTGTAATGAACTGTTGTTGTTCTGTTAAACTTCAGCGCGGGTCGGTCTCATGCACATCGGCGTCTTTATTCTGCTGCTGCTGAGTGGAGAGAGGAACTTTGGTGTGCGTTTGAACAAGCCCTACTCGCTTCATGTCCCTATGGACATCCCTGTGTTCACGGGAACACACGCCGATCTGCTCATCGTGGTAAGGCCCATGTCTGCTTCACTTTTACAATTTACATGAAAGTATCTGGTTTAACCATAGAAACATCTACGTTTTTTTTAATCTCTAAAAACTGGTTGTGTCTGAAGGTTTTCCACAAGATAATAACCAGTGGCCATCAGCGTTTACAGCCTCTCTATGACTGCCTGCTCACTATTGTGGTGAATGGTGAGTAGTAAGAGTGTCTGGGTTTGTACAGGGCTTTGCTTGGATTCAGATCGTAATCTGTTGTTACGCCAGAAGACAAACAAAAGACTGGAGGTGACGCTTTTCATTTGGTGAGAGTCTAAAAGTTTCACCAAAGAGAGCAAATGCAGTCAGTTTCAAAGATCAAAAAGGGCTTTAATTGAAATGGAATGGTCAGAGTAATATACAATCTATGTAGTTTGGTGCCTGATCCACAAGCACTGCTTCCTTTGTGTCTTTTGTCACATACACCTTGTTTAGTGTCTCCCTACCTGAAGAGTCTTTCCATGGTTGCGGCCAACAAGCTCCTTCATCTCCTGGAGGCGTTTTCCACCAACTGGTTTCTGTTCTCCGCACCTCAGAACCACCATCTTGTCTTCTTCTTGCTGGAGGCCTTCAATAACATCATTCAGTACCAGTTCGACGGTACGATCGACCCTTTCATTCATCTTTGCGAGATACATTCTCATTGTGAAGAAGAGTTTTACACATTTTCTTGCTTTCCTATCAAATCTGTTTATAGAAGTCCATGTGGTACTGTTATCAGTGTACATGTTGTGGTCTGGCTGCAAAAAGGTTAAAGATGACTTCACACAGGGTCTGAAAATCTTTTACATTAAAGGACAATATTTGACCTCTGGAATTGTGTGGCAAATCCTGTGGCATTTATTTTCTTAGGGCAATTATTGATAGACTGTTGCCAATAAAATTTTATCACCATCTACAAAAGCCATTATTACACTGCAAAGGTGGAACAGAAGCTCTGACATGGCATTAATAATTTGCAAAGACATTTACAAAAATTAAATGTCTGCATGAAGTATATAAAATAGCAGACTGATCTTGTTCACAGATCGATGTGTTGTTTTGGTCGTTCTTCTGAAATAAAGTCTGCTGTCATGGTATTTCTTTAATCTTACACGATTGCATTCTCAAACAGCTGGCATGAAAGGACTGTTTAGAGTTTACAGGAAGAAAAGTAGAAGAGAGAAAAGGGGTTGGGATAAGAAAAGGTCCCTGAAGTATGATTTGATTTTGGGATGCTGTTACGCAAAAGCACTGTATGAATTTCATTTTAACATTTAACTTTAACATGTTAGCCATCTTGTTTTGAGAGGATTTTAAACCAGGGAAGTAAAATAATGGGGAGGAAGCCGATGATTATGGCCCAGTTATATCATCGGTAGGGCTGGGTGATATATACCAATCGATATATTAATGCGCATCTCATCAGCAAAGACGGTTCTTTGATAAGCGTTGGGGGGGATTCATTGTCAGTGATCTACGGCTCCGTGTATCAACTGGCGCTCCATTGGTGCAGGTTAAAAATCATAGGCAGATTTTGGGTAAAGCACTCAGTATAGAACCCCTATTAGTAAAACAAATTGGTTTAAACATTCATTCCTCCCCTCGGTGGTAAATTAAAGGGAGGAGATTGAGTGTGTTTTTTTATGTATATTATTTTGTTTTATTTTATGTGAAATGCTTGTATGCTGCAACCAAATGGCCCTCCTTCCCCGACCCCAACTCTGTTCATTTTTTGATCAGGTAACTGTAATTTGGTGTACGCCATCATTCGAAAGCGCAACGTCTTCCACCA
The DNA here is from genome assembly GCA_034779775.1 of Enteromius afrohamiltoni. Taxonomy (NCBI): domain Eukaryota; kingdom Metazoa; phylum Chordata; class Actinopteri; order Cypriniformes; family Cyprinidae; genus Enteromius; species Enteromius afrohamiltoni. The sequence goes on from JAUYWG010000033.1 coordinate 20,770,380, forward strand.
GCTGGCCAACCTGTCCTCCGACCCCAACACCATTCAGAAGGCCTTGCAGAGGAAGAGGAAATCTCCAGACGCTATTTCTCGCACCAGCTCGCAGGAGACCGTGTCCATGGAGGGCTCACGGCCGGCTGTGCCTGCTGAACCCGGCACTCTGAAGGCCAGTCTGGTGGCCATGCCAGGTACCACTGGTTTGTTTACATGTACCGCATGCTAACTATTAGGATTAGCGAAGAGCAGTTACTATGAGAGAGTAGCGCTTTGTGTGTGAGTTTTTGATAGACAGGCTAACTCTCTTCAGGTATAGATAAACTGACGGAGAAGTCCCAGGTTTCAGAAGACGGTACTATGGTAGCTGTGCCACAGACAGAGTCCCCACAAACCCCAGAACACAGCGCCACGGCTGGAACCAGCGACACAGAGTCTATATCAGGAAGAGACAATGAGGTTAGCAGGCTCACAATCACATCCTCGACTGGCTCCTCAAATGAAGGTGGTAACGTTGTTGCTTCTTCTCAGGATGTTTTCTACACTGAGGCAGAGATGGCAAGGAGACGCTTGTCCAGCTCATCATCGTCTGCCATCAGCCACTGGAATCCTAAACCAGACTGGGTAAGAAGACCAGTTACTGTTTTTGAGCCATACTGTAGTAAAGTGTAATATTTGCAACACTTAGGTAATAAATGGTACAACATACTGTAGTATTAACTATAGTGAACTGATAAACTGTAATAAATACTGTGGTATACTTTAGTTTTTGCTACAGTAAACTGTAGTATAATATATATATCAGCACAGCAACTATAGAATTATCACAACAAATGACTTCAAGTATTTTACTATAGTATGGTTCAAAATACTATAGTTTGGGATTCTTATTAGTGCCCTACAATTTTAACCCCTGAGTCAAGAAATTGTTTACCCATAAATGAAATGGTCATTGGTCATCGTTTACTCTTCCTCACGTCAGTGAACACACAGAAACAGGGACATGGCTAAATAAAGATTTGGCAAATTTTCTCGTTTTGTTTTTTACAGAAATAAAAACAGCTTTTGGAACAACATGAGGGAGAGTAAATAATGACCAGATATTCCTCTTTGGGTCGTTTTAGTGGCTCCTGCATCAGGATTTGAAGTTTTTCACATTCTATATTTATAAACTTTTAAGTTTTTATTTGCATTTGTAACAGGTAATACAATACAATTAATACAATTATTAAGAGTTTATGATAAGTGCTTGATAATCAGACTGTAGTATACCTGTTTACATTTCTGTTTAATAATAGAATTCGTTTTTTGTTTTCTGATAAAGAGCAAAATAAATCTAATGAAAATATTTTGAACTTGTCTTATACTGTATATAGTAATAGTTAATACAAAATATAAAACACTAAGAAAATGTTTTTTGTTTTTTTTTAATATTAAGTGAACATTATACTTTCAGTTTATAACAAATTTAGCTTTAGTTTAAGGTGAAATGACGTAGTAAATAGTCCACTTTTTTTTTTATTGATCAGCATTAAGTAACATTTGGGTTTATGTCTAAAGAAAATATTTTGATTATGCATGTGGCCTTTATTATAAATAATCTTTATATTTTGTATGAATGTTTTTGTCTTTGGAAAAAGAAATATATTTGTTTAATGTTAGATCACAATTTGAAGTTTGAACCAAAACATAAATATAATTTAAGAAAACGAATACATTTTGCTGTAAAAAAACAAAACAAAAATCTCATGTTGTTGTTTTTTTGCACAAATCTAGGTCACCATGAAAAGAAAATTTACTTGTAAATATTAAGATTTAGGATATTACTGATATTTTGTGAATGATTTGTGCGTATGTTTTATTTACTTTATTTTATTTTTTATTTATTAGTCATGTGTGGAACTTACTACTCTAATCATTAAGTCCACATAAACCCTTCTTCTGCAAGCTCACATTCATCAACACTCACACCTCCAGATCCAGTCCAATCCATTAAACTCGTGTGCACGTCACAATGTAGAAGAAAATCTCTGCCAGACATTAAGTTTTATTACGACTTTAAGAGCAACCCCAAGTAAACCATTTCAAGTTTAAATAAAGCCCACAAGAGCTCTCTTCACTTGTTATCTGGACTCATATTACAGGTCCTGTCCTGGAAGAGCAAGCTCCCACTGCAGACCATCATGCGCTTGTTACAAGTACTGGTGCCACAGGTGGAAAAAATCTGCATTGACAAGTAAGAGAAGAGTTTGTTACTGATTCCTGAATTTACCTTAGTTTGATCTGCTGCTGTGAAATAATACATTCTATTTTTAAATTAGGGGTCTAACGGATGAATCAGAGATCCTGAAGTTTCTTCAGCACGGCACTCTAGTGGGTCTGCTGCCTGTGCCCCATCCCATTCTTATCAGGAAATACCAAGCTAACGCAGGAACCGCCATGTGGTTTCGCACGTACATGTGGGGAGTTATTTACCTCCGGTTTGTATGATATTTACGTTTTTATAGAAACATATTATATAACATTAATTTAGAATATTCAGTTATATTTAGTTTAAAATTAAAATATAGTTATGATGGTGCTGGGCAACTAATTGCAATTAATCACTTAATTAAAAATAAAATAAACGTTTTTATGTGCATAATATTTGTTATGTTGTTATGTATATTAATAAAAATAGGATATGTTTATACATTAAATACATTTAAACAGAATAAAAAAGAATATGACTATAAATATGTACAAGCGCACATTTGCTTAATATATACGGTATGTGTGCATTTTTATATATACATGGTAAATATACACCGTACATAACACATAAATTATGTAAACAAAAACTTATTTTGGCTGCTTAATTGGAGGTGGAGCCTTTGTCAAATTAATAAGTTGTTAGATATTTGATCAAATTTTTAATATAATATATATTCATTTAATTTATATAAGAAAATAAAGTATTGGTATAATAATTTGGGATTCATGCATTGCTTATCCAATGCACCAATAAATGATTCAGGTGAGCGAGGCGCTGCTTTTTCTTTTAACTTTGGGGTAAAATATGTCCAGCATATATTTTTTTTTAATGTAGCCAGGGAAATAAAATAATGTTTAACATTGTTCCATCTTTTCACTGTAGTAATGTGGATCCGCCCATCTGGTACGACACAGATGTGCGTCTCTTTGAGATCCAGAGGATGTAAGAATGAGCAGCAACCTGTCGGTCCCAGAGAACCCACAGACTTCATTTTGCCTTGTCATTTTGCTTTATCCCGTTCATAGACTGTGAGACTCCACAAAAAGTGCCCATAGCTGCCGGTTGGCCTATCGGCGGTCTGTTTGCTCTGGCTGGTGTACAGATGATAAAGTGTCTAAATATAAACCATGCACTGATAGGAAAAGCATACTGTGGTCAGCAGCATAGGCAGCCCAGATGTGTAAAACTCTCTCACTGTGGTTTTTATAGGAACAAGGTGCTTGTTATAAGAAGGACTGCTATTTATAGGATGGAAAACCTTGTGGGAAATGTCTAGGAAGTCGTTAGATTAGAAGGGTTGACAAAGACCTCTAGATTGTATTATCACCACAAGAGGGCGTTCTTGATAATCCTCTTTTTTGTTATCTGTAAGTACATGTGTTTACTCCCAAATTTCACTATAGTCAGGTTTGAATGGAAAAGAAACAGAAAATCAATTAGTTGGTTTAGTTTAATTCCACAAGTATTCATAAACATCGTGAAAATGTACAAAAAAAAATGTTGTTTCCAAAGTATTATATATCACAGCTGTTAGATGGTATATAACCTACCAATATCTCTATTTTTGTCTGCATATCAGTTTTGCTAATGAGGTACTGTAAATACTGCTTGCAGTTTAAAGTAAAAACGCTGTCTACGTAGATGAAAAATATGAAGCTATCCGATGTTGTCAAAATGGACAATTACTGAATTTCTGCATATGCTCATCATATTGTTTTAAGTGCCGATGACTGTAAACAGAATGTTTTTCTTCATTTGTGGCAGTATTTATAAGAGAGCTTGTGGAACAGATCAAGACATCGCATTTGTATATGTATTTTAATGTTTGTGCATTTGTGCAAAAATTGTCCAAATATATTGAGAGGATGTAGATTACAAAAACACACTTGTCGTTGTGTCATGCTTCCTGTTCAGCCTTCAAAGAACGAGACAAAAGAGTACAGTTTGCTCGTTTTAATCTTGGTACACAGCGACCAGAATAAACAGATATTGGGAATTCACAGGTGCCAATGAAAAGGCAGATCTCTGGTAATTCTTCCAGAGGGTTTTACTGCTTTGCTAACAGTTGAGTGCCTGTAACAGGATTAGGCCATTTTTCAGATGATATTGTGTCATCATTCACACATTCAAACAGATTTCAGGTTAACTAGATCTCCACACACACCCACATAAACACGTATTATACAATAAAAATGTAGTAAAAAATAAAACATTTTTCTTTCAGCTACACAAAAATATCATATAAAAAATATATATATATATATTTTACAAAAATATGTGCATAAGCTTGTACAGTTCCTAAGGGGTCAGCTGATTTAAGAGGTGAGGCCCACCTCAAACAGACTAGCCACTGAGTGCATGCGGTAGAAGATACCAAAAGGCATCCCGATATTCACAACCGCTGCCCATGTCTCGAATTCAAAAATGTCTGATCCGACGGTGTTGTCAAACTGAGGCCGGGCTCCAAAGGCAGGCATAATCCAAAGCTGCAAAACAAAAACACAGTGTACAGATTTAAAAACTTTCTATTCCATTATGTGTTAAAAACACAAGAGTCTAGAAACCAGAACATTTTTTCAAAAAAAATAAATTATATTTTTTTCCAAATTTTCCATACATTCCCAAAGATTTCCAAAACTTTGCCAGCAATTTTCCACTTCTTTGCAACCCTACACCTAACTCAGTTAAAAATATGGAGTCAGGTACTTACAATGACGTTGCAGAATAACAGGAAGCCACAGATCTCCTTAAGGATCCTCCTCTTCCATGAGAGTCGACCCTGGAGCAACGTCAGCGGGATGGGTAGCGTGTGAGCTGGGACGATAGAGCTGCTCCGTCTTTCTGGGTCTCTCTCTCGTACGGCCATGACGTTGGCGAAGACGGTGGATGTTTCAGTCTCTTTGAACGGCTCCCGATGGAGGCCTTTGATGAGGAAGGCATTCTGTAGGCACAGCTGGATCACAGTCAGAATAGAATTGGTCAGGTTGAGCCCATTTATGTGCCCCTGGACCCCTGATGCCAGAACAGCTACTATGATGAAGTAACAAATGAGAAACTGGCCCAGAGAGGCTCCCACAAGCAGCCCCACATCCAGACTCCTGGTAGGGTTCTTCCCAGACACCTGCTCTCTCTTATCCATCCGGAAGATTATACAGCCGATCAGAGTCGTGATGGACATCAGAAGGGTGGCGACTATGTTCATGATGTAATGCATTATCAGAGCATCCTCCTTCTTTTTTGGATCCTCTTTGGCCACGTCTACTTCGTACACCACAAACGTAGCCAGGCCCGCCACCAGAACGATCAGGCCAAGAACCGGACCAACCAGAACGTCCCACAGGCTAAAGTGCAGATTGTGGCTATGGTGTTCATCCATCTGGCGGCCGACGTTTTTCCACATGACGTAGGCCATGGCTGATGCAAAGAGGCTGTACTCGATGTTAAAGGGGTACAGATAGTAGTAGGCCTTCTCAAAAACATCGCACATATCATGGATACACTTGCAGTCGCTTGCTCCAGCGCGGTCTAAAAGACAACAATGGAGAACGTCAATGAAATAACTTAAACAACTTAATCATCAAATTAAGTAAATCAATACAGAATGTTCAACATTTGTCAATGTAACTTAACTGAAGTTATATGCCAGCATATGCTGGTTTTCAGCTGGTTTGAGCTGGCCCTGAGCAGGAACTAGTTGCTTAGGACCAGCTGCCATATTTTAAAACACACCAAACCAGCATATGCTGTTTTTTAAGTCTGGGTGCAATATTATTTGTGGATTAAATCACCTTGTGATGTGACATCGATTTTGTAACCCCCACTTGAGGAACTGTTGTATGAAGGGTCAGCTGGAGCCACTGTTTGATGAAGCGACTCTTCTGTTACCGCTGTCATCCACACCATGAGGTTCGTAGACAACGTCAACATCAGACCACAACTGCAACAAAAGAGTAAATATTACTATGCAGTAACGTTTGCAGCTTTGTTTCACAGAAGTGTACACTCAACACAAGAATCAATGCACATGCCGGTATCGTATCAAACCTTCAGTCAGGCAAACATTTCCTTGAGCTAACTTTAAAATATATGCTCATTGCTTCACACCAAGACAGCACACAGCTCTACAGTCAATGGGCTTAGTAAAGGTGGCTACAAACAACGAATTTCCTTTACAGTTGTGAAAGTGTGTGATCATTTGCCTACATTTGTCAGATTTCCCATTAATTTCTCTTCCTGACTATATACTGAGGTCAGGATAGAATAAGACAAGGAAATAAACTGACAAAACCCAGATAAATTAAACAAAGTCTGCATAACATCATTGACCGCCAATAACTCACCGTGTGACGATTTGCTGTATTTGCACACAGTCTTTTGCATGAACCCAGAGGACGTATGTCTGAAATATGGAAGAAAGTATAATTAAATGATCTAGAAATACAAGAACAAATAGCCTAAAACCATTCTTTATGGTTTTTACCTACCTGTACAATGACAAACAGAGCTTGCACAACAGGGAAGGCGATTTTCACAGGCGACTCGCAATGTATACGACCCACGTAATAAATAATCTTGAAAATGTCCATAATTACACTGCAGACGCCAAACAGAACCAGTCCACCTGATGAAGACACAAGCAGAATATAAGCACTTGGGAGTAGTTTTGTATGGAATACACAAGACATACATATTCTTTCGGAAATCTTTAATTTACTGTGAAGCCATTTGTCACCAACTCCTTAATTGGGCCAAAGAAAAATGAAGACTCACCTCTCAGCCAAACTGGTCCAGCATGACTGTCTTTGTAGAGCACTGCTCGGTATACCCTTGAAGTATGGATTTTGTAGTAAACCATCCATACGGTGGTGAAAATGACAAGCAAGATGAGAAAAATCAGAAGGTGAGACGAGGTGATCTGGATCTTGTTAAAGACACTTCCGCACACAATGGGGATTCCCAGGAGCAGGATGTTTAAGCAGATGAATCCAGACAGAAGCCATCCCCAGTTGCGCCCCTTCTCCACCGTTTTGAACCCGCCGCGGGCGACTACGGGGTTGGCCGCCTCTCCATGGGAACTGACTTGGATGGTGGATATCTGGTTCTCGATGGCTTCTAGGTCTTGTTTCGTCGTCATGTTGCGTGAGTTAGAAGAGCTGTCCACAAGAAAACACAAGTCAGTTCGTTAGTGGAGCTCTAAATGTCCAAGTTAAAAAAAAGAGTCTGCTGGATTTGTAGAGTATGAAGCATGCGAAGACCGTCTACAAGTTGTCACGCAAAACAATTAGAAGGAGCCTAGTTTCCTCAAGCTGCATAAATACTAGAACCCGCATAAGTCTCCAACCAATCACCTTTCTTCTCTTCTGCTTACGTCTTGCCCTGCGTCTATCCCACATCTAAATGGACCTGCATCCTCAAATCTGACTTGACAATATTGGGAATCTCAAAAGATTTCACCTTTGCTTGCACTGGACCAAAGCCAGCTAAGAGCTCCCAGCTATTGTGATAACAGAGTTTAACAAGAGGGCTACCTGCACAGGCTCTACAGTCTGTTTGGTGACGAAGGAAATGTGAAGTACTGATCAGACACCCTCAGCTCTGAGTCATCAACAAATATTGAGCTTTTATTTACTTCAATCATATCTGTGTTCAAAATTTTAAGCCTTTATTTACTCAGCTTATATCGGTTTTCACAATCATTGTGATATTCAGCCTCACCCAATTTCATTGTAAATGTCTGAGTACAAGCGTATTGTTTCTGTTGAGGACTATGAAAACAATGCCTTAATTGTGATTATTAATGTCAACACAAGGAATATTAACATGAGCTTTTACCAAAACCAACTTGCATCACTTCAAAATACAGAACTTCTAAAGTAAACACAGTGCAAAAGCTATAAATTAGCAGAAATTATCGCTATTTAGTATAACACAATTCATACTTATATGCAAGAATTTAGTTTCCTTTACTTACCACGAGTAGGAACCACTGGCCTTCTGAGGAGCGTGCCACCTCATGGTATATATATTCTCTTGGTGACACAAAGATTTACAGCCGTATCACTGAAGGACCTGTAACCTGTCAGACACAACACACAGTACACAAGTAATTAGAACAAAATGTATGAACAATTTGACATCTACTATACACCATGCAATTACAGACATTATAAATCCTCAAACATCAGTGGAGGTGTGCGTGATAATGCCACAGTGATGGGACATCATGATATACATGCCATCCATATAAAATGCCCATAAATAACATTGATGCAGCTATTAATCCAGGTTTCAATGACTGGTAAATCACAGACACAGTATAAAAAAATATTGATTCAACAAATTTAAGTATTTTTTATTTATTGTGTGAAAATAAAAAAGGACCACTTGGTAGTTTACATTCCCTTACTAAAATTAGCCATATTTTTATTATAGTAAAATTGTAGTAACCATGTAAAAAACAAAATATTAGTTTTAGTTTTTTTGCTACAGTGACTACCATTTGTATATCCACAATTTTACTTCATAGTAAGTGTTGCAAAACCATAATTAATACCATATAATAATTTGTGGTTAGAATGGTTTAGCTAGTAACCATGTTAACCTTCTATTATTATTATTATTATGTTTTGTTTTGTTGTAGCAAAAGGGTTAAATCCCGAAATAATAATAATAATTATCCACCAAAGCCCAATAAAACAAATGATATCGTATATTAAAGCAATACATCACAAACTTAATTTTTAGGCAAAATATTTCAAGGAGAAATGTATTAAAATACTAAAATCGAAATATGACGATATGTTTTGCTAAACATCCTACAACTTTTATTTGTATTTATTCATGAGTAGCTTCTGAGTCCTGCTGCGTTTATTTGAATGTTTATTAAGCAAAAAACGAACTGTTTATTAATGCTGTTTGTGTGCTTACGTCCTTCGCCTAATAATACAATATTCAAATCCTAAATGTAAAAAGATTGCGTTTTGTTGGGACCGAGCTGAAGCCACACCCTCACGAGCCGCCCGCGGCGCGTCTGAGGTGTCCTAGGAAACTTCAAGTGCCTCACGCGTGCTGCAGCCGGTCAGGGGTTCAGACCTGATGCACAGAACCAGTGAAAGAGTGATGGAGGCTGAGGTTCGAGATTACCATGAATGACAAATACCACAAGGCAGCTCGGGATGGCTACCTTGACTTGTTGAAAGAAGCGACGCGGAAGGACCTGAACGCGCCGGATGAAGATGGCATGACACCGACCCTATGGGCCGCTTACCACGGCAACCTAGAGGCGCTGAGGTTGATTGTCGGGAGAGGGTAAGCCTGGTCGTCATTGCCAGCATTTTGACAATTGCACGAACTAGTTAAGTTTGTGCATTTAACGGAAGTTTAACCCGTATGTACGCATGCACGCCTCATATGAAATGGCTTGCGCAGGAACCAGCATGGCGCGAATCTGTCACCGTTACTGTATATCATCACAACGCAATGCTGGTGTCACAGGGCTGATGATTTTATTAGGTTAATTGGGTGTGGAACGTAATGTTCTCAGTTCTCCAGCCTACTTCCTTAAACCCTTTCTCGTGATATTTATGGGGGTGTTTTGTAGTGTATCTCGAGTTTGCAGAGGACCGTGCTTTGTTAAAATAATACCAAAAAAGGCAAGGTGTTTCTCACTGTAAAAACTATTTAAAGTAACCCAAAAGCGTATTTATTATTCACAAAGGAAATTAACTGGCTTCAAAAATAATGAATCAACACCAACAAAATATAGTTTTGTTTATAGGCAGAAAATATAACTGTGTTGCAAGTCTTGTGTATACACGTTTTGACATTTTTGAAATGTCATTGAAAAATACATTTAGTGGCATTTTAACGTTTTTTGTTTTCACATTGTTCGTGTTTCCGTAGACCGTTAGAGAATTCGCAACAACACCAAGGTCATAGGTACAATTCCCTGTTAATGCATGGACTGATTAAAAATGTATACCTTGAGTGTACCTTAAGACGGATATACTGCCCCTGCTAATTCTTAGTGGCCCTTATTCATTTGCAGTGTCATTTGAGTTGTTCTATCACTAACAACACATAAACAATTCCACATTATGTGATCTACGGCCGATCTGTTACAGACAGATAAAAGCGAACACACAAAAGCTTTCATCCGAGTTGACCTGGTTTCCTCTGCGGCACTAGAGGCCCTTTATAAAAGTTCGTAATTGTTAGAAGTTCTCCCACTGTTCAGCAGTCCTGAATGCATAATCGGACTGTTTGACCATTGAAAGCCACTGGCTATCGCCCTCCACATAAAGCAAAGCAAGCATCGCGTTTCTGTGGTTAGAGCCAACTTATGCTCATGTACACATAGAGATACAGTAATTAATCCTTTAATTTGGGTGTTTCATTTCTCTTGTGATTAATTCAATGCACAGCATGGCACTGACTGATCCCTGAAGCATGATTTCCCACGATCATGGCCACCGTTGACAGAAAAGGTCATTAGTGCATTACCGTACATGAGAACCGGCTCATGCTATTAGAAGCTGTTAAGAAAAAGGGACAGTAAAATGACGGTAAAAATAGCAACGAAGCTTATAAATAGACATTTATGGGTGGTGGGTATCATATAGCAGTCATTTGTTAGGAGATAACCTATAATATTGTACTTCTCTTCCACTAATTTCACAATGTTCTGACAGTCATATGTCTTATTATGACAGTTTATTACTATTATATAGACCATGAGTTATGAACTGTCTTTTTAACCCCACTAATACCAGAACAGCTGCAGTACATTGTGTGTGACTGTGCAAGATAAGGATCTATAAGGCTCTATCATTTTATAAGGTGATACATTGGTATGATAATATATCTGATGGAAGTATTGGCGTGCCAAAAATCAAGGTCAGGCAGGTTATCGGGTCATAATCCAAATTCTGGCTTGACCCAATAGTGCACACAGCTCCCTTTGCTAACTGTGAAAACCTTGCAGCTTTTCTCATCCATAATGCATCACTGCAAGGCTTCGACTGTCACCCATTAAATATTAATTAGGCTCAGCTAGCGCTTCATGCAGAAAACAAAAAGATGCAGCTTAACTGTAAAGTGTAAATTAGAGCAGCACACATTATATATATAAAAATATATATATATATATATATATATATATATATGTGATATAATATACAAAG
>JAUYWG010000033.1:20792086-20802819 GCA_034779775.1 Enteromius afrohamiltoni
TAAGTTCTCAAGTACTAAAGGTAAGATTAGTGGCAGTGCTTACTAAACATTTACAATCATAAAATGTCTTTTTTTTTATTAAAATGATTAAAAATAGTTTATTTTATATTTTTAGTTTTCAGGACAAATTAATTAAAAATATTCACTACATCTTGTGTCTCAATAAACTCTAGAATTATTTGTTAGGTTGTATTTTAGTTAAGTTATGGGTTCAGTTTAAGAAATCTAAAATATTGTCAGTCAGAATAAGGCAGTAATATGTGCTAATAAGTAAATCAGCAACTAGTTAATAATGAGAATTGGCCTCTAAATTAGTGTGTCACCCTACATTGTTTGTTATCTGCTGAATTTTGCTCTTTACTGTTCTTTGAGTGGTTATGAATATGATGTAAGCCTCACAGTATTCTAGCCGGTCTATCATGAACACTACCATGTTATTTGCATTGCAGTCAATAACCGGGGTTTGACCAAATGTCTAATGACATCTGTTCACAGTAAAATATGACAAATCACTTCCGTTTGATAGCTGCAACGTAAAATTCCGAAATAGGTCAAAGATTACAGGCTGTTATGAGAATATGTGAACAAACAGACATCACGAGATGCCACATAAATGGGGTTTTATTGTAAGTAATTGCTGTCTTGTTCTTGTCTTGTGCGACTGACACTTATTTGTCTAGTTGCTCTAATCTATACAATGTGATTTTTATATATGTATCTGTCAAATTGATAAAGATGTGATGCTATTGAACACCATTGCCAGATATATTCAACATGATAATTCAGACATTAGGCCTAACTGTCTCTCTCTCTCTGTTAATGTTTTGCAAATAACAAAATTTCGTGAGGAAGTGCTAGATGATTAATCTCAGCCGGCCCGGATTACCTAATCAAACCCCTTGTTATCCGACCCAATTTCTAAGTATAAATAAACCCATTTCCTTCTCCTCCACTCATCCTGCTCGCGTCGTCCTGGGGGGGCAGACAGGGAACGAGCCAGACACCGAGCTCCGGCCCTCACTAGGGTTCAAACCACTAGGGCTCGGAGTCTAACGTTCCCCCAGCTCGCCCTCCGCACCACGCCAAATTTGCTTTATATGATTATTAAGGAAGCGCGAACTCGTGAAATATATATATATAGACATTTCAATTCATTTTATCACTTTACTAGTGTGTGCAAGTTTAGGTATATGTCGTATTTGTTTGACCAAGAAACATTATGAGGGCTGACCCTCATAATTTTTTTCCAAAACAAAAACAACTAGAAACACAAAAAAACAGCAGCATTTTAAACAGTTCTTTAAAACCAGCAGTCATACTGTGAAGTGGGCCACGTGTTGACATGCTGGTTCTCTGCTGTAAACATTTCACCCTTATTGTCCTTGCGTTCTGTCTGGGTCATATGACCACACCAAACACGTACAAGATTATTATGAGATGACAGCTTAATGAGGCTGTTTTTATTGGAGTGGGCACTAGATATAAACCCGTATTGACAATAATACACATTGAGACGAAACAAATAAGTATATGCTTGATAACTGAAATCTGATAACTGAAAACTAGGATAAGCAAAACATTTTTTTTTTTTTATTTCTGCTATTTGGCGGGAAAACGTGCTCTATGAAAATTTTGTCAAAATATTGATGCTTTATTTTAATGCTTCTAAATGATTTGACAAGCATCATTTTCTTTCTTGTGTTGATGTACTTGGACTCAAAATGTATACATGTCTCTGAGCAAGAATCATCAATATTCTTGTTAGACTTATATAAAGTATATTTTGAACCTAAATTATTTTTAGAAGCTTTTAGTAGACCTCAAAGCTAGAAATATACATGGCTGTGATGTGAAAAGTCTACAAAATATTAAAACTGATTTACATCTTATTAAACATTATTCTCTATATTTTAGTCAATGTATATTAAACGTGGATACATAAAGCACAGTTCCATAGCCAGTTAATTCTGAAGGATTGGTTGGTGATTATGGATGTAACATCAGCTCTTTTGGTGGCCTTCATGAAAATGAGCAAAAATTAATATAAACTATAAGAAAAATTAGTTTTAGTTAGTTAGTAATTTTTTATGGTTGTTCTGTAATTGTGTCGTTCTGTAATTACTATTATACCACTTCTTTTCAAATAGCTTCATTATTTCAGTCATTTATTATTATTATTTTACTTCTACAAGATGCAAACATGTTTATGTTTATGTTAAACTATATATATATGTCTAATTATTTTAATTTATGTTTTTTTTTTCATTAAAGTTGAGTGATTGTTGTATTCAGCATGTCAAACATCATAAAAACGAAAGAAAAAAAAGTCTGTTTCACAGTTTACGTGAAGTAATTTAATTCCATTTCATTCCCAAAATCCAGAATTTTGTTGAAATTGAATTGATGTTTCAAAGGCAATGTCACTTAAGTTCTGAACGGCTCTACATATATTACATCTCAACTTTCTATATTAGCAGCATCACTAACCACCACACCCAACACCAAAAAAAAAAGTATTTGTTGGTATCAACAGCTTCTGCTATAACAACTGCTATCATGGTATCAACACTGTTGTCTAATCAGATTTTGAATAGCACTTTAATCACCTTGCACACCATATAGCATGCAAAGGCACGATTGCTTTTTAGCAATTATATCTCATTTATATCAGTCCTATCTGCTTAAATAAGACCGTATTTATTATAGTGAGATCTTTCTAGCTTTCTAGTCACGGGACAGATATAGAGTAAGACTTAACGGTTATACGAGACCATAAACACTGACCCTCAAAATTTGGAAAATCTAGACCACATACTGATTTTCCATAGCACTGAATTTTTCCAACAGTAAAGAAAAAATGCAGTTCAGCAGTTTCTAACAGCTCTGTTATCTTGCAATGACATCAACCTTAGACCCTTTTTCTTTCCCAAGTGGTCCAGTCATGTGAGTCCATTTTATGTGTTCAGAAACTACCATGCTCAATAAAATCAACCGGCACATGCAAAGATGCTACTGTATTAGGCTACAGACAGGTCTTATTTCACACCATACCAAATCAAAGGGTCCGTTTTAATTCATAGTGTTAAAATAAAAAAGGTTAAAAGTAAGTGTGTGGTACATTATATAGGGCTGTGAGTTTAACAATTCATTTAATTAAGGAAAATAACAGCATTAAAATATTGGGGTTACCAATGACTTTCATTTCATGAGCAATAAATACTTTGATGCATCATTTATCATAATTTATCTTCATGTTCCATAGTATATGTTAGGCTGTTGTAGCCAAAATGTTTATGTGTAATACATTTAATTTAACACAATAATAGCTTTAAATTATGTTTTGTGGGTATTTTCAAAGCCAGTTTAGTTTAAAGTTAATAATATTAAGTAGTTGCCACATCAATGGTATATATACAGACACACACACATACATTTGTGTGTGTGTGTGTGTATATATATATATATATATATATATATAAAAGGTGACCAACAAACCAAATAATAAATCAGTTTCATTAATCTCAATCAGGTGTAGTGATGTGATTGCATTTTGATTAATTGTTGCTTTGTAACATGTCTTAATTCCAACAAACATTACAACAATTGACAGCTTTAAGCATGCTTAAGTTATCAGATAACAGATACGTTATGAAAACATAATACTTACAACCCTTCCGTGTCCTGACAAGCGTAAAAATCACACCTAGGCAGAATGAAGACCTTCTTATAGATGAGCCTCAGACTGTGCTAGCCACCTTTGACCCACGGGTCATTCAGGATTCGCAGAATACGAGCATTAAATACTTTAAACAATCTCTGAATACCTCTTTGGCAAACATTACCAGAAGTGATCTCATTGGGTAGCTCTTTTTACTCTTTTACAGCGCAGGTTGTTTATATGACCTTGAATACACTAGTCCATTTTTCTTCGCTCTATAAAGGCAATAACACTTAAAATGCGTCATCCTTTCTTTTATCAAAGGCTGATTCAGATCTATAGATCCACTCTTAATCCTACAGCTTTACATTTATTGTTGCGCATCAAATTCAGTTGCTGTAGAATTATTACATAATTATCTATGCCTCTACATTGACAGTTTATACAGTTAGAGAGCACAACAAAACATTAAAATCAACTTATTTTATTAATTTAACAAATAATAGGTAAACTGTATCTAGCAGTTGTAGAGCTTATGAACACCATAGGAGGGTCGGCTCCTGTCAAGGTCTTGGGTTGAGGACTTTTAAGACATTAATTTCTCAAAAGCTTTGAATCAACACAGATTGTGTAAAGCATAAATACTTGACAGGTTATGACTCTTTATTTATAAATTGTGCAGCTGGCTTATCGTTCATTAGTAAGTTAAACTATAATGCACTCGGTTTATATGAATTACTGTAGATAATTTATGTCTGATCATTTTGATATCTTATCAGGTTTACAGATCAGATGTGATATTGATTATCTTGAGTCAATCTTAAAGGATTTCAAAGGGTGTGTCAAATTTGGATAAGTAAATTTGCTTATCTGTAGCGCATCCTTATCTCCGATGTCAGTCCTTTACAGGCCTTCGGGTTATCATTATGGTGATGGGATGCATAAAGTCATTGGAGAGGACACATGGGAAGATGGGAGTTTAAATATTTTACGAGACCGACATGAATTGGTTATGAAACAGCCTTGACTTTTTGAAATGCTGGAAGTCTGGGGCACATAAGTGTGCTATTCATTGAAGGTGTACTTAGTTAAGCTTTGTGTACACAGTGTAAACACAATGACCCAATGCACTAAATGAACACTAAAATTGTTTGCACAAAATTTGCAGGTGCATTTACTATGATTTTTTTAGTGCTGTTAAGTGTGCAAACAATTTATACCTGAACTATTAGGACAAATTACAGCATTATGGCTAGTCTACATTTGGTCCCTCGATCAGGGTTAGTGAGTTCAGGGCTGTGCAATTTCAATATAAATTTGTACCCATTGTGGCCAATATTAGTTGATCTCTTAAACACAATTGCAATCAGATGCATTTAAAGTGCCCCTTTTATGTGTAATGAAAGGTTCAGATTTGGTTTCAGGAGTCCCCAATGATATTAAGATGCATGTATGATCAAAAACACTTTCATTGTCTTATTATATGCATTTATGATTAAGCATTTATGAAGCTGGTATGCTGGTTTAAGTTGGTCCTTTGCTGGTTTATTCTGGTCCCTTGCAGGCGACCATATTTTATATAATTTTACCCCATACCTTAACTTACTGCAATAACTACCTTACTATTAATAAGCAGCAAATTTTAAATTTATTGCAGTAAAAGTCATTGTTCATTTATTAATACTGAGAATTGGTCTCCAAAGTAAAGTGTGACTGATTTGGTTCCCACCATTATCCCTTTGTGCCACAGCGCTTACTGAAACTATGAGATAAAATCTGCCATTTGTGGCTTTTAGCCAATGCCTTTATTGCAGATTTCATCTATGATAGTGTATATAACCTCCTGATGGGGTCAAGGTATGGAAGGTTGACTTTAGCCACTGTTGGCAGATGCCATAATCATACTTTTCTGGCAATATAAAAACTAAAAAAATTAGCTGTTTATTCAAAAAAAGAGTCTTTAGCCACTCAAACTCTACTCCTGGCCATGTATTAGGATGATATTTCTTCCAGGCAGTTTCCTAACAGTGTATGTTGATTGGAAATTCTTAATTATTTCCCTGATGTTGGGAATGGAAATGTAACTGCTCTGGCTCTTTTCTTAAAGCCACTTCACTAATTGGTGATGTCCATAATCACACAGGAGTGCTCAAAATTGTGAATATGAATAACAATATACTTCAGAGATATTTTACTCACAAAAAATTCTAGGGGTGCCAATAATTGTGGCCAACAAGAATCAGAGAAAAATTATTTCACAATGAGATTTTCTCCCTATTTCAATTGTTTTTAGATCAATGATATGTTAGAATTTTGTAATTTTTTTAACAAAAGATCAAAAGGATAAACAATGCAGATTTATTTTTGCAGCCACCTTTGCTCAGATTTACCAAGGGTGCCAATATTAGTGGAGGGCACTGTATATTGGGTATATACCAGGGGAATGATATATATGGTATGAGAATGTATTTATATAAATAATATATTTAGATATATAAAAATATGAATTTGTGAATGCTTTGGCAGCTAAGGTGAGAGAAGGTTGCTATTTATTTCATGGAAGTGCTGTTTAATTTGGCATGTGCCTGGTGACACTCTTGAGGTATTTTATTTTATTTGTCACATGAGGTATTTTATGACATTGTCAGTTTGTACTTCAAGCTCCGTTATACGTTTGTAAGCCAGCTAAGTCAATGTCATAAACCAGTAAAATATCACAAAAAATGAGTTGTGGAAAAATATGTCTACTACTCTGACTAAATCTCAACCAGATTATACACTTAAGTGCTTGTTTAAATGGCATTAATAAGTGTATTAATTTCTCACATTCATTTCTAACATTTCTCTTTTTTCACTTAATGTTTCTCTTGATAGAAGAAGCTGGAACAGGACTTCTTTTTTATTGCTAGTTAGGGTTGACTATTAGCACTGTATATCAAAGCATAGAAACTATGGCTTCAAACCTTGATTTCATTGGGTCTGTAGGCATCTGTTGACAAAACGTCTTCTGTGCAAAATGGTATCTTTATTGCTCTCTTGGGATTAGGATTTTTTCTTATAATTTGGAAGCTTTTCTGCACAAGGAAGACTTACAAAACCACTTGAGATCTTTCCTTGGAGCCCCTTAAAGAGTTTATTACTTATATATAAGTCATAAAGTAATTGTTATTGTTGCAATCACAATACTGGCCTGGGGTGAGGTTGTGTGTTTACATTCAGTTAATAATTCAATAATGAATGGCATGCTAAACGTGATGGAGTCTGAAGAGAAATCAAAGGCATGACAGTGTACAGTGTGATCAGAGGCAGGCTGGGTGTGTTTTGTGGGGAAAGTGAAAGGCAGCTGTGGAAACACCAGAAATCAGACACTATTGTGTTGTGCTTTTTAGCTGAAGCTTATGATGTTCAATTATGTTTCTGATGTGCACACGCCGAGTCGATGGAGAAAATGTCTAATCAAACCGCTTCAAATATCAAGGCCAAATTTTTAAGTTTAAAAAAATTGCAGTGTCATGCTTAGATAGGAACTGCAACCAGGGAGTTTTGGGGGAAGAAGTTTATTCAGGGCATGAATGCTTTTTTAAGCCCTTACAACACCTAATTCTGTAAACTTTGTGGTGTACTGTTTCTTAAATACTTTTAAAAGTGACTGGTCTAAATGTGGTTAAAATGTTGATGTGTTGACTAAAATACTAAAGCACATGTAAAACACTTTTAAGGTGTCATGATACACAATAATTACCTAATTAAGGACTTAGCAGTAGCCACTGTAATTGCATGAAACTAAATGCACTTAAGTAACAAAGGTTTTACGGGTTTGGAATGACGAGGGTGAGTAATTAATGACAAAAGTATACAGACTGTTTCATAACTTAGTTACATGCTAAGTAAATTTTGTTTTCTGTAAGTAAAATGGCTACTACTAAGTACTTATTTACTTTGTATCATGGACACCGTTCAATTAAAGTTAATGTAGTTTAAATGCACTAAAGATGCAGCTTACTTAAGTGGATCAAAAAAGCACTCTAAAAGGAAAAATAAACAATTTTTCCATATTCCAATATGTTCTTTCCTCAACGTACACAAGTTGATACATGTCTCCCACGTATCAGTGTGTGCACATAAAAAACAAAACAAAACATGTGTTTAGTGGATTCTAAATTCATCCCTGTTTGGATCCTAAGGAATGAATTAAGCTAAATGCTAACGTAGTGACACTGCACTCTAGAGCAATAGCATGCAATGAGATGGGAGAGATATGTATAACTCAAAAAGTTGAAGGAAGAACATTGTGATGTAGACTCAGTAGGCGGTAGATCCATTTGCACACAGTTTTATTAACAGAATCAAAAGTCGTACAGGCAGAGTTCAAACAGGAGCAGACAGACACAATTCAGGCAAAGAGAGACAGTACCGGAGACAGGCAGAGTTCAGGGTTTCAGGCAGTGATCAAAGTCGATAAATCCAGGCAATGGTTGAGGTCACAGGCAAGAATCAGAATCGGGAAAACAGTCCTGCCGGTTTCTGGTGTGAGGCTTTGCTTACGTTACAGGTGGGACAACGGTGGACAAACTGGATGACATCCCTGGCCAGAATAGACCACCAGTAACGGTTTGAGACAAGTTCAGTGGTTGCAATGATTCCAGGATGGCCTGCACTAGGTGAGTCATGTATCAGGTGGAGAAGCTTTTGGCGGAGAGGGTCAGGGACGTATGTACGATCTTGAGGACATTCTGGAGGAGGTGGGTCAGTGGTTTGTGCTTCTATGATCTCTGACTGGATATCCCATCATATGGGGGCAACGATTCGTGGTGTAGAGATTATGTACTCTGGTGGATTGGAATTGACTTGAGGGTCATTTTTTGGGAGAGAGCATTGGCTTTGCCGTTCTTGGAACCAGGTATGTAAGTAATGTGGAAGTTGAAGCGAGTGAAGAATAAGGCCCAGCGTGCCTGTCGTGAGTTGAGGCTTTTGCCGCTACGGATATACTCCAGGTTGCGGTGATCTGTGAGTACAACAAAGGGTAACTTGGATCTCTCCAGCCAGTGACGCCACTCTTCTAATGCTGACTTCATCCCGATTTCCCACGTCATAGTTACATTCGCCGTGGTGAGTTTTCGGCAATAAAATGCACAGTGGTACAATTTGCTTGCTTCGCCATGGCGCTGTGAGGAGCATGGCTCAGATCCCGGTGCTGGAGGTGTCCACTTCCACAGTAAACTCCTTGTCCTGGGTCTGGATGACGGAGGATAGGTGCGGATCTGAATCTTGCCTTGAGGTCTGTGAATGCCTGTTCACTCTGTGAGTCCCACCGTAGAATAATTGGCGTACAATTGGTTCTGGATCAAGAAGTGTAGCACGCTTCTGACATGTTGGATATGGTCTTGGTACTTCTCTGAGTAGATAAGAATGTCGTCGATGTATACAATCACATAGTTATTGAACTCTGCCAGGAAGATGTCCTTGACCAATGCCTGGAAAATGGATGGACTATTGGAAAGACCGAACGGCATTACCCAGTACTCATAGTGCCCAGTGATTGTCGAGAAGGCGGTCTTCCATTCATCACCCTTTTTGATTCTGACAAGATTATAAGCTCTCCTTAAATCCAACTTGGTGAAATAGCGAGCATTGCAAAGCTGCTCCAAGGCGGATGGCACAAGAGGAAGAGAGTATCAATATTTTACCGTGACATCGTTGAGACCTCAATAGTCTATGCAGGGTCGAAGGCTTCCATCTTTTTTCTTAACAAAGAAGAATCCAGACAATGCAGGTGAGGTGGAAGGCTGGATGAACCCCTTCTCGATTCCTCTTTGATGTACTTTTTTTGTAGGAGACTTCTCCTGAGCCTAGAGGTCATCCGTCTAAGGCTGCCACAGCCACGCGGGTACCACATGTAAGAAGAGGGAGCATAAGCCTCATCGATGAAATTTCCCTCAGCCCCAGAGTCAATAAATGGTGTGGTATCTATTTTCTCCCCATTAATGACAAGAGTAATGGTACGGTCTTGCAATGAGTTTCAGAGTCAAGACTCACCCGGGGTTGCATAGTTCTTGGTGGACATACTGGACAACTGGCCCGGATGTGTCCCGCCTGACCACAGTGCAGACACAAGTTGACACGGATGCTTCAAACTCTTTCCTCATCTGCCAGAGTTTGTCCAATTTGCATAGGTTCAGGAGGATTATAAGAGGAGGTGAATAGCAGTGACCGAGTGACTGGTAGTTGACGTCCGCGACATGAGCCCATCAAATTATCTTTCCTTTCATCCTTCCATGACAACTCCGACTGCAGCTCATGGGTTAACCCCTTCCAGTACCGAGCTTTCAGGGGCTCTGGTGGCAATCCAGTCTGTGCCGCCAGGGTGCGAAATCGAAGAGTGTATTCAGCAGCTGACAAAGTTACCTGCTTCAGGAACAGAATCTCCTCACTTGGGTCTTTGCCAGCAACAGCATGGTCAAATACCTCCCGAAACTGCCACAGGAAGGAAGAATAGCTGAGGAAAGTCATCTGTTGTCCCTCCCAGAGAGCCGTTGCCCATTCCAGCGCTCTTCCCACTAGGAGGGAGCAGATCAACGACACTTTGCTGTCATCATCGGGGAAATTATCAGATTGCTGTGAGATGTATATGCTGCATTGCATTAAAAATCCTTTGCACTCCCCGTGTGCACCGTTGAATTTCTTCGGGAGAGATCATGCAACATGACTGGTAGATGTTGGTGTTGGTGGTGGTGTGGGCACCGCAGCTACTTGGACTGGCGTGAGAGGCTGCGCGAGGGCGGTTGCAGCAGCGTTGAGTGACTGCATGGAGGCATTCAGATCTTGCAGCGATTGTACCATGTCCTCAGTGAGACTTGTTAATTTATCCAGCTGTTGGTGGTGAGTTTGTAGCAACGCGGCTTGATGACCCACTTCAATGGCCAGCTGACAAACGGTGGCTGAATCTGAGTTTGGCGAAGTGTAGACTCAGTAAGCGGTAAAACCATTTGCACACCGTTTGTCACGGAGGCAGACGAGAGATGACTGATCGAGGATTGTCCCCGTGTAGCGTGATGGAAGACTCAGACGCGGAGTA
>JAUYWG010000033.1:20802919-20823530 GCA_034779775.1 Enteromius afrohamiltoni
AATGTCTGGTGCTAGACAGACACCTACTTCCTGTTTATATACCTGCGTGAGGTTACTTCCGGGTCCTCGTGACCTCATTTTTATTAACAGAATCGAAAGTCGTACAGGCAGAGTTCAAACAGGAGCAGACAGACACAATTCAGACAAAGAGAGACAGTACCGGAAACAGGCAGTTCAGGGTTTCAGGCAGTGATCAAAGTCAATAAATCCAGCCTATGGTCGAGGTCACAGGCAAGAATCAGAATCGGGAAAACAGTCCAGGTCAAAATCCAAATCAAACAAATAATCCACTGGGGTAAACACTCAGAGTTGTCACTAGAACAAAACTTTGCACAGAACGGAGCTCAACCGCACCTTTAAATAGGGGAGATGAATGAAAACACCTGGAGCGGATATCCCTGAGGTGTGAGGGAGAAAGCGGTCCGGGTGGGTCCTTGCAACAAACACAGCAGATAATGGAAAAACTGTGGAGTTGTACATTAATTTTGACTAATTGAAATGAATATAAACTTAAAAAAAAAACGTATTTTGTAAATAATATGCAATTCATTGTCAGCAAATATTACATTAATTTTGCAAATAAGTACATTCTTTTAAAGTGCATTGTTTCAGTAACAAGCACTCAATTTTGAAAATAATTGTTTCGAATGTATACGCAGGAATAATTATGAACTTTCTGTTGAATTCTCTAAAACCAGATTCTGCGTGGACCTGTGCGATGGTATTATTACTGTTGCCATTTCATCAACATCATTATTATTGAGACTTTTATGGTTTTATTATTGTCTTGTTTTTGTAAAGCCTTCTTTGAAGTTTCTTTTTTATTATTGTTCTGGTTTATACTTCCTGTTATATACTTGTCTCCTGTCTGACCCTGTTGCTAAAGGAATTTCCAAAGAAATAAGTAAGTATTAAAACATGAATTATGCCTATTATGTCTTTAATTCAGTCAAAGTTTGAATGAATTCACATTTATGTGGCAATATTGTGGCAATATCCTCATTTTTATCAGACAAAATGCGTCACCAACCTGTTTTTATGACATTTTGCATATTACACCTATGATGCAATGTGTACAGTCACAGCCATTAAACTAGTCAGTTTAAAAGCATTTTTTCTTTTTTTTTCACTGTAAATCATTTCTTTCATTTCACAGTATTTAGCTTCATTAAAATGAATATGAAAAACGTTTATCTTTTATCACATTTTTTATAATTTATCAATTCAATTTGTCATTTTCTCATCACATTCCACCTTTTTATTAATTTTTTTGATGTAAATGATCCATAATCTATGCATATCTTTCTCCTGGTTCAAACAAGACAAACCTTTTTAATGGAGGAAGTGTTATCACAGCCTACACACTTGTATCTAGAAACACTCAGCTTTTCACTTCACATGGTGTTAACTGATGGACTGAAGTGGTGTAGATTACTTGTGGATTATTGTGATGTTTAGACTATCAAACTGACAGCACCCATTCACTGCTGATTTTCTCATGATGAAACAAACTCATCTTGGATGGTCTGAGAATGAGTAATTGTTCAGCATATATATACACAGTGGGTACGGAAAGTTGCAGGGACAGGTGACTGGTTGCAATCGAGGGAAAGATTAAGGCTGCCAAGTACAGGGATATCCTGGACCAAAACCTTCTCCAGAGTGCTCAGTACCTCAGAATGGGCCGAAGGTTTGCCTTCCAACAAGACAATAACCCTAAGCACACAGCTAAAATAACGAAGTGGCTTCACAACAACTCTGTGACTTAAATGGCCCACCCAGAGCCCTGACTTAAACTCAATTGAGCATCTCTGGAGAGACCTAAAAATGGCTGTTCACCAACGTTTACCATCCAACCTGACAGAATAGGAGGCGATCTGCAAGGAGGAATGAAAGAGGATCCCCAAATCCTTTATTGCTTCATTGCAAATTAAATTTGAAAGCCTTTAGTTCGTGTAAAGCTGTCAAGCACAGAAATGTAATTTTACAGTAAAAAAAAAAAAAGTTTATAATTTTGAATCATTTGAATCATTTTTATAATCAAATCACTGTTGCCCCCGATAATCACTTGAGTACCTCAGGGTTCAGTGATGGGTCCCTTCTCTTCATACAACATTTCTAAGATCTATCATCTGTTTACAATGGGTTTTTGTTCTACTACTTCTACACTAACATCAAACCTCTATACTTCTAGAGTGAATGCATCTAAACTTTTTTAAGGAAACAATCTATAGAAAAAATAAAAAATATTACAAATAAATAAAAATAATAATAATACTTAACACTGAAACTTTGTGACAACACCTATATAAATGAAATATCTCTATGATGAAATAGAACAAGATTTATATCCATATTTATATAAAGCAAACTTTTGGTCAAACTTTATTTTAAGGTCCATTTCATTTCTCATTAACTAACTATTACCTTTTTCCTCAATAAACTCCTAATTTGCCGCTAAATAATAGTTAGAAAGGTATTTGTTAGTTTATGTGGTGGGATTAAAGGATCTAAAGTATGGTTATACGGAACAAGGCATATTGGCTTTATACGATTTTTCATTCGTGGCTCTCTCCTGGAATGATTGTTTTTCCTGATTGACACACACTTTTGTACATGCCGGGATACTGCCATCTGCAGTCAGGATAAGTATGCTCTGACAAGACAGAATTCAAGAAACTTGCAACTCGAAAATAAGAAAATAATCGTGTCCCTGACACGAATAAATATGTCATTATTTAATGACAAAAGTGATTATTTAATTAATGACAATTTCGTGATATAGTGACGAATTGACATGCGACTGGGTTGGTATATTATTATATATATTATGTGCATTTACATATATTAACAAAGCAGCTTCTTTTATACAACGAAGGGAAAAATGCAGAAGAGAAAGAGAAACATTTTTCTTTTTAAATATTACAATTACATTGTAGTAAGTGCTTTTTATGTTTGTGGACATTTTAAATATGTGTCATGTCTTTCCATACAAAGATTATTTATTTAAAGAAAGTTCTATTAACCTACACAGAAGCTGATAAACATTGGATGAGTTTATTTACAATTCTTTGTATCAGGCTTGATTCATACTGGTTTCTATTAAAATCATAACCAAGACAATTATTTTAAAATCCCATCACAAAATAGGACAGTCAATTTGGAAAATGGATGGACAGAAAAACAAAACAAAACAAATTACAAATACACATAATGGATTTGTGGTGAAAGGATCCTGGTTTAGGTCTGGATTCTGACTCTTCAGTCAGTTCTGGGGATTCTGACATCGTTGCTCTGTACACATCTGTCAGTTTGGACATTAAATTTTCTGTTTCAGCACATGGTGTATGAAAGTATTGTTCACCATGTAGTTTTGGTCTTGTTTGGGTGTTGGTGTGAGAGCATGTCTTGTGAATATTTCATTTGTTTCTGTGTGCCATGTCTTCTCCTGTCTAACATTTTAATACTGCTATCTTACTGTTAGTTCATTTTTCTCACTTTCTCTTTCTTGTTACTCTTCTGATTTCCTTCCCTGTTTATTCTCCTTCTGTTTTTTTATCCTATCCTGGGGTGCATTTCTCAAAAGCATTAGTAGCTGACTACAACAAACACAAAATTGAAACCATATTTGCTTTTAGGAAATGCACAACTGGTTTGTCGTGGATGTGCTACTAAAAATTAAAATATAAATACAAATTCAGATTTACAGTCTTATTAAAAAAAATGTTCACAAATGTGCTTGATCATAAAATCAAAAGGCAAAAAAGGGTAATGCCAACATGTTGTCCATGACTTTAAGTAACTTGAAACTGGGCTAATTTTAGACTAGACTGAGATTTGGGCTGTTAGATTCTCTCTTCTCCCCATCTTCCCATGAGAAAGACAGTAGAAAGATTAATGTAGGCCTAAGGTAGAGAAGAGAAGGAAGAGGGATGATAGAGCCATGTCATTGGAAGCTAAGTGTCTATATAGACACTTTGGGCTTGACTGGATTAGATGAACAGTTCTAGAATATGTGTGATCTTCATATACAGTAAATTCTAATTGTGGACATTACTTACAGAAATGTTGTAGATCCAGATCACATTGTAAACCACCAAAATGTACCATTGTCTTCATAAATATAATAATAATCTTCTTTATCAAATATAACCACCTGTTTGGGTTTACAAATATCTGGTCTGGTGACAATAACAATAACAGTGATGATGTAAATTATGTAAATGAACGAAAATAAACAGAAAAAGATTTTGTCCAGGCGGTCTACAAAAGCTTCATTGTTGTTTGCCACTTGTTTCTTTTGATCCATGTTCTCCAAAAAGTTCACTATTTTTTGGAGGGAAGCCACCTCTGAAGCCAGATCAGTAGATGTTGTTGTTGCAATCACGTCTGCTAATGGAGACAATATATACAGTATATATATATATATATATATATAAAAGCATGAACACACTACTTAACTCTTTGTGTTTGCAGTATTTATTATTCTCTTACCTTGATATTGACCCAAGTTGGCATTTTGTGTTGTGATGATCCTTGAGCATTTACAAGGCAAAATACTGTCATCTGATGTCAAACGTGTCAAGACTATCGATGTCACCATGCTCAGCACCAGACTGACCAGGCAGAAGCAGAAGTGGTAATCTTCGGAGCAAAAATCTTAGTTTAGCAAACGCAAACCTTAATGTATTTCTGCAGTGCATTTTTTTTTTTTTGCACACTCAGATGTAAATAAGCCAATGTAAACAAACTCATGGACAGCAGAGCAGAATGAGTAACACCCTTGAATAATGCACAAATGAAGATTCAAGATGACCCAGGTTCTGCAGTGAGTTTAGCTTCACCCTTTTAGAACCTTACAAAAGGATACCAAAAAAGTTGTACAGTACAATTTGCTATTTTGGTACCATTCCAAACTTACACAGACATAATTGTGTACGGTGGTGGAAATGAGCCATAATACTGAAAGATTAATGCTAGAGACTAAAACAAACATACGTCCCACATTAGTCTATGGTAAATTTGATCCAATAGTGAAAAGCAAATGTGACCTGTAAGAGAAAAAACCTCAGCAACTTTGATTTCATATCAACAGATCAACATGATTTCAGTGCTTTCACTGCATCAGCAAACCTGTGCAACTCATTTCTATTGTACTGCATCGCACTAGGACTACTGCCCAGTGCTAATGAAAAGTGTGAAAGAGGAATGCTGTTGTGTTCTTTCACTTACGGAGGAGAGGGCTGCAGCTTGAACCATTGGACAGATGATCATTGAGGATGATTAGGAACATGGTGAAGCTCAGGACTAAGGTGACTTTAAGGTTGTTGCGTTCTCCTCCTTGAACCGGCAGAGCAAAGCTTACCAGGTCAGCCAGCATTATTAATGCACTGGGCAAGATCAGGGTCACAACTGCACTGAACGGATTGATTGTTAAAACAACCTGTTAACAGAAAAAAATAATAAGTATCAACGTAATATTTCTATATTAAGGTTGTCGTCTCATTAGGAGGAAACACTGTACTAGATGGCAGACTAAATATGTGTATAGTGTAGCATTTGAACCAATCAGTCACAAACTATTTGCTACATTCAACAAATGTTAACAATCCTTAATACCGCTTTTACCAACCCAAGGGGCAACTTAAATTGGAGACATCCCCCGACTGACAGTTAAAACCACAGGGGGCAAGCCATGCCTTTGATTGCCATGACAACCGACTGATAAAGATTTGGTTTAGAGCTCGAAGGACTGTGAGCAGAGCAACGACTAAAGACAATGGATTAATTAATTCACAGGAAATTTTCCTTTGAGTGAACACTTATCATATCATAGAACACTTTTCATAGTGTATATTGTCAATGTCCTGGTATATTGCCCTGCGTATGGTACACTGTCTTATACATGTTTTTGATAGATTAATATCTAAACACCACCTCGCCAGATCACACATGTCATGCTTGGTATCTAATGACTCGTCTTCAGACGATCTAACTGAGAATGTATGTCATATGTTGATATCTCTACAATGTTCAATGTTTTAAGAATCTGGTCTAATTTGTATAGTGATCCACTAATCCAATGCAGAGGCAAATTAGCATGTCGAGAGCAAAGAGTCGTAAAAACTTCACTCCAAAGCACCGTCAGACCATTGGTCCTTGATCCCCAATAGGTGTGACCTCAACAGGTTAAAAACAGCCTTCACAACAGAAACACTCCCTCTCTTTTCCTCTTTTCCTACTCTCCTTGATGCTGGAACCACACCATCTCTCTATGGTCTCCTAAGCTCACAGGCCCGATGCACACGCATCGAAGGAGGGCCTGCACTGCAGCACAGGCTGCCGTCCTTTGAGACACTAAGATGATGATCAAACTCCAGGCAAAACTAAGTTCTACACCAGGCCTAAGCCTTGACTTTTCATGTATCTCAAGATCCATGAACCACGAGCTCTCTTTTCATCGACCTATCACGAGAGTCAGGACCTCTTTTGGAATTCATTACTCTTCGAACCAGGAAGACATGATTGCCAAACCAAAACCTTGGAACCATCAGAACTTCGAGACTGCATCGGAACCTCAGCAACGAGGCAATGCAAATATCGTACATATAACTAAACGAAACATATAACTAAACGAGGTTTAGTATTAGTTATTGAACCTGTTTTGAGTGGCACTGACGGTTTTACAGGTGGTCAACTGACTCTCTTTTCATAACTTAAATCCTAGCACTTTCTTAATAGTTTACCCTTAAGCCTTCTTTGCACTTTCCCTTTGTGTAAGTGTATTTATACGTGTGTGTTCATGTCAGTTAACATAGAGTTAATAAAACTTTTGCATAAATGACATGAGTTTCTGCCTTGCAAATAAGTGTCCCTTTATGATTTGGCCCTTGCTACATGCTCTAATAAAGTGATACTGTAAGAAGGCATATTTCTGTGGTCAAGAAATATCACTTCTTAATTACACCATGTGTTCGCTGAACGGACAGATTAGTTGATGGTAATTCTGCTACAGTTACTACTGGCAGCTAATATCAATAATTGCAATGAATCATAATTAATAGTAATCATTTATATACATATCTATATTTCCCTTATTGAGCTAAAATTTGTTACAATAGTACAGAGAGGGACTTTTGTAGGCTGTACACAAACAGAATATTAATTCTCTTGCATTTTGCATTCCTAAAAACTACTAAATGTACTAAAACCAAGGACATGTGACAAAAGGGTATTTATGTCATACCGAGAGTAATGTGCGGTTAGAGTCTGGATCATCTTTTATTTCCACACCCGTGGTCCTCCATTCTCCACTCTGCTCACTCCCACTCAGTTTTACGTTGTCAGGGTATAATAGATGAAGCCCACAACCTAGATCAACACCAATGAAAGAAGTCGTCCCCAAAATTCATTTAAATTCTGCATGGTTAGGAACAAAGTATCAGAATCATTCTACTATTCAGTCAATTTCATCTTACTGCTTTGGTTCCATCCATTGATGCCCACAGAACAATCCCCATTCACAAACGGGTAGGTGAAAATGTTGATATCACAGCTCACTGATATGAACAAGATAACAGCATGGTCCACAGTTCCATCGTTCAACAACAGTACATCGTTTTTGAAGGGCTGGGTAGTTATACTTATTCTGAATGCATAAAAAAGAGAGACTAAAGTCACCCAAATTGGTCGACAATTACCAGAGGAAGCCATCCAGTGATAAAAAGTTACTTTTCAGATGTACAACATTTTTATCTGCTGCCTTAAGTTTAGATGACTGTAAAATTACATACATTTTATATTTAGGTTATTGATAAAAACAATAATATAGGTGCTAATATAGGTGTTGCTCGCAAGCATACAAAATTTTATCATATGTAAAACTATATTTAAAAATTATTAGTGTTACAATGTGTTGTTCTTATTTCATAAATTTTTTTAATAAAATGTGAAAAGGAAAGGACATGACATGCTCATGTTGATCATCTCACTGATATGGCATGACATGTGGCCAGGTATGATTTCCAATACTCGGAATTTGTGCTCTCCATTTAACCCATCCAAGGGTTAAGTGCACACACACAGCAGGGAGAAGTGAACAACCACACACACACACCATGAACACACACCTGGGGAACGGTGCCTTGCTCAAGGGTCTCACCGCAGTCGTGCTATTGAAGGTGGAGAGAGCACTGGTTATACACTCCCCCCCACCCACAATCCCTGCCGGACATGGGACTCGAACCCGTGACCTTTGGGTTACAAGTCCAACTCCCTATCCATTAGGTCACAACTGCCCCTGAATGTCTCTGAATGATTAACTTTTTTAAATTGTATTATTAATTATTTTCACCAATATCGGTGAAAATAATTAATGACTAGGGGTGTAACGGTATCAAAATTTCATGGTACGGTAATACCTCGGTATTGAATCATTTACATAAAAAACAAAACTAATTAAGAGACTCAAAAAAAGGTGCCAGAAGTGTTTATTAAACAGTTTACATGAACACTGAGCATATCAATGGCACACACATTAGCCATCTATCTGTAAACTTTGAACCAGGAACTTCAGTTTTTCTTTTTTTTATAATAAAAAATTATTAAACCTTACACACATCCGATTTAAAACCCATTTTAGATGGCTTGATGACGTCATATGTCAATTTGCATATTCATTACGTCAGTGCGTCATACTACTTTGCTTCTTTGGGGTCACATAATGTTATTCAATGAACCCTAATTCTCAATGTAACTGTTTTCACTGATATTTTTAATGGTTTCTATTGTCAGAAAAACAGAATGAATATGAAATAGTGACTGAAATGTACGCCCGGCTAGGGCGTCGGCAAGGTCCCAAAGAGAGCAAAAGATGTGGTCTGTGGGGGTTCACCCGATGCGCACCTTTAAGCAATCGGACGATGAGCTGATACTTCCCAAGGGACGCGTCCTTGAGACCAATCGTTTTATCGAGTCATTTGAAAACGGTAGTATCGAACAAATTTGCTATTGCGGTACGACAGTATTTACTATACCGTTACATCCCTATTAATGCCTATTGTATTTCAAGTAATCTGTGAGTCATGAAGGAAAATGTAAAAAATGTTACAGTTCACTTACGCATTGTCCACAATTAGCCCAGGAGTCCAAATTTTGTTAACTGGCAACATAATTGCTGTAGCATTAGATATACTGTAATTCCACGCTAGTCCAGGATCGTTCCACTTCTATGGAGGTAAATATACTTCAAAAAACACATTCACTGACATTTGTTAATTATCAGATTTTGAGTTTTGACCCGTTTTATGAGCTCTATGTTTGTTTGTGTTTTTCCCAAATCAAAAATGCTTTCACTCACCATGTTTACCTTGACACGACTGCTCATCTGCATGTTCTTTGTATCCTAAATATGGATGATGACAGAATGTTGACAGTTACATTAATTGTAAATGCAGTTATTGCACAAAAATAAGTACAATCTATAGCTGTCATGTTGTCAACAAAACTGAGTCAGTAATTTATAAAAAATCTAATTAAAGTAAAATGAAATTAAACTTTATTGAATACTTATGTGACTTTGTAACGTTTAAAAATAACAGTTGCACAACACAAGCCTACTCTTGTTTAAAGCATATATCAGTAAAGACTGAATAATGAATTGTTTTTCATTTCCATTACATCAATTTAAGCTGAAGTACCACTTTAATTTCTGTATTAATGAGCAGTATTTAGTAGTTTTTCTGGAAACACTTTCTATAAAGCCTGTATTTATAATACATTATATACATTATAATGAATGCATAAGGCATTATAAAAAAAAAACGTATAATGTGTTAAACATCTCATGAATAACCATAAAAACAATTATAATACATTACAATATTTACTTATTTGTGATTATATTATTATAGTATGATTACACACAATGAACATCGTATTAAATCTATTTCACTTATAATGGACTATATCATATCTCTACATTGTTAATTCAAGAGTCGTTAGGTGCTGAGTGTTATTTGAATATTTTTTGTGAGACTAATATTAAGGTTGATGTGAGCTGGCTAATCCTTTTTTAACTGAAAAAAACCCTGAAAATAAAAAAAACAAACAAAATAAACATAAGTCATAAGTAATAAACATAACATTGTTTGACAAATATATATATATATTGCTATTATTACTTGAATGATAATATCATATATTATAACTATGATAAATACAATCCATTATAAAGTAAATGGCAAGAAAATATAAAACTACTTCCAAATCTTAAATTGAAATACAAATGTAGAATTAATTTTCAAACTTTTTTTTTTAACTGGTCTATTTACCTGACCACAGTGTACGTATACTAAATGGTGGCATTTCAGATTATCAATTTGTTTTTCTAAAAACGAAACAAAGAAGAAAAGAAAAACTGTGATACTTACAAACGACAGTGTCTCGTATTGCATTGAAGTTATGTTTACTTTGACAGAACAGTTATCGCCGTGTGGTGAGCTTATCAGTTTCTTGGCAATTATAGAATTTACCACACATCGACTGTCACATGAATCTGCCAAAACTGATGAACCTGATAAACATAATTAAAATCATTCACTTATTGCACTTATCGGTGAATTCTAAAATTTGAAATTATGATTTCAACTTTAAAAATGAAAGTAGAAATGTTATTCTCTGCAGCTACAGGAAATGTTTACCAATCAGATTTGAAAGGATGAGAAACGACAATGAAATCCTGTGTCGAAGAGCCATTTCAGTTCCTACAAACACACACAAGAATCTTGTTTAAGTAGCCATATCCACAGTAGCTTAGGAACATAAGAATAAACTGATAAACTTACCTTTGCAACTGAGCACCTTCAGCTGTCACCGTTTCTGAATTATATGAACAAGCATCGCTTGGCTTTTTAAAGGCAATGTATAATTAGAGTAATGTACAAAAAACAAACAAAATAGAGCCAATACATATTAAATTTCACATGAAATTGCATAAACATCAGTTGTTGAGATTCTAATAAGCCTCCACATGGACTTTAAAGCTATACTGTATAAGTACAAAAGCTGTTTTCAGCTCAGTGTCAACTACCTCCAGGCACCAATCTACATGCACAAACAGGTTCATATACGAACATTCAAGGAAAAACATGCAGAACATACAGAAGTGTCACACATTTGTAAACTCTTTCCCCCTGAGGTTTTAGATGTTCCTGTGAACAAAGGCTTGGATAGCTGGATGGAGAACAATTGTTGGTTTACCCTGGGGTCAGCTAGCTTTTTTCCCATGAAGTGCCATTTCTTTTTAAATTAATTTAAACTTTACTAAATCTTAAACGTGTTTATTGTCAGGTTACATGTCTAGAACTATTGAATTTCTTTGCAAAGTAAACATCAAGTGTCAGAGCATGTCTTTTCAAGTCTTTCAGGTTGTTGCTTGTCGCTGGTTCTGATATATTATTTATGTAGATTATTTCAATCATGGACAAGGTCCGGTTCTCAGTATCAGCACAACATTAATGTTACGAAGCGGACGGGACACGCTGAAATTATTTAACAATGAGTTCACAGATATATGCAGAGGAGAGATAAACAGGTGAGTAGATAATACGTTGGAGATGATACTGGATGATAACTGATGGTTTTTTGCAGGTGGAGAGGAGATGGAGACGCTGACACACTGAAGACCACAACCACACATGTTGGAAAGACGAGGAGGGAATTTCTTGGGATCTGGAACACACAACGAGGAGAGGTAAGTAATAATGTTCGCTGAGATAGACTTGAGTCCAGCGTGGTGTGTGGTTATATGTGGTGCTTGATTGAAGTCGTGAACTAGAACAGGTGGTGTTGACAGGTAATGGTGATCAATGCTCCAGATGAGAGGGAGTGTAGGTGAGTGTGGATGTGACAATTAACTACTACTTTTGCCTTAATGACCTCCTAATCTGCAGGGCCCAGTTTTTCAAAAGTAATCCTCTAGGATTTTGGATAACGGATTGGATCAAATCTTTAAAAAGGGGTTTTCAAAAGAAAAAAAAGAATTACATAATCGGATTAGATCACGTAATCCAATCTTGGTTTTGATCCGGATCAAACCTTTAGTTTGGGTTTTTTCAGAACTTTTTTGTAGGATCACTTTGATCCCAAAAATCTGGATTAAACTGATCCCATCAGAAGGGTGGATTCAGTGTGGATTTCATGCCCAAAATGTAATGAAAACTTTAAAAATGTATCAAATAATACTATATTTGGATCATGCAGTATCTTACAAGATATCCTGTTTTTTTATAAGGTTTTAATTTTATTTGTTCATCCGTCAGGCTACAGTGATTAGGTAGGCTTTAACATATTCAGCTTTTTTAGTATAGGCCTACAGCAAAGTAGAAAGAGTTTGGCCTCATAAAATAATCCCCCGAACAGCTGTCAAAATTGACCAAAAACAAAAAATTTATTTTGTCAATAATTGATATATATATATTCATCACAATCGAAAATATTTTTCAGAATAACCATAGATTACAGAATAACCAAAAAATGCAAAGAAAGGCAATCACTGATTTTTGAAATCCAAAACAAATCCAACTCAGAAATAGTGTCTAACTCTTGCATCTCTTGTTGCAGGACTAACTCTGACCAAACTGCAGCAAACCAAGGCCAGGCTTGAGATCTGCCTCCTAAAGGCTGTGCTCAGACAAGCTGGTCTCTCCACATCAGATGAGAAAGTCTGAAATCATTGTGGAGTATTTGACATTAAGTCTTTTTTTTTAATTCAATACATTTAATTCAATATACTATGTTTGAAACTTGTTATAAATATCCTCAATATATAGTGTTTGTGTTGTAGGTCTCGCCAATTCCTCATTGGAGAGTTGTGGAAATTAAATTCTTTGAGCACTGTAGTTTTCAAAATAATCTGACTATGGCTTGAATGCCTTGTGATATATTTACATTTTCAAGGAGGAGGAGTACAGATGTGGAAAACAAATGGCATGCAAATGCAGGGTCTTTGGATAAGATTTTCCCAGCCTTGATCTATTTAGCATACAAGTGTCATTCAAATGAAAAGGTGCTAAACAAAAGGCATAGTTGTATATTGAGCTTAGACTTCACAGTTAACTTTGGAAAGCTTTAACAAATGTTTTGGAACTCACTTTGAGTAATACATGACTTCAACTGTTTTTAACCTTTTATAAATTTGTAATCCTACAGGGAGAAAAATTACTCAGGTTTCAGTGTCATGATCAGTTATCCTTCAGAAATCATTCTAATATGCTGATTGATTATCAATGTTGGAAACAGTTGTGCTGATTAATGTCTTTTGGGACCTGTGATATTTTTTCAAGATGCTTTGATAAATAAAAAGTAAAAAAGACACATAGCTAACTACAGTTAATTGATTACCCAGTCTTCTTTTACCTTCTGTCATTTATTGAGAATTAACGTATAATGAAAATCATCCATAACATATAATTAAGAATGTCAAAAATGGTCAGTTTTAAAATAAGATTTGTATTTATTTTTACAATTAGATTTACAAGTTAAGCAATTTTGTATTTTACCTTGTATTGATTTCCTAGATTTTGTTGGTATTCTTATAAATATGAATAAATCAGTATTTGATGTACATCAGTACTTTGCAAAGTTTGCTACATAGTATATGCACCAATCATGAAATAAAAGAAGCTACAGTGCAGTGACAGTGACTATTGGTACAAGTATGAGTAGTCATACTGGGAATCTTCTTGGTGGGATTCATCCCAGAAGTCTAGATTATTAACCTTACAAATGTCTGATCTGGTGATAATAATAAGAATTATGGCATAAAGTATGTAGATGATTATAAAAAAGCCAAAGCAGAATTTGTCTAGGAAGTAGGCAGATTCCACTTTTCTCTGAAGCTCCTTTTCTCTTTCATCCATGGTCTCCAAAAAGCTCACTATTTTCTGAAGTGAAGCCGTCTCTGAAGCCAGATCACCAGACTTTGTGGCAATCATACCTGCATCTGTTGATACAGACCAGATGAGTTATGTTATTGCAATATTGGTCTAAACAAAATTGATTTGTGCAATGTCACTAGCACATAAATAATTTGGGGAAAAAAATTAGGCTATTCAGTTGCACCGCTTTTGTATAATCTGCGCTACGGAAGCACAATTTATGATAATTACAAAGGTTTTAATCCTGATTTTAAGCATTTTACTGAAACATTATTTTGTTATCAAGTACATTGGTATCAATTTCCCTAAAATTAGGTCCTGGCCTACATTTTTACATCAGTAAAATGCATAGTGAATGGCATTTACATAACTTTAGGCCAGGAAATGACAAAGCCAATACCGTTTCATGACCAATTTGTACAGATTTTATGAGGTGGTTAATTCACACGACCTCACACCCCAATGACAGGTGGATATAGGGGTGGGGTTAGGTGTAGGTCATTAGTGCAAATTCATACGAATTGGAAACTCGTAGAATACATACATTTTGGCAAATATCACATAAATTTGTATGAGTGAGGTCATACAAGTTCGTATGAATTAGCCACCTCTGTACAAATATGTACCATATGTACAAATTGCTGTGAGATCAGGCTGCAGAAGGCTGTTGAAAAACATAATTACCTTACACATTTGCACTTTTTTTTGTTTGATTCATACTTGAAGCTAATTAACCCTTTCTTTCTTACCTTTACCCTTACCTTTCTCCTGCTCCAGGTCGTCATTTGTTTTGCTGCTCTTTGATGGATGG
This sequence comes from Enteromius afrohamiltoni, assembly GCA_034779775.1. Taxonomy (NCBI): domain Eukaryota; kingdom Metazoa; phylum Chordata; class Actinopteri; order Cypriniformes; family Cyprinidae; genus Enteromius; species Enteromius afrohamiltoni. Next base: position 20,817,668 of record JAUYWG010000033.1, read on the forward strand.
ACTTTGGCAGAGCGTCTACACACCAAGAAGCTGTCCTCTACAGACAGACGTGTTAGTACCATGGAGACCAGCATACTTGCGACCAAACACACCAGACAGAAGCTGAAGTGGTAGTCTTTAGTGGAGAAAACAGAAAATGCATAACAATGTGATGCTAGTGATTTTGACTACTTCTTTTCTATATTAAAAAAAAATAATATTAACAATTATTTTATTAATTACTTGTGTCATTCCAAAGCCTCTCTCAGAAGATGTAAGTCAGGGGAGAAGAATGGTAGAGTAAATTACAGTATGTTATTTTTGTTTTCTTTCCACAAAACAAAAGTTGAGCCACTGATGTCACATGCACTGTTTTATTGACGTATTTACTACGTTTCTGGATCATTTTAATTGTGTTGCTTTCGATGGAGGGTTGGATGGCTCTCTGATATCATCAAAAATATCTTAATTTTTTGTTACGAAGATGAATGAAGGTCTTAAGGGTTTGGAACGACACGAGGGTGAGTAATTAAAGACAGAATTTTCATTTTGGGGTGAGCTTACCCTTTAAAGCATGCTATTAGAAAAGCTAAATATATGTTGTGAATATATATATATATATATATTTTTTTTTTTTTTTTTTCATACTGTAGATACTGTAGGTAAAACTGGCATCTACTAAAATTTTACATAAAGCCTACAAACATTTTCCACAATAATATTTTCTCATTATATTTAATAATTATATTTATATCATTATGTTTTATTCTCATTATATTACAATAATATTTGCCTGAATGCTTTTCTTTAAGATTTTATACAAGTATTAATAATATTAGATCCTAGATGTTTTTCTCTCTCAATTTATTCACTTACAGAGAAGCGGGCTACAGCTGCCACCGTTAGGCAGGTGGTCGCTGAGGATGATGAGGAACATGGTAAAGCTCAGGACCAAAGTGACCTTAAAAGAATTCCGTTCTCCTCCTTCAAATGGCAGAGCAAAGCTCACCAGGTCAGCCAGCAGTACCAGTCCACTGGGAAGCATCAGGGTCACAAAAGCACTGAAGGAGTTAATCGACAGAGCGACCTGTTCAAAGATCAAAAGCGATTCATTAATAAACAATTATGGTTTATTTCCTTATATCCCGGTGACACTTTAATATAAGGACCTATTCTAACTATTAACTAGTTGTTTATTAGCATCCATATTACGAGCGTATTGTCTGTTTATTATTACTTATAAGTAATGGGTAAAAGACGTCTGAAGTTGATCCACTGATGTCACATTAACTGTTTTACCGATTTTTTTACTGGATCTGTGTTTCTGGATCTGGGATCATTTCAGTTGTATTGCTGTCTATGGAGGGTCAGATTCCTCTCTGATATCATCAAAAATATCTTAATTAAGTTCTGAAGATGAACTAAGGTCTTCTGGGTTTGGAACGACACGAGGGTGAGTAATTAATGACAGAACTTTCATTTTTGGCCATCACTTTCTTGAGTATATGGTTGTACATTGGACAATTTAGCTTATGCTTTTAGGGTTACGGGTAACAAGCTCTCTGAACTCAAGACTCTTGATCAGAAGTTTAAAAATGAATGAATCATTTATTTACTTGGAGATAAACACGATTTGACGAATCCACTGTTTTAATCACGTTATCAGTCTGCCATTCTCCTCCAGAGCCGCCAACCAAAGTCACATTATCAGCGATCTGGAGTGTGAGCGAGCAAGCTGGATCAAACAAACAAGAGAACATATTTTAAGTTATTCAAATATAACTTCCACAGGGCAAATTCACTAAACATTTGCTGTAATCCACCTTCATCATGCAATGAGATATTTAAATGAAGTCATTGTCATTCCTTTCAGTGCAAACACGTCTCATTTCCAAGTAAACTAGGCTATTACTGTATTTTCAAAACTCTATTTGCTTAGTGTGAACTGTGGAAACGCAGATGCAATTCATTTATTGCCTAATATAAGTAGAAATATTAAATATGGTTGAAAACAAATGGTCATAATCTTTTTAAGAAAAATTCTTGTAATTTTATGTGATGCCGTACTTTTCTGGCTCCATCCATTGATGGCCACAGGGCACGACCCCACTACATAGGGGTAAGTGAAGAGGTTGATCTCACAGCTCACCGTCGTGAACAAAACAACCGCATGGTTCACAGTACCATCCCGCCTCACCTGAACATCATTAGTGTACGGCTCCATTGTCGATTCTATTCTGAGTGCACAAAGAGGGATATTACAGCTTCTTAACAATGCTAAGAATTAATAAACAATAAATGCCATAACTCAGCATCAGTCTTAAGACTCACGCATTGTCCAAAACAATCCGAGGAGTCCAGATTTTATCAACTGGCAAAACAATTGTTGGAAATCTAGATTTCTCTTGCATCCATCCAAGATCAGGATCCCTCCATTCCTGCGAGGCAGAAAACAGAAGAAATTCATTATTTGCTTTCTGTTTGTGATGATAAAGAACACTTTATTATAAGGTCCATCTCTCAATAAACTCCTCTTAATTTGCTGCTTTATTTATAGTTAGTAAGGTAGTTGTTAAATTTAGTTATTAGGTAGGGTTAGGCGTATGGTCATGCAGAATAAATTATGTGTTAATAATAGGCTACTAGTAATTAGTAAATCTAAAGTCTTACCACAGCTTCTCATTTTTGCTTTGAAATTCTGAATATAGCACTAAACTACACCAAACAAAATTATTATTTTTCCTACATAGCTGTGCTATCATGTTTCACTCAAGTTTCCTAACACTAAATAATTTGTTTTAATAAATATTTATGTTTCAGATTATTCACTTATGTTGTAAGCATCCTTGTAAAACGTGGGATAAGATGCACAGTCAGTTACTCAATATTATCCTTGTTTATAAAACTGCTGAAATATCAGAAATCTGAAATATAATTGACAATAATGACGTTATACTGAATATTGGCACAGCTTCTGCTGTTCTAAAATTCAGTACCGAAGCACTATTGCTCATGTGATATTAAATTTGCACAATTAACAATTAACAAACTGCAAAAGCCACTGTTAATAGTGAATAAGGGTTCCCTATTCTAAAGTGTTAACAAATATTTAATAGTATTCAGATTGTAAATTAAATGTATACATGCGACAAAGTAGGTTTTTGAGGAAGATGGTAGTGACACTCAATAATTGTATTTTGTCTGCTCACCATGTTTACTTTGATACGGCTGTTCATTTCCATGGCCTTTGTATCCTAAAACACGAACAATTAGCATACAGTTGTTATGTCTACATATATAGTACATATATATATATATATATATATATATGTGCATTTTTTTTTACACAGAATATGATAAGACAAAACTGGTACTTACGAAAGACAGTGTTTCATATTGTATTGAAGTGATGTTCACTGTGATGGTACAGTTATCATTCTGTGGTGCACTGAACAGTTCTTTCTCAACCCGAGCATTTGCCAGACAGCGTCGATCACAGAAGGTCTCAGTGGAGTTACCAGTAGCAAACACTACAGAACCAAATAAAAACTAACTAATAAAAACTCAGTCATAAAACAAATTAAGTAAATTTCACATAGGCAATTACAAAGTAATACAATTAATGGTCACGCTATAATTTAGGGAACAGTACTCAATCGTACCTTAACTATTAATTTGCTGCTTATTAATAGTTAGTATGGTTGTTGGATTAAGGAATCTAAAATATAGTCAAGAATAAGGCATTGATATGGCTACTAATATATAGCCAAAATGCTAGTAATATGCATGTGTAACACTTTATTTCAGAGTCTCTTAACTAGTTGCTTATTAGCATGCATAAAACTAGAATAGCCATTTATTATTAGCAACTAAGCACATATTAGTGCCTTATTCTACATTCCTAATCCTACCCAGTACCTAAACGTAACGACAACCTTACTAACTATTAATAAAATTGAAAAATGTAAGTTTATTAAGAGGAAAATCATAGTTAATAGTGAATAAGTGTTCTCTATTCTAAAGTGTTACTTACGCATGTTAATATTTGTGAACACAAAACAATTTTCACATTGCATCCATCAATATATAAAAACATCAAGCTCATCCAATTTAGAAAGCCTATTTATCTGCATGAAAAGAATTGTTATAATCATGTAACATTTGAATTTACATAAGAAAATTTATTTACTACAACTGGACAAATAGTTTACCTAGTGGAGATGCACAGAGCAGGAGCAACAATGAAATCGCGTGTGGAAAAACCATTTTAGTTCCTACAAACAAAATATGTAACATAGTAAATTTATAGTTAATATAAAACACACCCTCTTTAACATGCTTATATCTTTATTTTAAGAATGTAAAACTGATAAAGGTTTACCTGCGCTAGCAAACTCCCGGGTGAGAGAAACTTCAGTTGACAGTTTATAGTTTTTGAGGGAAACAAAGATCATTTGGCTCTTTTAAAAGGTTTCAGGTCTTTGAAAACCACATGAATGCTGTTATGAAAGACAAACAAAATACAACCCAGATCGTATCCAAACCATCTATCTCTATTAAATTTGATCCTACCTGTTATTAAGACTAGATTTTGTGAGATCTCAGCATTCAGTCGATTGTTAAACATCACAACAGAGGACTAATTACTTGCTGGGACAGTCAAACAGGAGGCCATTCTATGCTTCACAAAAGCCTGGGAGGCCATCCATGAAAACAATCACTGCACATTGGCAAACTTTTCCATAGGGATTTAATTATGTTTGATAGAGTAAAGAGAGACCACAACACATTAATTAAGGGATGTCCTTACTTTATATAGTCCTAAAGAACAAGGCTGTTCTGTTGTATTTTCTTTTCATACCAGCCTGATTCATTTATACACTGTGTGCTGAATAACGAGGCAAGTTGATATTCTGGCCATGCTTCTTTCCAAGAACATTTTACCAGTTCCAAAATAACATCAATAGTAATTACTACTACTGACTTTGCATTTAATTATTTATAATTAAAGTGATATATAATTGTCCATGAAGGCTAGAAAGCAAAGTATTCTTTCACAGATAAAATGAGCCAAAAAAAGGAGATTTAATTCAGACTAAAAGTCAAAAATTCAATTTTGCAATGCAATATGCAAAAACATAATTTGCAAAGTTAGGGCAGTCAAACGCTTAAGTGAGCAGAGGCAAAAAAAAAATAAAATAATATATCGGCACTGTTGATCCTCTTGATCTTTTATTTACAAAATTTTCAAAAGCCTAACCTTACATTGGAGAGTAGGAAAATGGGAGAAATGTCATTATAATATAATAGTTTTTCTCTAATACACATTGACAACAATTAACGGCACCCTTTTGTTCAACTTTACTTTTTTAAAACCTTCACTTGCCAGTTTAACAGCTCTAAATGTTCTCCTATAATGCCTGATGAGGTTAGAGAACAACTGACAAGAGATAAGAGACCGTTCCTTCATCCAGATTTCCAGCTTGGTGCTTCTCCTCTTCAGTACACCTCACTCATTTTCTATAGGGTTCAGGTCAGCGGACTGGAATGGCTATAGCAGACGTTGGGTTTTGTGCTCATTGACCCATTTTTGTGCTATTTTTGTGATTTGTGTTTTGGTTGGTTTGGTTGTCTAAACAAGATGTCCAGGACCTCCAGCAGACATACTGGCCCACAACATCAAAACTACAGCAGCATACAGTATTTCATTGTATACATGGGGTACTTTATCCTTGTTTGCTGCTAAAAAGCTATGTGTAATGATTCGCGGGAGTCGTGTGGATCCATTTGCAATGAGTTTAATGACGTAGTCGGACAGGCAAGGGTCGGTACACAGGAAATACAGCAGTACAAAGGGGCAGGCAATACTCGTAGTCAGGAAACA
>JAUYWG010000033.1:20827810-20838150 GCA_034779775.1 Enteromius afrohamiltoni
AATGCTTCTCTTTTTTTATATTTTAATTATCCAAGAATCCTTAAAAAAATACTATGAAGCAGCTCAACTGTTTCCAATGATTTCTGAAAGGATCATGTGACACTGAACGCTGGAGTAATGATGCTTTGTATCACTGGAATAAATTACATTTTAAAATATATTCACACAGAAAACAGTTATTTTAAATTGAAATATTTTTTCTGGAGTTTGAATCTAATAAATGCAGTCTTGATGAGCAGAAGAAACATCTTTAAAAACCATTCAATATCTTACTGTTTTAAAACTTTTGAACGGTACTGTATGTGCTATGATCCCCCAGTACACTCTTCGGCCAATATTGTTTCATCCCATGTTTTTCTGAAAAAATAAATAATGCAATTAATGCAAAATGCAATTATATTCAAATGTACAGGACATCAGTCTGCATGTCAGTTATTAATTGAATGGCTTTATTTTTATCGTAAAGCATGTGTATAAATCTATATGTGTGTATATATATATATATATATATATATATATTATTACAGTCTACGGTGTACATAATACAGGCTTAATGTATAAAATACTTAAAATATGGGCATACTATGCACCCTATCTAAATAGAATTGAAAATGACTAATATTGTATAGAATTTAGATGGATAGGATGACATGCTGTATGGTGTTTGTTCAGCAGATGGAGGAGCTGATATCAGGTCAAGCTTGCAGTACCTCATGACACTGTTTTCACGCAAGCTCTTTAACGACAGCCTCCCACCAGTTGTCCTAAAACACCAGCTCTACAGTTTACACAATGACAAAACCTCAGTGGACAAGCAGGTGGTAAGATCAGAGTGTTTCGGCCCACCTACTCATATTCACATCGTTGCGTCAGATCATTTTATAACAACCTTAACTCACTCAGAAGCTCCGGTCTTCTCTTTTCCTGGTCAGAATGAGTTGAGGGAGAACGGCGAGCTGTTGATGTTCCAGCTGGGGTTCGACTCTGAGGCCTTCGCTTTGGTGTTTGCAGAAGATTACAGAGCCAAAGTCTCGCAGGGGGAAGCTGGCAGAGCAACGCTGGGAACTGTGGAGAAATTTCTGGCTAAACTAATTCCCAGCTGCTCCGATTTGAGTTTCAACAAGGAGAAAATGCTTAAAGAGTTCCACTTCACAGACTCTGAGATAACGTAAGGACACGGAAACAAATGTTCATGTGTTTTTTATTGTCTCTGGTGCTTATTTGAAGATGCTTTTGGATGCAGGCAGCTGGTGAAATCAGGCGTCCTCACTGTGAGGGATGCAGGCAGCTGGTGGCTTTCAATCCCAAACTCTGGCAAATTCATCAAGTACTTCGTTAAGGGTAAGTTAATGACACACAGGCATTGGGTTTCCATTTGGTACAGTTTAATATCTGCTCTTTTTTCCCCTGAATAGGACGCAAAGCTGTTCTTGGCATGGTTAAGAAATCCAAATACGGTGAAATCCTCAAGACTGAATTGGAGGGACGTCGCACAACTTCACAAGTCAAATTCCAGATGAAGTATCACATTCACGATATAATCGGGGCAGAGTTAGTGGAATGGTAAGACTGCTGTATCGTTGAATATATCTGTGTTGAAATTGCGAGGACAAAGTCTGATGTCTGAAATGTAACCTTTTTTCATTTCTATTTGCAGCATACAGACAACATCAGGAACATTATTACGATACGTGGATGGAAACGTCAACTAACAGCTCCACTCATTTGATTTGAACTGTATTTATTGCCATGCATCAACTGCGCACAATATATTAAATATAAAAATATGCCAAACTTCACTTCTTTAGCCTCAAGAAGCAGATTGTTTGTTCTTATGTTGACAAGACATTTTCAGCAAAAGATGCTAAAAGGAAGATTGATTTGTTGCTAAATGATGTTTTTGTGATGTCATTGCGCAATTAAGATATAAAGTTGTCACAATTGTAAAATAATGTGTAGTATACAGTACGTTGCAAAAGTATTAATGCTTTTTTTTCTAAATATTTAGCTGAAGCACCTTTACACTCTCAAGTCTAAAACTCTCAAGCTCTGTCAGGTTGGATGAAGGCAGGTGCACATGTTCAGGTTTCTTAGGAAATATTAGATTGGGTTAAACCCAGGCTGTGGTTGGGCCACTAAAATGACATTCACAGAGTTGTCTAATAAGCTATTCTTGCTGCTTAGGGTACTTGTCCTGTCTGCTCGGTCTGAGTTTCTGAATGCTCTGGACTGGGTTTTCATTGGCCACCACTCTAACCAAAGCCCTTCTCCATCAGTTGCTCCAGGAAAAGTCCTGGTTGTTTCAAACTTCGGCCTTATCACAAACCTGTTTCTGAGTGCAGCCATCTTAAGAATTTTATCTTTAAGCAATTGTGTTTGCAGCAGCGCTTTATAGTACCGCTTTTGACAGAGACCAACATTAAATTAACTTTTCAACCTATTAAATTGTTTTATTCATGTCTACACCTACCCAAACTCTTATACCCAGCATAGCTATATCCATTCTATAAAGGAATAGTTCACTCACCCTCAACTAGTTCCAAATCTGTATGAGTTTCTTTGTTTTGCCAAACACAGAGTGAGTAAACGATGACAGGATTTTCTATTTTGGGCGAACTATTCATTTAACCAGTAATTAGCTGGTCAGAGGTAACAAAGACAATAAATCCAGCTCTGATAGAGTCAGGGCCTTCATAAGGAGTATTATTGAAACAAAACAAAATTTTAGGGTTTAATCTAAATTTATTGTATTTTATTATCTTTGTAAAACAAGTGACATCATGAATACCCCTAAAAACAGGGTTACAATCTGACTATAACTGCAGATCGAAATCGCTCGATAGGGTGATCACAAATGACGCAGATTCTGTATCTGTGCCTCAGGACAGTTCAAGTATGTATGCAATAGTGTTAAATGTCAGAATACCTTGTACGTGATGTGCTGTTCGAGCCAATAAGACAAGCATTCGATTTTAGGATTTAAACACATTTGACAGTTACATGTTATTAGTACAGTAAGACGTAAAATGTTAGTTAAAAGTAATTAACGATAAGGGGAATAAACCGCATGGAGAAGATTTACTTCACACAAACTAATTCCTGTAGTGTACTCTCTGACAGTAGTCTGTTTTGCTTTTTGTAACATTAGCAAATATAAAAAGTGTCAAAAAGAAGAAACTTCTAAAAATGTGTTAACAAAAAAAAAAAATAATAATAATATATATATATATGGCTGCAGAGGGTGTATTATAAATGCCCAAAGAGCATCAAGGTGTTCATATACCGCTAAATTAAGATTGACACTAAATGTCCCGTGTGATCCATTAGATATTTTTAAAAAGCTGTTGTTGAACATCTACGCAGGATGCTGATATTTGGGGACTGGAAACATTTGGGAGGTACCTCTTGACGTACTGGGACCAACAAAAATTTCCTGGCCGTGTTTCACCTTCAAAGAAAGATGGAGATTATACTTTGATTAAACAAAACACAGCCTATTTTTAGGATCATTATATGTATGTTTTTTGGATTGAGGTATAATGTTATTAACTATTACTTCAATAACAAAAAATCTTGTAATTAACAATAATGTATTGTAAGGGAGATGTAACTGGTCCTAAAAACAGGCTTTATTCTTTTAATGCAAAATATGTTTTCTCAAATTTAGGAGTGAAATGTGGCGTGGACATGTTTTGGTGCATAATTAGTGTGGCCTTAAATTACAGTATAACCCCCTCGAAACAAATGGCAAATAGTGTGCACATAACTTCATAATGAAGAAGTATAAAAATCGGTTCGGACACTGCATCCTTCCATTAACAGAACCTCATGTTTCAAATGTGAGGTAAGCTGACTTCACTTTATCGCTTTCAAAACAATGTGATAAACCACTAAACATTGCATTTTGCTTCACAGTAGCCAACAGTTAGCTCTGGGTTGCCAAATGCTTGCAGACCTTTAGGGGGTAAAAAGCAACAAATGTGCATATGCAGGGCCGCCCCGTCCTAATATAGTGCTATTTGGCAATATCTTCATTTCTTTCAAACATAGACTGTAAACAAACATAACGGGTTCTCAATGGAAGGAACCAACTTCAGGACATTGTTAACCATCTAAAAAGTTAATATCCATTAGTCAAAGGCCGCAGGTCGTCCAATAGTAGGTGTTTGTCTAAGGGAGATGGGTTGGGGATTGATTTTTCACTACATCTACTGATAATATTGATAAAAGTTTTGTGAAGGTATAAAGTTGTACTGGTAATTACAATAGAAGAAGTGAAAAATGAAAACATGGTCTCATTTAGAACTTCTCCCCTTAGAAATACAGTTTGGATCACAGCAATCTTTCCTCGGAATTCTAGAGCAGCAGACATTTCCTCTTCCTCTTCTTGACGGGGGGAGGGCAGAGCACGGCCCGGATGGCCTCGTCAAACACCGTCTTAAGGCCACGCTGCGTGAGTGCAGAGCACTCCAGATACTTGACAGCTCCTGCCAAACAAAAAGACAAAAGCTTTTCAGTCCAAGCCTTCTGTTTGTCTGCTTTTGTCCAATGTCAGCTCTATTTTTCTCCAAAGGTTATGACTGAGAAAATCTATAAATGTAGTCTTATAGAAAAGTCAGTGCAGGCATCTGTTGTTGATCTGGTATTCTGTTGTGGTTCCGTCTCTTTAGTTTCACTTTCTACTGAGAAACCTATGTATACTTTGGGCTTAAAGCCTTACTCTACAGTAGTCAACATTCAAAGTGGATCAAAACCTTTCATCAAAGTTGCCCTAAGACAAGAATTGGTATTGTTTTTGATTTTAGGACAACTGTGATGGAAGGTTTTGATCCACTTCGAACGTTGACTAGTGTATATAAATGTAATGATAAACTCATCAAAAGCCTTAATTTCAACTGTTTATTGTTTTTAAACAAGATTAATAAGATTCTAAATATAATCAGGTCTATTGAAAATAAATATAAGTAAATGAACGTAAAACCTGAAATTAGTCCTAAAAACAGGGTTCAATAATTAGTTTTTCTTTCCCTTTTTTCCAAATGTATGGAAATCTACATTGAGGAGTCGGTACAATTATATCTAAAAAATAATTACATTATTATGGAGATTATACTTTAACTACACAAAATAATGCATTATATGTAATATTACTGGCAACCTGACTGGATATATAAAAACTAAAATCGTGTTACATTTATTAAATAACTGGTTTATTAATAGACAAGTTTTCACGAGATTGTTAATCACGCGATAGTTCCACCTACCGATCTCTTTGGCCATGGCCAGGCCTTGTGGGTAGGTGATGGGAGTGAGCTTCTTCTCCTTCAGTTTCTCAATGGTGTCCTTGTCATCTCTCAGATCAAGCTTGGTTCCTACCAGGATGATTGGAGTGTTTGGACAGTGGTGTCTCACTTCTGGATACCACTGAACACACAAAACAAATTTAAAAAGCAAAATTAAAAAAAAAAAAAACACCAAGAATTGACATGCCAAACAAGACATAATTATTTCAAGATAAAGCTCTTATAAAAGTCTGCAAGCTTGGTTCGACCTTCTACTTTGAAATGAGTGCTTACCTTTGCACGAACATTCTCAAAAGAGGCAGGGCTCACAAGGGAGAAGCAGATGAGAAAGACATCCTATGGGACAAAAGCATTCATGATGTACCAAAGAAGTGCATTTCCATTATTCACATCCACTCTGCACCATTCATATGTGGTGCTTTTAACGCAGTGGCTTATAATTGTGCTCGACTAAAAGCAGTGCCTCAGACTGAGATCTAAAGAAATGCTGTCGTTTAATTAAAGTGAAAATGTATATAATAAAAAACAGACAAGATCAAATGAATGCATGACTATTGGTTATAGTGAAAATCTTGTTGACTACAGAGTGACTATATATAGTAATTATTAGTTTATAGTCCAAACATCTATGGCTGTATGTATTACCAAAATATAAAGCTAATGTAAATGCCACACAGTCAACCTCAGAGATCATTCAAAAGGCAGTACAGTAAAGCTGCCATAATTTTAGTGGCACATGAGCTACAGCTAACAACGATGACAGACAATTTCCTAAATACTGCAAGTTATTTATTACCGTTTGAGGGTAGGAAAGGGGACGAAGTCTGTCATAATCCTCCTGTCCTGCTGTATCCCAGAGACCCAGGTTCACTGGTTTCCCATCCACCATCACATTAGCAGAGTAATTGTCAAATCTGTCAATTAAAAGACAATTCAGTTCTGAAAGTTAATCAGCGACCACCAGCTCAAACTGAATGTAACATGCTGACTGTAAACCAACGGAAAACAAGAGACCGTTTCAGTCGAAAGGAAGTTTGGAATCCAGTGATTTAATGCAAAAGTTCACGTTAATAATTTCCATGTTTACTGCACATCTCTGGAAAACATGATTATGAATGGGCGAATCACAGATAAGGCTAAATATTTTTGTATATTGGATATTTCCTGTTCTCCTGGCAAACTGATGGAGCCATTTTCATGTCTCTGCCATCTCTCTCTTTTATACCAACACCCTTTAGAATAAATTAGAGTTACACTGTTGCCTAACCATTCTGACTTGCCTGTCTGAATATTAATAATATTAATAATATCTAGATAATTATATGTTTGTTGCAGTGACCATTAGTTTCTTCTGTTCTCGGCTGTATTCACTGTCGCACTACTGCCATATAAACTTGAGTGAGTGATCAGGACCCTGGGATGAAGCCGAGGTACTCACACTGTGGGGATGTATTCTCCAGGAAAGGCATTGGTTGTGTAGCTGATCAGCAGGCATGTTTTACCCACAGCTCTGAAATGAAGCAGAGAAATACATCATGATAAACACATGGCATGCTACAAGATAACATCAGTAGCCAGAACCACTGAAAAACTGGTCTGGTGAAGTCACTCGGGTCAAAACAGTACTCGTATGAATAGCACTTAAAGAGCTGAGATTTCCAGAATGTGTAACATTTTTGTGCCGTTTACTTCCTGAAAGCAATTTTCATTTTCGTCAGCAAGCAAATAAGAGTAGGCCTGTGTTACATGTTCTCTTTTGAATGATTAATAACAGCAGCAATTTCAAATAAATAAATAAATAAATAATAATAATAGAAATGTGTTGTTGTGTACAAGTGTCATCAACAAATATATCGTTTCATTTTCACTTTTCTGAAAATAAAGTGTGTGAATTAAAATAACTAAAGTCAGATAATCTATTTTTAAATGGTAGTTTATTCAGTTTTTAAAGAACTGCACGTGTTTTGTATCATGAAATATATAATATGTTGGAATGGATCATTTTATTGATATAAAACATAAAATCTATTCAGAGGCCCAAACTGGGAACAAATATAAAATTCGAAGCATCTGCCGATATTTCCATGTCCAAAAAGAAAAATGTAATTCTGATAGCTTGTGATGTAAAGTAATGAGACCATTATAACAGTATAGGAGGCTACATACAACGCATATAAATATCGGTCTTCTCTATGCATCTCCCAATAACATGTCTTAGAAAGATACTCAGAGGCTCAAAAGCTTGATGAGTCACGTCTGATACTGAAAAATTAAGTAATAGTTGCATTTGTCCAGTAAATGTTCATCTTGAAACATTAGAAAAATATAAAAGTTACAATATTCTTATGTTTACTTCATGAAAAAATAAGATTTCATAGCATTCCCAGCGTATTACAATGTAGATCGTTTGCCTAAAAAGCCTTACAACTGGTTATTTCAAGCAAAGTCCTGATCACGCTAACAGTTTAGAGGCATCAAATAGTATAAAATATAGTTAAGTTAATCTACTGACAAAATATATGAACTGTCTGGCTGATCAAGCACAGCGTACAAACTCATGAATCAGCAAAAGCTATGAAAGTTTGAGCAATGCCTGACGGATCCAGTCCATTAAGTACAGATCGAAGTCCAGCTATGACCTTACTGTACACTTAATAAAGCTTGAAGTTATCTCAGTCTGCTAAAACAACCATAAAACCACATTCTGTGTTTGATATGTGGGTGTTTCTTGATCACAGTACTGATTTCTACTTAAATCTAATGTATATGTTGAAGGTGGCACTTAAGACTCTGTGTGTCCACTTGGGAAGTTAATGGAAACTCATATTTAGGTGATTCAGACAAGCGGTAACATGGCAATTATTAACCTGGCTAAACAACTCCAACACAAAGAGCTGTAGATTTGAGCAAATAACGTTGAATGAAACATGGACGAATAAAATGTTATAATGATATCATCGGTTGTCCTCCGATGTGATGCCATTGTACAGTGATGATAATACTGTATACGTCAACTTTTAAAGTAACTCGGGTGCCGTACCATGGTAACGTTACAAACCATTGTATTGTTATGGTGCCGCATTCACAAAACCACGGTAATACCACGGCACGTTTTGAATGCATATGCATTCCGTATTTATAATAATATAATAAAGACCAAAATATACGGTCTTTAGCTTCAATAACGTTAAATTGATAGTTTGGGAGTCAGTTAACACATCATGATATGCCCTATAACGAAGCTGTTGTCTTTACACCTAGAAAGCTGCCCATGAGCCAATCTTTTGGCATCACATGAATGTTTGGAGTTAATTAATTTGACCATCAGAGCCTATTTTTGACGTCACATGCACTCCGTGCCTCGGATAATGCGCGTGACGTCACGCTGGAGTGGGAATGCGTTGAAGCTCAAACGCGTCTATGACGCCAAAAAGCTGTTTAATGTTGCGGTTCGCAAGGCTTTGAGACACAACAAGTGAAACAAAATGAGCAGAGTAATGTTTAGGGTGAAAAGGGGTCAGTACAGACTGTAGAGAGACAGTAAAGTTACTCACCCGTCCCCGACGACCACACACTTGATGGCCTGCATGACTTTAACTCGATATTTACTTTCTCTCCGTGAGAAATGTATCAAGATTAGTCAAACAAACGACGGCGTTCACAGCAACACTTATTCAGCTGCACAATATGACGGTTTTATACAACTACTTTTCTTCCGTCTCTCATTCCCACACAGAGGAATGAAGTCGAGTAAGAAAGTTTGAAGCCACCACCCAAGACAGGAAGCGACTCCAACAGATTTACAAGCGCACTTCCGCTCGGTTTCCTACAGAATAAAAGTACCCCAGCTAGCGCCATATGTTTCCGTGCACTTATTTTGTTTCGTTTATTTCGTTTATTTGCCAGATACAAACACATTAAAATTAACAAAACAAAATCAAAATATGCATATGTTTACAAATAAACATTTTCATTTATTTCCACCCTTATTTCTATTTAAGCTTATTGCTACAATATTGCAATTTTTGTCTTTTGTATTGTATTTTCTGTTGTACAGATTAATATTTGTAATATATAAATATTTATATTTAGCTTTTTCCAGTAGTTCTTGTTAATTGTTTTAAATCTTAAGGTTACGGGTGGTTGTATAGGCATTTCACTGCATATCGTACTGTCTATGACTGTTTATGTGACAAATAAAATTGTAATTTGAATTTGAAAAATACGAACACATTTTACAGCGTTTTGTTTTTTAAACTTGGCATGTTTAGGTATTCTTAAACGTCTGCCTTTAGAACTAAAAACAAATAGCCTAGTTATTTCCTCATATTTACATATATGTATACTAACTTTAGCCAACGGAAGTAGGATGGATCGCTTACAAAATGCTGCCACTTGTTTTTATATATTCGCGTTTACTCACTTAATTATTTAGCATTCACGTGAAATAAATAAATTAAGGTTAAGCTGATCTGTTTTCTTATTCTTTAGTTTCCCCATGCTTAAGAAGCAGTGCTCTTATTTTGGCAATGACAGGAAGTAGAAGTTGATGACATCCGGCCAATGAGTTCATATTTCCTAGTCAGAATAATAACAGGGTGGAGAATGAGTTCGTCTGAGTGGAGATGAGTGTTAGCAGAAACACGGGCTCGTGTATCGTGTGTGAGAGAGATCAGTGAAGAGGACTCTTATGGCGGGACTGTCGCAGTTAATGCTGCGCGTGTCCGGCTCGTACGGGGTCTTTTCTAAAGGGCTCAGCAGAACTCTGCTCATCTTCTTTGATCTCGCCTGGAGACTCAGAATCAGATTCCCTTACCTTTATGTTATCGCCTCAATGATGTTTAACGTGCGACTGCAGGTGAGAGTCTATTTATCTATCTAGTTATCTATCTGTCTATCTCTCTCTCTCTATCTGTCTATCTGTGTCTGTCACTATCTATCTTATCTATTAATCAAACTATATCTATCTATCTATCTATCTATCTATCTATCTATCTATCTATCTATCTATCTGTCTGTCTGTCTGTCTGTCTATCT
>JAUYWG010000033.1:20843272-20872826 GCA_034779775.1 Enteromius afrohamiltoni
AGTTCATTGCTGAGAGTCCATGAATGAAAACAGACGTAAACATACACACAGTTAATGGAGAGCTGGAGTGCCATCCGTCACAGTTTTGCATATCTATGTTCATTCATGTCTTTATTTTTTTTAAGGAAATGGTGTACTGAGGACAAAACATAACTTGGGATATCACTTTTTTTACGTTACCTTTAATGCTCTAAACAATGTAAAGACATGAAAAAAAAATTTCTTAAAATGTTTTTTCTTGAGTCTTAGAGGATACAGCAAAGCAAGTCCAAGTAGATGTTATATTAATATTTCTTAATCAAATATACAGTAATAAGTTGTAAATGAAACTGTAATACATGAACCCTGATAAACCTATCACCTACTGTGATTAAACTTTACATAATAGATTAAATTAAAGCTCATAATAATGGTAGTGAAATATGTGTGCATGCTGATTTTAATCACAATAATGGCATGTAAACATCTTACTGTGATTGGACTTTACTCTGATTATTAAGGGGGGGGGGGGGGGTCACATTATCGGTATCAGCTTTTTTTTTCTTTTTGCACTGAATAGCAGACGACAGCTGCCAGTATTTTACAACAGTGTCGTGCAATAGAGCAATAAAATTAAAAGCACAAAAACAATGTAAATGTAAAATACCACACAGTCTCCCCCGCAATCACAGACCTCTCCAATCATGTGTCCACAGGCAC
Source organism: Enteromius afrohamiltoni (assembly GCA_034779775.1). Classification (NCBI taxonomy): domain Eukaryota; kingdom Metazoa; phylum Chordata; class Actinopteri; order Cypriniformes; family Cyprinidae; genus Enteromius; species Enteromius afrohamiltoni. Next base: position 20,843,972 of record JAUYWG010000033.1, read on the forward strand.
TTCATGTAAATTTACTCAAGTTTAGTCTGCAGTGAAAGGAATGTGACAGTATGTATGACCACCAATGTTATCCACACAGGATGTCCCATTTCTCTGACCCCCTTGTGCCCCTTTCCCCAACCTTCAGGAACTATAAATCCACAGGATGCACACTCTTCTTCTCTGGAGAACTATAGTCTGAGATCAGTCTATAGTATGATTGGGCTGATTGCAGATTATGTATAAATATATATATATATATATATATATATATATATATAAAGGTCAGATGTGAAAGCCTCTATTAGTACCGTTTAAAATTTTCTTCTAAAACGTGAATTTTTTCGCAGGTTCCTATATTTATGTTTAGTTATTTCATGCATAGCAAAGGACCACTACTATGTCAAACACTTTATACTATATTTATATAATGAATATACACGCACACATTTATTATGTAGACAAAAACTTTTTTTATGTGACAGAATTAGCTAATAGCAAGAATTGGACCTTACAGTAAAGTGTAACCTATTTTTTATATTTCTTATTATTAATAAAAATAAATAATCTATATTTTGTGATAGATTGATATCTCAAACAAATGTTGATCTATTCATCTTTATAATGTTTCTATTTATTAAAATAAAACAAACAAAACCTCTCATGGCTTCCAGAAAACTATTAAGCAGCAAAAATGTTTTTTAATTTTGATTAAAAAATGTTGCAAATCAGCATATTAGAATGGTTTCTGAAGGATTATGTGACACTATAGACTGGTAATGATGCTGGAAATTCAGCTTTAAATCACAGGAATAAATTATATTTCAAAATATAAGAATAACAAATGTTAATTGTTAAATCAAATAAATGGTCTTCTTTAAAAAAAAAAAAATGAATGAAAAGTTGAAATAATGTCTTTTAAAAATCAACCTCAACCAGAATATTGCATCAGTTATTGGACAAAAATGATTTAACCGTTAATGCTTGGCAATGAAAAACTCCCCATGATGTTAGTGTGACGCTAAGTAGTTTATAGGCCTGTATGACTTTTTATGATATTCTTGATCCCTATGGTTTCTGATTATGGATTTTACCAAATAAAATCCGATTTTAACAGCAAACTACATGATTTGAAGCATAGTTCTCATGTGCTGCATGAGCAGTGAGGGACAAGTTACGCACAGATTCAGGACGGTTGGGGGTGTTGAGGTGCTGGGGTGAGGGGTGACCCGACTGAAGACACTGAAGCAGATGAAAATGTGTTTGTCTGACTGCTCAATCAGGCCACACGAACTCGGTCAGCATGCCGTTATCTCCCCCAACTGGAGCCATATTCTGCCAGACATGTGCTGCCCGAGGGCAACTGCCTCTGGTGCAGAGCACGCTGGAAAATACTCAGCCCGCCACACGCTTAATGCATGCTTACATGCCATTACTAAATTTAATCATGATGTACATTTGGAACAAAACATGTCTTTCAACATGACAAACATGCAGATGATTCCGAACAAAATATGACATGTGACTTCCACTGAGAAGCCCGACAGAATGATAACGCATGCATTGAGCAACTCGTGCAGATCGCAGCTAATGCAATTAGTATGCTGCAATCAGTCACGCAACAAAAACCAATGAGAGAAACACAGACAGTTGTTCAGGATGTGTGCTTTTGACCATATTTGTGCAGCAAAGATGACCTATTTTCAGTCCGCAGCTTTGATATATTCAAATCAGGGCTTTTGCTCAACTCTGGCTGAAAGAGTGTCCCACCCAAGGAAAACTGGGAAAACAGAGTGTTTCCTGGACTGTGTTAGACATCTGCTCCCAGAACAGGAAATACTCCCCCAAAATCTGAGGCTCCCTCAAGTCCCCATACACACGCATTCATTATAACTCCCACTCTGTCCACCAACACACATTTTCTAACACTTTCGAGACTGGAAGCGTCTTCGTTTTTTGGGAAAGAGAAACTGGCAGTGATGATTTTATTATAAATGTAACATCTGGACAGACTTTGAAGTTAGTCTTGAACACAGGGCACGGATGTAAGAGTTGTTTCAGGAAAATAAATATTGATCCATCACTACTGTTGAAGATTAAAATGCAATATGTGTAATGGAGCTCTCCTTCTTCTTCCTATTATGTCTACTTGTTGATTTGTGAATATTAAAGAAGAAAATTCCACAAGACCGAGAAATAAAAGTCAAACTTCATTCTTGAGGAGTTTGGTAATGTGTATAAAGAGGGCAGCTCGTTTTGTCTGAGAGGCCGGCATGCCGTAATTGAATCCATGTGTCTGAGAAACATACAAGCGCAGTGTTGTGAACGTCCTCACCCTTCAGACAGTTTTCATCACCCGTTATTTGAGATATATAAGTCTCGTCTGAGTTTTATTTTCCTAATTCTAAGAGAATATCATTCTCCTCTTGGCTGTAATCAGGAATGTTTTCCAATCTGATTCACTTCACCCTCGCATGCTGTTTTTTTCAGTCGGTTCCAGCTCTGTAGCTGTTAAAGAGTCGCACTGAAAGGCTGCATTTATTATTGCTGTTATTTTGTGCCTTTAAATCCATCTTTGTTAGTTTTAGGCCATTTCCACTTGAAAAATACTGCCGTCATTTATTGTTATCATAGTGTTTTTGATTCCTGCTATAATAAAGTGAGTTGTACCTTTCATATTATACTTTGTTAATGAATGCTACAGCATATTGTAGCTACAGTGAACTGATAAATTGCAATCAATTCTTTATTACACTTTAATTGACTTTTTACAGTAAACTGTATTGTAGTATTTACATCCTATAGTTGTAGAAAGCCTAGTACAGTATTGGGTAAAGTCATTTGCTTATACTTTAACCATAGTTGTTATATTACCACTGCTACTATAGAATTACCACAACAAATACATTCAAGTGCAAGTGTCCTACTATCATATGGTTTAAATATACCATAAAATGTACTATAAATTACTATAGTATTTTTACTACTGCACTCCCAAAATGAATCAAAATGTAAAATAATCTTTAAAAACATGTTCTAATGTGATAATGTTATATAATGATTATTAATTTAAATGTAATCATATTTTATTCATTCAATTTAAGAATTATAGACTAGGCCCCACCTTTTTGGTTTTCTTGAGAATATATGTATAAATATTCCAACTGTTCTACGAAACATTTATAATGCATTGATTTCTGTTTCTGTCAGTATCAGAGCTACAATGCAATGAATGAAGGGATTAACATATTCTACTAAAGTGAAGGTTTAGCTTATGAATATGAAATTCCGCTATGACGATGTTTGCCCTGATTGGCTAAGAGGAAGGCGTTTGCTGGATGAGGAATTGGAAATACTTTATTTAATCTATTTTAGTGCACTGCGTATGTGCTTTTCTCCTTTACGTCAGTGCGTACGTGGCGGAGCTATGTCAATATTATACGTAAAACAATTATGCCAGCGTAGCACTTTGAAATTGACTTTTAAGATTCTGTGAATATTAAGAACCGGGTTCAAGTCGGTTACCAAGCAACGTCAGCATTAGCTAATTTATATTCATGCAGAAAGCCTTCGTCTTAGTAAGATTGGTAAATTCTCTTGTAAGAGGCGGGGCGAATGTGATGACGCGCGACGGTCGCTGCGAAACACAGATGCCCGTGTGTCTGGAGCGCTTATTCCGCTGGATGTTATTGATCCACGCCAGTGAATAAACCGAGAAGGGCTGTATCCCTCCATTCGTCCAGTAATAGGCTACATCGGATTTAAAAGAGGACTGAGACTGAATATCCGTGTATGCCGTTTAATATTCCGCATTAAACAGGAGCTGTTTGTAAATACAGTATATAAAACCCTCAATACTGAAGATACATCTGTGTCTGGAGCGCCTTCTCATCACATCATTTCATTATTTTGCATTCATCTGCCAATATGGACGAAGATAATCAAGGTAAGACCACCGGGCTTATAATGCAGAAGAAAAACGTGGATATATGTGTGACCATGTCATGGGTTAACGTGGCATTAGATATTAGATGCATCATATAATTAAGATCGAAGAGCATTGCATTCATTATTTACGTAATTTGTTTAGCCATAAAACATCTAAAAAACATAAACGTGATTCATTTGGTCTAATAACAAAAACACTCTCACTAGGTCTACACGGTGACATCTATGCACACAGTTTTTATGCTTGTTTTTATTTTAAGGCCTAAAAAAGTATGTTTATGTATTTCAGATATGAATATAGTCATAACTTCTTTATGTAACAATCTGTATGTTTTGAGAGCAGCACACTGCTCATAACAGCAAAGCTCAGAGACTTAATAATCTAGACTCCAATTAGTTTCATTCTCAGAAGTCAACTGCAGATTGGACACGGGAACAGCATGTTAAGCACCTCTCTTCCAGTCAAATGAGAAACTTCAATGGCTGTAGGTGCAAAGATCAGACTGCACGGGATGACCTACATGCCAGTTTGCCAGTGTTTGTAAAGAGAGACTGTGAGCTGATACGTCTATTGATTTCATTTTGTCAACGAAATATTCCCCTAGCTCCTGCTTTTCCAGTAGGACACATATCCTGTACTTTTATCTTTAACCACACAGACGCATTAAGCAGAGCTATGTGGTTGAGTGATGCATTAATGCTGGATTAATCTACTCAAATTGGAATCGAAGGACATCTGTTGACAAACTGAATGTTTGAACTGTATTTGCACATTTTTGGAGAACATGCTAGTGGTGTTTGCCTAAAAATAATATTAATTATTTCATTTCATTTAATTCTTTTGAGAACTGGATGAGAACTCTCTTGTCTTTCGTAGAGCTGCTTCATAGCTGTATCAAATGTGTTTCATAATTGATGAATTTTGCATCATCGACACAATATTGTGAATCAATATTCTGACTCTGGTGACACTGCTGTAAAGCTATACCTATAGCTAAATTGAACTTGATTGTATGAACTTTTTACTCAGTAATTAAGCTGAACTGGAGCAACACTGAACTGGGTGAAGCTGCATGATGACAGCATTGTCTTTTTAGAGCTATAATTTACAGCAGAGTTTCAGTTTGTCTCATATCTGACAAAGTCTGCATCATTGGTCTGGGTATTGTCCTGTTTATACTGTGAAGCAGTGCTATAAAAATGTGACTTGACTGAAACCAGTTGATTTAGGTTGTTGTGTAGGTAGTTGTCTTCTGGGTGGTTTCTTATTAACCAAACCAAGATAAAACACCCTGTCTCTGTACTATTTTGGTTTCTGGGATCTCTCTTGCCCCTCTTACTACCTGCCATGTGCTCAGAAAAGCCAAAAAAGTAATAGCAAACCTATTCCTCAACATGCTGCATGATTTTGAGGTTTTGGAGTCTTTGGTTCTTTGCACGGTTCCCCATCATGAAGCTAATCCTTTGGTATAAGCGCATGTGTAGTAATATTTCAAGAGACGGTCTCCTCACTACAAATTTAACAACAGCTAATAAGCATATTCAAAGCATATGCTCGACGTAATCCTTCCCCACAATGCTGCGGGTTCACACTGAGGACTAGCTAACAGTCAGACTGCTGGTGTGTTTTGACAGTGGTTTGGTGGTTCTGTCAGAGTAGGCTCATCTGAAGCGGAGCAGCAGGCGGACTGGATTAAACTCAGGGAGAGCTGCTCTAGTCCATGCTTCTGCTTCTGCTACCAATGGGGCCCCTGCTGGGTGACAGTAATTAATGTTGTGGTCCACTGTGGGAGATCCCACTCTGGGCCCAATGAATTTGAATGGACTGAGAGAAAGCATCTAGTTACATGCACACTACTATAAATTATGAATGCTAAATGTACTCATTTGAACATAGAAAAGATAGAAAATAATGTTTTTATTAATCGCCAACAAAACAAGGCATCTTAAGGAACCGGATCTAGGATCTAAACCTGTTTAGAAACACTAATTTAGAACAATAACAAACTATGTGAACCCCTACAATAATTTGGGGACCAGTGTTAAATGGTTGAGGCTGATGTGAAGAGTCAGTGTTAAGAAAATGTTAAAAATAATAATAATAAGTAGAATATACACTGCCAGTCAAAAGATGGGTAAGAGTTTTAAAATATGTTTTTTTATGCTCATCAAGGCTGCTTTATTTGACCAAAATTACAGTAAATACAGAAAGACAGTAAAATGACTTTTTTTATTTTAATACATTTTTAAAATGTAATTAATTCCTGTGATGCATAGCTAAATTTACTGCATTATTTGACAAAAAGTTGAAAAGAACAGCATTTATTCAAAATAGAAATCTTTATTTAGAAATAGAAATAGAAATCACTTTTTAAAATCTATTTAAAACGTCTTTGCTTAATAAAATAATTAATTTCTTTTAGAAAAAGAAAGAAAGAAAGAAAAACTATTAAAACTGACCCCCAAACTTTTGAAAAGCAGTGTAAATAGACATTTCAAGAGTTTGCGCTTCCTTATGATGACTAATTATAGGCATATTTGGCGTATTTGACATGCTGTCCAGAGGGCGAGCCTGGAGGTCGGCGTATTCCTCTAAATGCAAATGATCTCTGAATGTAAGTGTTTCTCATTGTGAAACCTGCTAACTAGCACATCATTATGAAACAAAAGGAATCCACTGCGTCTTCAGCATCTCAAATATTGAGATATGCTATGTTAATTATTACATCCAACACCTAAAAAATGGTTTTGTCAATCAACAATCATGGGAAGGGCCTGTACAGAACAACTGTCATTCTGCCAACAATCTGAGATTGGCTTGATATGAGTAAGGGGACTGGATTTATAAAAAAGTACTGAGTGGATTGTTAACATGTAAAAGTGAATTTTGCATGAGGTGACCCCTTCAATAATGATCATCAAATGTATATGTTGTTTAAATTGTCAGTTAAACTGAATATGAACAATGAGAATCACCTTGGTGCAGTTTTGCATGGGTTAATAATCTGACGTAGATCTGGTTATTGAGGTTTCAACTTTATATGCATTCATGTTCTGATCAGTTGAGTGAGATCCCTGAACTGTGCCTGTTTTGGACCTTGATGTAGCTAAAGTTGTCTTAATGCCAAAGAGCCTTGCGTCAAAGTGCAGTGCTTATGCCAGCTAATGCCATAATATGACATTTGAAATGACACAGTTATGTTCTGCTGAGTGGAACTATGACTGGATTGTTTTATGAGGAATACAGTGAGTCTTTGTGCTGCAGGGCATTGGGGTGTTCCTGTAAGCATGATGCATGTTTCATTAAGCCACATGACGTCAGCAGGGAAACCACCAGCAGAAATAGCATCAGTGTACACCTCACCCAGCATTGATTCATATCCATGGCTATGAACATGGACTTCTTTTGAACTCATCTCTGTTGCAAACACTAGATTAAATGTGCCATCTCATGTGATAAATCATAACAAAGTCTGGGAGTACATGTGTGCGATGTCAACCTAGCTACAGCTTTTATTCGAGGTTGACAGAATTCACTCTGCCATTCTGATTCACTGCTTTTCCATTGTTTTTTAATTTAAACATGTGCTGGGCAGTTGTGTTTGACTGTTCGGCTGTGTTAAGATCGTAATTTCCATATAAAATCGTGAGGTCGTATGAATTCGTACGAATTAGCCACCTCATAATGTTTACGAATTGCCGTGAGATCTGGCTGGTTCAATTTTTGAAAGTATCAATATTCCATGTGTTCAGAAAATCAGAGACCACAAAAACTGCATGTTCGTAAAACATCATAAACCACCTTGTAAAATACCTACAAATTGGTCAAACCAACTGTGTTGGGACAACCAAAAATGGGAGACTATGATATCTATGATATCTGTCCTTTATAAATATATCTACATTTTATTCTCACAATTCTCAGTATTATCTAGCATGCATATTACTGGTATTTTGGTTATTTATTAGTACTCGTAAAGCAAGTATTATGCCTTATTCTGCATGACCATATTTTAGATCCCTTAACTCTTGGTACATCTGCTCTCTTACATGACCTAGTCGCAAAGCATTGTGGCGCTGGCTTCTTTGTGAAGGATACGTAAAATGCTGCCTAAACAATTTGGCCAAAACAAAGTATCTTATAGTATGCAGTCTGGCAGCTCACTGGTTTTTCGAACAAATCTGACTAAAATCAGCTTTTTCAACAGCATATAATGTTAGCAAATGCAGCAAGCAAGATGGGACATGGAAATGATTTGTATACCCTCCAAAATCTAACATTTTAACCAAAAAAAATGTCTAACCAAATTAACTAGGACCACTCTGTTATTTAACTTATTAACTTAAATTATTGGCTAATTCCTCTAAATTAACTCATTGTACAGAGTTTAAATGTAAAAATTAGAAACACATTTGCACTAACAATACAGCAGTTTCAGAAATTTAGGTTGGCGAAATGAAAACTGCAGACTCTTTCACCCCCTCATAAAGGAAACCAGACTTCAAACGAGTCTCTGGAGTGTTGGAGCATGTGGCAAAATGCATTCCAGCGAAGGAAAGCCACTCTTTTGAAGAGCAGTATTTTTCACTGACGCTGGAATAGGATTCGGAAGTAGAGGTGAAGGGGAATAGATTATGTAAGGGATCTCAAATTGTTTAAGCTGATGAGGGATCAGGAAAAGGTGTATCCAGTGGTCTTGGACAACAGGTTTCATTCTCTCTTTCCTCTAGCGTGGGCTTTAACTCTCCAGCATTTGTCCTCAGAAAGGGGTTGTTGAGCAGAGATTTGCCAGAGGAACAAAATGTTCTTTTAGAGTTACAGTTTTATCATTTGACTGTCATGCACTACACAACCATTGGCATAATTTTCTCAGCGTTTAGCAGTTCTGACCTAAGCAAGCTGAACTATTATATATAAGATTCATAAAATACCATCCACTTGTTCCCGACAATGTATCAATTTGAAATGAATGCATTTCTTTTAGCTGTTGGACACAAACAAAGACCTGCTAAAACAACTGAAGTCAAAGGGTACCATAACATTTTTGGTTACAAGCAACCAGCAAAATATCTTATTTTGTGTCCAAGAGCTGCAAGAAATACAGACTTATATATGCTGAACTAACTTCCAACTTCTATAAAGATCTAGAAATCACTCAGAATACCTTAGCAATGACATTAACACTTTGGCGACTGCATTGCAAAATAATAAATACCTGTCAGAACTTCACCTGACAATACCCTAGCAACCATATTAAACCATGTTATCATAATTGTAGCAATGATTTTTGTGGGGCAATGCTTCTCACAGTCAAACGATCGAGTTATTAACTGCAGGTTACTTTGTGTAATGCAGTTACATACTGTTTGCCTGCAAACAATGCTGGTTAATGATTATAGTTTGTCAATAGCTCATTAAGAACCAGAATCCTTCTTGTGTTAAACATTTCCTGTGCAAATAAGTATGCATCCATGTGCTGCTTTCCCTGGGTTTATGGGGGATTTCTGTTGGCGATGCACATTTAAGAGGCTGCATCGTTCAAAATTCATACTGTTTGACACACAGTTCCACAGAGACGTGTGTGTTTGTGTGTGTGTGTGGTTAGTCACGTTTGGCCTACATATATATATGAGTCTCTTTATAGCACATTGTGATTTGATGAAGTATGCAAAACGAACTATACTTCATCGGCGAATTTTCAACCATTTGATTATCAGCTCTACATGATCTGCCAGTATGTGTGCACATGCAGTCACATGTTTGTTAAAAATGGTAAGGTCATATATATTTAGGTTATCTACTGTATAGGACAAAAAATAGGTTAGAGGTAGTGGTCATAGCCCAATTTTTGCAGTCTTGTCCCATACAGCATACAGTGTGTATTTATTGTATATTTACAGTAATTAGGGGGGAAAAAAAACCTATTGAACCTAACCTTACTCCGTATTTTCTTGTGTAACACTGTATGTGCACATACAGTAAAAGCTGCCAGATTTTTGTTTAAGTGCAATACTCATTAATAACTAGTTAATAACTAGCTTTCAGCTAGCATGTTGGCTATTAGATATTACTGCCTTATAACATGATCATATTTTAGTTCCCTTAACCTCTTCTTAAACTTAACAACCTTACTATTAATAAGCAGAAAGTTAGGAGTTTAATGAGGAAAGAGACATGGCTAATAGTGAAAACTGTACCTTAAAATAAAGTGTGATCATCATGGTCTATGTTGTTGAAAAAATGGTACCCTGTTGTTACATCTAAATAAATCAATTTTTTATTTATTTTTTCATTTAAAAGTCACATTATGACCTTTAATCATAGATAGTTCATAGTGACCCCAAAATAACAAAGCTAGTTTGTGTTAGTTGTGCACTATATCCCAAGCCCTCTGAAGCCACACAGTATTGCCAAGATGCAAATATACTGTAAGATGCCACTGATAATCTTCCCCTCCAGTGAACTGAACTGAAGAAGCGGATCAGTGAATGGATTGTCTTTCACAGATCGACACTCAAAATGAGTTCAAGCATTGACTCAAGCTATTCATTTGCAGCTATTCTGAAGTTAACATCTCACTTGAGGTCTAGCTCTGCTTGCAACAAACCTTTAGGCTAAGAAAGCCTACATTAATCATTAGAAACAAATTATTTTTACAGGTTTTAGGGGTTGCTGCTGTTCATGTTGGAATATAGCATATGGCTGGGCTACTTTATCGGTGCTTTCTTGTAATACAGCATCAAACTGAGTAGGTGTGTCCAAAGAAAAATCTCCACATCAGATGTGTTCTTATTGGCTGGGCTTATTGGCACGTCTTACAGCAATTTCACATTCAGTCTGGACAGACAAATGACCTGATGCTGGAATGTGTCTGGTTCTGATCTGGAGTGAATGAGTTCAACAAGCCCAAACTAGCATCTCTGTGTATAATTCCTGGTGGACGAGTGGCAAACACAGGTTTGAGATCATTTGTAAAGTGTAGCTGGTTAAATGGGTCACAGCTCATATTTTTGACAGCTGCTCTAGTGTGAGTAAGCGTGAGTCAGTGCACAGCCGCAATTGAGGGCTTCACCTGTGTTATGTCAGCAGCAACACTTCACAGCTGACCCTTTATTCATCACTTCATTACTGACAACAGTTTGCTGTGGGTGGTTATCACTAATAACTAGGTTTGATTTGAATGGTTTGCTGTGTTGAGCTGTTTATTATAGAGCTAACAAAAGGTGTCATAAAAACTCTCTCTCATATCATTTGAGATATTAAAGTTAATATTTTTGTATATAATTGTATGTGCTCTGCTTGGTTAATTGTCATTTGTCATAAATCATTCGCATCTGTTGTTGACTTTGGAAGAGGAATGTGGAATTATAAACTAAGATTCCTTGATTTTGCAATACATTTCCCCTTATTTCACAACCTCTTTCAGGTAGCTTCACATTGCTTCATAAGCAGTTTTATGAAATGAGAAATTCATTAAAATGACATGTTACGTTCACACTAAGTGTACCCTGTAACAAATCACATATAAATTATGATAATCCATGATATTTCTCTTCCAAAACATTTTTATTTGTGTAATGTTCCACCTTAACTGCTATATGTTATTGTAGCACGCCGTTATAATTGTGCTTACAAAAACTATTTTTCCATATTTTCTCATAAAATAAAGTCAAATGTAAAGGCTGTAAGAAATACAGTTCCCTTTCAGTCGTTTACTCCGAGTCACGTCAGATATGACCAGCGAATTGGGATCTCTTTCGATGCGAGATCCCAATTCGTCAGTAATATTCGACGTGACGTCTCTATTCCCTTTTTTAGGGAACGAGTGTTACATACTGTCACGATTAGCTGGAGTTGCCAGCCTAGTTTACTGGTTGGCACTCCAGCGTCAGGCATTTACTCTGTGTTTTGTGTCTGTTTTCATTCATGGACTCATTCACACTCATGCCCCTGCCCTTCTCGTTTGTTGCCATGGTGTTTCATTGTTGTCTCCACCCATCTGGTTTGTTACCATAGTGATTTATTGCAAGTCTCCACCCTCTGACCTAGTTTCCATGTGTATAATGTCCCCGGATGTCTTTGTGTTGGCACCGATCATTGTATGTATGGATATTTGTTTGGAGTGTACTCCTGTTTCCCTGACTTTGTATATATCGTTGCCGACCTTGCTTGCCTTGGATTACTGCCTTCACCCTTCGGACTCTGTTTGTTGTCGAACTGACCCACGCCACGTTACAGGACTATTCTCTAGTGGTGTTATCCCTGTTTTACTCTAAGTGCTTGAAATAAACAGTCTGCGAATGAATCCGCCTGCCGCCTCGTCTGCACATCGTTACACTTACGCAATCGAGACGTTCTGTCTGCATGTGGCCACTGGTCACAAATACTTTATCAGAGATTGAAATATTGTAAATATAAAGGGATGTTAAAGTGTAAAAGGGCTAGAGAAAAAAAGTAGGGACCCATGACAAATTTTAGATATACTCAGAACACATTTAGAAATAAGTCAATATTGAAAAGGCTAATGTTGTGGAAGCTATCAGGTAGATTTATGCTATAAACCAGGTGCTTCCAAACATGTTTGTCAGTTGAACGTACATCACGTACAAGTTAATATTTAAAAACATATTTGCATGTTCTGCATGGTTGCATACAGCTGGTTAAGGGTCGCATAACATGCAAGTAAACAGAACTGGTCTTTTTTCCCAATAATTTTATTTGGATTATTTATTTTTATTATATATATATATATATATATATATATAAAATATTTAGTCTTATATTGAAATTACACTGTGATATGTCTAATATTCATATTGCTGAGGCATCCAAACACAAACAATAAAGAACACTGCTAATGGAAAAAGATACTTTTAAGGGCATTTATACTCTTTACAAAAGCTCTTTACAACTACAAGTTGCAGTACAATTATTTTTGCATTTAGTCATTTTTATTGAAACCCTTAAGATATTAATGTGTCAGATCCTTTTTCATAATATCATTAATAAATTGACAAAAAATATCAGAAATGATGTAAGTGTGAAACAAATGACTGGACTATTAGTTAGTTGCGTTTTGATAAGATAAATAGATCATTTAGTTTTATTTATTAATTGTGCAGCCCCTTTTTTGTTTGTTTTGTTTGTGTTATATATTTAATTAAATTAATTATTTGCTTTTCAACAGTTATCTTAAAACCTAACTTTTAAGAAAGCTGGTAAAGTAGTAAAATGTAATGGTAATTGATGAGTGCTCGGAAGTTGTCTGATATACATAGAAATATATGCATATTAGGGGTGGCACGGTTCACAAAACCCACAGTTCGGTTTGTATCACGGGTTTAGGGTCACAGTTTTCGGTTCTGTACGGTTCTTGTTATTTTGCATGTCATGAACCGTCGAACTCTGCGGCGCATGCATGCACCGAACCGAGACAAGCGTTTTTTTTTTACATGAACCGTGCCACCCCTAATACATATATATGAAAAGTCGTTGCCACAGCTCTTCAGGATTTAGTCTGTCTCAGTTTTGGAAATGTAAACTGATATTACGTATTGCACCAATAGAAACAGTCACTAATGAGGCATATATGTATGTATATATATATATATATATATATATATATATATATACATATACAGTATCTATGGTTAATAGTTAACAAGAGTTACCTATTGTAAAGTGTTACCCTAAAGTATTACCAAAAAACTGAATCAAATAAATGTTAATATAACAATAAGATTAGATTTGCTGTGTAAGTGCAACATTAATTAGATAAGTTCTAAGTCATTGTGAACAACAGAGCAGCTGTTTTCCCGGAGCAACCATTTGTAAATCTCCGAGATTATTAAAATGTGCCTCCGATTATCTTCATTTTAAACACCTCTTGACTGGCCCAGTTCTCTTCCTTTGCATCCCCACAGCTGGACTTAAACTAACAAAGTCCCAAGGAAATTCAGACTAAAGGAATTTAGTTCACAAGGAGTGAATAAAACACTAGTGTCAGAGCGACTGAAGAATGTCTTGTGGCGCAATAAAGAGCTGCCAGGACCGGACGCTCAGCCTCCGTCGCCCACGTTTCAACCATAATAATGTGACAGAGTGATTTTGTCTTTGCATTCCCCTCTCATACAACAGAGTTCACCCCCTTCCTCACATCCAGATGTGGTGTCTGGACAGACAGGGCCAATATAAACAGGCCTGTTAGGTGTCCAACGTCCCAGTTTATCTTATTCATGGCTTTCTATCAGACGGCTGGAATCAAGCTCTAAACTCATTTCCTGTCTGAGTCATCGCAGGCCTAAGGGTGTTCAGAAAGAAGGTCTCACTCTCTTAACTGATGTCCCATGCCATATTGCACCTCAGATTTGCGTTTATAGACAAGGAGATTTTATACGTAATTGGATTTATTCCGTAGAAGGAGATGAGAGACGAAATCCTGATGATAATCTGGATTTAATGGTGTCACACAGAAATTGATCATCATTCAAAGCGAGTGTTTTTAACAGATTAAAATCTGTGTCACAGCAAGGTTAGATGGTATTCCAGTGCTATCTCATGACCAATTCGTACATATTTAATAAGTAGTTCACCCAAAAGTACTCTTGTCACTTTATAAAATGAAGGTTGAACCACTGATGTCACATGGACTATTTTAACAATGTCCTTACTTTTCTGTGCTATGGTAGGACCTTTGCTGTCTATGGAGGGTCAGAAACCTTCCATTAAATATCTTAATTTGTGTAAAAAAGCTCTTACAGGTTTGGAGTGACATGAGCGTTAGTAAATAATGACCGAATTTTCATTTTTGTGTAAATTGTCCCTTTATCTCACAAGCGCCTTGCAGTTCCTTCACAAACCACTTGGAACCTTAACGTGTTGTTTAATGCAATTGTTAAGAACAACAAATGGCATTTATGGTATTTTCTCTCTCTTTGTAGTTTTATATTAATATGATACAGGATTGTCCCGTTTAAATCAATGTGATAAACAAGTCAAAGGTTATCTAAAAGTAATCTAAGGTATAGCCAGTTTGTGTTATTTAATAGATGACATTACTAAGTACAATTTTTGTCAGGTAATTTAGCTAATTCTTGTGTTTTGATTGATCTCAATCCTCATTACCAGTGCAGTCATCATCATTAAGTCTATGGAATAATTCTGAAATCATTTTAATGTGCATTGGAACAAAGTAAAATATATTTTCGTTTCTTGTCATTAATAAAAATCTCTAGGCTGCTTCTATGTTAACTTGACTTTAATTTCTTGCGCCCTGATATGGTTTTAATTTTCCAGTTTAATTTTCAAAATTTATTATGCGCAGTATGCATCAAAGGGAACGTGAATGGAAAGACCAATTTTCACTTAAAGCTGGAATACAGTACACGACTTAAAATCTGAACAGATTTTTTAAATACTAGGCATTATATGCTTACCGATTGTAAAGAGTGACAAAGGAAAACTGGACATCACTACACGACAGAGTAGTTCTATTACTACCATACTCTAAAGTTGTTCTGATCACGCAGAAAAGTGTTGTGAAAAAAAGTGATTATACACTACCCGAGTTTCTGTGGAATCAATCTAGCGTTAATTTGTTCAGACTAGAAAATTGGGGCAAAAATCGCATTCCAAGCTTTAGATTTGATAACATAATTTGTATTTCTCATAAAAGACTTAACCTACTTGACACAATGTTGAGTAAAACGTTGTCAGCTAGTCCATCTCACTTCTAGCAGTTTCTCACTAAAGCTTCTGTTAATCTATGGCACACTCATGTATTTATCATCCTCATGCAAATCATGGTAGGATGCAGATACGGAAACTCGGCTGAAGGCTGATGCTCTATGTAGCTCTTCTTAGCTTAAACTTTACTCATATTAACCCAGATGCTGCAAGCAAGGACTAAACCAGCATGAGAAATCAGATGCAGGCAAACCACTAATTATATGAGAAACAGCACAGAGCCTCTGCCAAAAATACTAATCTAATTTGTGAACGGGAGCATGACACAGGATGAGTTAAAAATAGGGGGCATCGGGATATTTTCTCATCTGCTAAAGGAAAAGGAAGCATTCTTTTTAAAATCATTTTCCAAATGGACTCAAGATGTCAGCGTGAAATGCAGGCCATGAATAAGGCATTGTGAGGGTGCGAGGTTTCTTCTGGAGTGAGGTTTTATTGAGTTACGTGTGGAGTGGGTGAATTCAATCAACTTGGAGGTTCTGTTTGTGTTTCAGCTTTAAATATTTGAAGCACCTTAAGGAGATACGTGCTGCGGGTTTTCAGAGATGCTTTCTGTTTCTGTGGAGTACTGGGACAAAAATACTTCATGGAATATTAATACAGAACAGAAATGCAGATTGTAAATCAGCTTTGCGGCAGGAAAGAGTCAAACTGTATTTAAGGAGTTATGTTTGCTAAGTCAAGCATCAAAATCACAATTGCTTGTAGTTAGAGTTAGTGATTTAAGCAAACTCCTAACCCTAAGTACTTCAGGTGTTCCACACCATTTGTGCTGCAGACGTGAATGATATTCCATTTTGTTTGGCTTAATACTTGTGCTATTACTTTTCTAAATAGTCAGATTATGGTTATTACCATGTGGATCATTAACAAAATCCCTTTAGACTTAGACTGATTAAGAGCCTTGAGTCATATCAAGAGGACTATTGCAGAGACTTTTGATTTTGGGAATTCATATTCATATGGAGCTCATAAGTGCTCATAAGTTTACATACCCACTGCAGAATGTGCAAAATGTTTATAACTGAAACAAAATAAGTGGAATCATAAAAATAGCATAACATGCAAATAACATATCAATCAATCAATCAATCAATTATCTTTATTTATATAGCGCTTTTAATAATAAACAGTGCGGCCCGTCCAACAGGCAATATAGGCAGTCGCCTAGGGCCCCATCTAGCTTTGGGAGCCCCGCGAATGCCGGTATAATATACGTGTTTTGTATTTACTTTTGCACGTGCAGTGCGAGTGTATATGTGAAATTTCCAGCGTGTCCGTAATGCACAGACCCAATTCACATACAATTCACAACGACGGTGAGAAAAAAACAACACCATATTTTATTAAAAGAGCAGCTCTGAATAGTTTTTAGCTAATTGTCATTCATACATGACTAATAGCTAAAAATGATAATAAATACAAAACAACAGTAGAAATGAAGTGGAAAAAAGATTTTAAAAAAATTATACACAGCAGCCAAAGAATCACACTATATTTAGCAAAACACATCCCGCTATTGACTATGATCGGCATCGCGCCATAGCTGTGTGGGCGGAGTTTGCACCTCATTGGAAAAGCATTGTGTTTACCCAGTGCAGTGTATAAAATAATTTCTGTCGTTCGACGGAACAAGGTACTGTTTGTAAAAGAGTCATATTGGGTCAGAGTGTCCGTAGATATCTGTGACTGGCCAGATTTTGTCCAGAGGTTTCTTTCCAAACACTTTTTGTTATCCGATTGAGTTTTCAGGTAGGAGACTACTTACTACAAGCCTAAACGTGACGACTTCTGAAAGTAAACTTTGTCTTTTTGTTTTGCTTAATTTAATAAAGTGATAAAGACTAGAGTAAAAGTGTGTCACACTTTTTATTGATATAGTAAAAAGAATTTTAAAATTGACAAAACATAGGTAACATTAAAGATCCACTGAAGTGCCTTAAAATGCACATCATTATGTGGTGTGTATAGTATAATAAGTTGTATACACATTGAGTACACATAAATATGAATGTTAAGCTTGACATGTTTCATAAGTTGTATATCCATAACTGTCAGAAATAATTCCCAGAAATAAGTACGATTTACCTGAAACAGCCAATTTAAACAATTTACATGCATTGTGTGGCCTTTTTGAGTATCAGTACATGTTTTTACCTTTTGTAATAGTTATGCATGAGATCTCAGTTGTCCACAGTGTAAAATATGGATTTCAACATCATACAGTTAAAGTTGGAAAGACTTCAAATATACAGAAGATGCTGGAAAACCAAAGAATGTGCAGGAGCTGGAGGAGTTTTCTGAAGAACAGCAAGCAGTTGAACTGCTCAGGAAAAACAAAGGAATCAACTGAAAATACAAAAACATTTATGCATCAAATGATATATAGTATTAGGATTCAAGGGAATTTTTATAAATTCGGTTATTATTTTGTCTTGTGGAGTATATTTAAACATATTTTATATGAAATAGCTTATTCAGGACAGTGCTAAATAAAATATAACATGCAATTTTTATGATACCCTCTCATTTTGTTTCAATTATTAACATTTTGCATATTCTGCAAGAGGTATGTAAACTTATGAGCACAGCTGAATGTCAAAATGCTATGCTATATGAAAAACACAACCCCCCCTGCAACCACACACAACACCTGTGTTTTTGCACAGGTAAATAGCGTACAGTTTTGCATTCAAATGCACAAAATAATAGCATGTGGATCTAATGTATAATTTCTCAAAGCAGCTTTACTGAAATGCATGCCAAAACTATTTCTTATGAACAACAGCAAGAAAGAGTCAAGATAACATGTTTTCTTTGTGTCAGATGGCTTTCCCAGACTAATGATCTGTGCAGATTCACATATGGCAATAACAGAGGCTGGAAAATCATAACCAGAATGAGCAAAACGCCAGATATTTTCATCAGATTTAGCAGATTTACTGGTTAAGGCTTTTGGGCATGCAAACGGTTCATTGCTAGTTCTAGTCCCATAAAGAAATTGGCCTATGAGCAAGTGACATTATGCTTTTGATCAAGACTAAATGCTAAATTAGCATACTTCTTATGTAGTGTACCTGTCCTAACGCAAAAACACACACACCACAGCTGTAAATGAGCAAAACCGAAATTGTTCATTAAACACTATCATAAATCCCCTTTTCCCATCTTGCTCAAAAACACAAGACATAATACTTACATAATAATGTTTCAACACTCCTTGTTATTCTCCTCGTTAAGTCTCCTGCAAAGCATGCCGGAAATTACAGTTTCAGTTATGTCATCATACCTGAATCATTTTCAAGTAAACATTTTAGGAAATTACATTAACTGGAAGCAAAGAAATAAAGTTTAGAAGAGAAACACAATTTTGTTGTCTGGGTCACAAATAACAGGATTAAGTAAATCAGGCAAACACTTTATTTGGTCACACTTTATTTTCAAGTCCTATCAACAAACCATTAATTATGACTTTTATCTCAATAAACTCTTAATTTGTTGCTTAGTAGAGAGGAAGGTAGTTGTTAAGTATAGGTATTGTGTAGAATTAGAGATGTAGAATGTGATCATGCAAAATGTGCTATATAATTAATAATAAACAGCAAACATATTTATAATAGGAATGCTAATAAGCTACTAGTTAACAGTGAGAACTGATCCCTGTACTAAAGTGTTACCAAAAACTGTATTTAAATTAAATGAAAATTAAATTGAATTTTTGTGTTTGCACCAAAAAAGGAATTTTAAATGCATTTTATGTTTGTTTTTTTTGCTTGTTTGTTGGTAGTGAATTCATAGTGCAGTCGTGGACTCAAATTGTTGTCTTGTTGTGTGGCTATAAATAAAGTTTGTGACTCATCAGTGAAACCAGTTTTGATTCAGACACCACTCCCTTTTGAGTGTAAACTGTCCCATTATATCAGTTATGGTTAATGATAATGATATCAAAGAGTAGCAAACAATTGTGTCAATATGAGTAAAGAAAGTAATGAGATCACATCACAATGAACAATAATAAATATAATTTCAGCTGCAGTGACTGTATACAGTACAATAACAAGAACCATTCCCAAGTTTTTGCTTCCTGCAAAACATGACCATGTTTTTAACAGTTTGCTATATTTTTGCTTTGGTGTTGTACTATTACTACAGTTGCTGTAGTGTTTGCTGAATTGTTAGCATGCTACTGTGCAATTGCTGGGGTTTTCTAGGTGGTGCTTGGCTGTCATACAGTAAACAGTTGCTAGGGATGCTAAAAATGCTACTCCATTAAACAACAGTAAATCTAAATACAATGCAGATTGTCTTAAAACTTAATAACCATGTATTGTCTCCATTTACTGCCTCATGCAACATTTTAACAAACTCAACTCACACTACCTGATGAAACCTGATCTTGGTGAATATATGGTGAGTTTCAGCATCAAGCTGAATGCTCATGATGATTGAATGCACCAGAGGCTGATGTCGTTTCAGAGTAGAGGTGGCTGAACTGGTTTTACCTGAACAGCTGGTCTGTATAAGTATGCAAACTATGTGTATGCTGTGTTTTGAGAGCAGCATGTGTGGAATAAACGCAGTCTTGCCGACACATCGTGCCTGTATGTTTCCCCTGGGAAATCATTCTTCTGACAGTTTCCAATGTGGTCTGCTTTGAGGAATGACTGCTATGCCACATAAAGAAGAACAGATATGGGCAAAGAGTGATGGTACGTACTGCATATATTCTAATTTAAGATGTAAGATTTTGTGCTGTGCACTTATTAAGGCACAAAACTATGTTTGTTTGTGGAAATGTGAGGTGTAAGTGGGTTACAGCGTGATAAGGCAGCTCTGTGTTTGTGTGGTTGCAACTGTTGCGTGCTGTAATTCATCTAATCTGGACTGCAGACGGGCAGAGACATCCTCTCTATTGTCCAGGGGCAATTCTGGACAATATCAGGATGTCTATTTAAGACTTTTCTTCATTAGATGTCCCCAATCTCTAGTGTGGTGGCTGTAGAAAGTGTTTGTGCTTGCAGCATTAGACAAGCCTTAAGCAGCCTTAGCATAACCTCATATCAGAGTCCGGATCTTGAGCGAGGTTTAGATTAATCTGTGTACTGGTGAACTGGTTCATCTTTTGATCCCTTGTTTGAGGTGTTGTTCATGAGATGCAGGAAATGAAATGGATGATGGGAATGAGGTTTACTCATGTGTAGATCTTTCCTGTATTCAGCTAATGCTGTGTATGTACAGTAGGAACCAACAGTGAACATAACAGAAACAGAAGGTGTCATCATCATATGAGCGGTGTTTGCCAATCCATGGTGCTAGAGTATTGTGGAAGCCATTTTCCACCACTAAATAACAAATTTGTGACTTGTGGTTGTGACTTTTTCTCTCACAATTGAGATTTTATATCATGCAATTCTACCAAAAAAAGCAATATAAACCTCACAAACCTATATATATGGTGTATTATACATCCAACTTTTAATATATACAGTTTGGCAATGCTATATCCAAGTAGTTGCCTTTAATCTAACTTTAAACCATCAGGCTTTTATTTCTAAAACTAATGAGAAAATGTTTTGGTTTCTACTTTGCTGGCAACAGGTTTATCAACATTTCCTTTTGCAAATTTGGAAAAATGGGTGGTGAACATCGCATTTTCAATTGTACTTTATACGCTTCCCAAACATTAAGGAGGCGGAGCTTCATCTAACTGCTCTGAGAAACTGTTCGCAGCTTATTGAATATATTCCAGTTTACTTGGTTGTTAGAACGTCTGCCAGCAAAAGCACAAGTCAATAACATAGAACATTATTTGAGGTTTCAGCACAAATAATGCTGGCCCACTTTTATGCAAATTTTTAATAATAATGGGATAGGAATTTAGTTGAAATAAATAAACAACAAAGTCAAGGTTTTATTGATGCACTCTCTGTATTGTACTTGATGTATAAAATGGTACTTAAATTTGCACACTTGACACGCGGATGTCACAATAAAGGAAGCACATTTTTTGGCGAGCAAGTTTCCTTTCCCCTTGTTGGGTTATAGGCCATGTTTAATGCATTAGAGTGACAGTGATATCAAATTACGCTGTGCTTCCTGTGTGTGTGCACTCACTAACACACAGTGGGGGGTTGTCACCGAGTCCAATAGGCCAACAATCAAAGACATTTGCCTCTTTTATTCCAGCATGGGAATTCTCTCAGATGATGTAGGATTTCTGTGCTGTAGACGTAAGTTCGCCTGTGGGGGATCACTCAGTAAATGCTGCTTTATGCACGCTGTCAAAGAGAACCCAGAATCCATTGTGTGCAGCCAGGACGTGGTTAGTATCATCATTTTTGTCTTTATGGAAAACATTCATTGTTTCTGTGAACCCTTGTTTTCCGAGTTCGCCCGTAGCCGCAGTCACCCCACTACAGACGTCCCAGGCCATCAGAAAGCTTTGAAATAACGTTCAGTATCTTTTCATGTTTTTTGGCCTAGAAAGGGTTTAGCAATTGACAACTGAATGTGAAGTGAAAATGGGAGATGAAATTCAAAGCAGCTTAGTGGAGTGATGCAGATGGGATTTCTCTTCCCAAGCAATGGAAATGGGAAGCTGGCAAAGAGCAGGCGAGTGCTACAATCTGCTCCAGCGGAAATACTGAAGTGACCTACTTCCTCTGGTTTCTGAATGAATCTCAACCATCTTCATCTGAGGAGCCTGATGGTGGACACATTTTCTGTGTTAAGATTTTTTTGTCCAAATTATCTTCTTTAATTTAACCAACATTGGTGTCATAATTAGTCATTATAGTCTGTTGCCAGACTGAAATGACATATAATTGCAGTTGACAATAATGTACAAAATAGTGAACAAGAAAATCAGACATATAAAAGTTCTTTCTCTAAAGCTTCTTTTTCATGTATTAGAGACTGCTAATGATTTTCAGTGTTTTAGAGACTGGTTAAGATTATCTGTGCATTAATTTATTTGTAAATATCTATATGTTAGATATATGTTACCCTATACCACAAAATCAGTCATAAGTGTCAAAAAGCTGAATAAATTAGATTTCCACTGATGTATGGCGTGTTAGGATAGGATAATATTTGGCCAAGATTTGAAGATCTGGAATCTGAGGAAAATCACCTTTAAAGTTTTCCAAATGAAGTTCTTAGCAATGTGCATTACTACCGAAAAAAAAGGTTTACAGTATATTTACGGTAGGAAACTGATAAAATATCTTTATGTAACAATATCTTTACTTAATATCCCTATGATTTTTGGCATAAAAGAAAAATCGATAATTTTGACCCAAATTAATTTTGCGGCTATTGATACATATATACCCCAGCAACTTAAGAATAGTTTTGTGGTCCAGGGTCACATTGTATGCATTTGAGCAGTGTTGGGGGAAATGCATTACAAATAATGCAAGTTACATAATAAGATTACATTTTTGTAATATATATAAACCAGTATGTAACACAGGTTTATATAGCGCTTTTAACAACACAGATAGTGTCAAAGCACTTAACAGTATCAAATAAGAGAAAAGATTGTTAGTAATGTATAATGACAAGATTAAACACTCAATTTTCAGTTAAAGTCATTTCATTATTGAATTCAGAGACGTCATTGTCTAGCTCAGTTCAGATTAAATTGTATCTGTGCAATCAAACTGATGATAATCGCCTGAAATTAAGTGAACTAAATTATTCACCTCTCCTGTCCCATGTTGAGAAAAATTCATTTTACTTTTGTTGTAAAACGGCCTTTACAGTTGCCAATAATATAACTATATATATGTAAATATAATATAACTTTTGGGGTTTTTGTTTTGAATAGAGTAACACAATATTTCGATGTACTGCTTTAAAAAGTAACTTTCCCCAATACTTCTTAAAACATATCTTAAAACGTTATCAACATTTAATCTGGGACCCCAACATATTGTTTGTATTTACCTGAAGTTTTGTTGAGTAGATTAGTAATGAACTCCATCTGAAAGACGTGTTTACTTGTGTATTGTGGTTTATTTATAGTATCCAATCGCCTTTGAAAGCATTTGAAAGGGAGACATTGTCTGTCTGCTGCTAATTACAGAAATATACGGAAGTCATCACTGAAATATACAATGAAGACAATTTACCAGATGCACGGTATTCAAGTTTAAGGTTCATGGCTGTTGTTATTTCTTACTTGCAGTCTTGGTGGCACACCCATTGACTTCCTGATGTATTTTAAATGCTTAAATGGCAAGATGTTACTAAAATTGCAACCACCAATATTATTGGCTTTTACAGTACTGGCTTTTCTGATCACCTGCTTCTTCCATCATGGTTCTGCAGTGAAATCTAAAGGAACACTTCACTACAGTTGGCTTTAATGAATGCTTCTAAACTAGTCACTGGGTTTCATGAAGTTTTTGAGGTTCTTAACTTCACACCTTTGAAAACAAAATGGAATATACAGGTATTCTCAATTTTATAAAACTTTATCTGTTTGTTGGTCACTTAAATGGAAATTTTTGAGAAACTATCATATCATAAATGTTTTGTTTTGCATGGTCATTGTGCGAAAAAGATACAAATATAACACAAAACAACACACTCAAGACCTCTGTCAGTGGAAACAGCTGCAGTGGGCTAAAAGAATCAAAGAAAATTAGATCAAAACCTCTTTCAAAGTCTGTTTACTCAGCAGACATATTTGCAGTGCCTCCAGACAGTTATTTTGGGCATCCAAGACCAAATACTTTCTGCTTGAATGGGGAAATCCTGATATATTAAATAAATATATGATAAATGATTACATATTTCAAATAAGCAACAAAATCTGACACAAACTGTCCCATGAAGATTTGCTATTCGCAAATAACAATAAAAAAGATTATATTTTAAGCTGAATGGACATGTGCAGTCCCAAATGCGTGTCTCAGGACACTGTTTTTATGCCAGCTCCTAACAGCAGCTGCAGTGATTTTACTAACTGGTGATTGGCTTTTTTGTTTAGCATGTGAGAATTATTCCACTATATTGCGTTTTGCATTTCTCCCATTCATAAGTAAAGTGGATTTTTGTTTATGGAAAGTATTTACAAGAATGCAGAAGTTATGAGCTTCTGAGAATTGGGGAATATAACTTCCATAACGAAGCATTCGAACAGGCCCTGCTAAAGAAAACTATGAAAACCATCACAGAAATTCCATTGGTTTCCACTACAAACATTAAGCATTACCAATCATCAACTATTAACCATTAAACCATTGAAAATGGATTCCTGTAGTGTGATTTGGGCCATAATTAAGTGGATTTAACAAGCCACCAATAGAAGACTGTTACAGTTTTTAAAAACAATACAATTCCTATTTTAACCAATAAAACCATTTCATATTATGTGATGGTTTCTATTGTTTGATTCCATTTCTGGCAAGTTTAGAGTCAAACATACTTGTAGAAATGGCTAAACTCTGTAGGAAAGTAGACCTGCTTTAGATTGTGCCTGAGATTGTTCATACAACCCTGGCTCGTTTTAGGGCTATTCTCATCAGAAGTTTGAGAAGAATATTTATGGAGGGTCGCTTATTTTAAGGCAAAGAATGTCTGAATAATTCATATAGAGTCTGGAGATACTATGACTGGAGTTTGAATGCTGAGGGAAACATCTGACCCACATTATTGCTGATTTGAATATGTAATGCTCTTCTGCTCTTCAATGTTAAGACGACCAGTGCTCAAATAAACAAGTTTACAGGTGTCCTCCCTTGTGTTTTGTTACAGTCCCTGAAGATCTGTCCTTAGAGGAGAGAGATGAGCTGTCCAACATACGACGCAGGAAAAAAGAACTACTGGATGATATTGAGGTCAGAATGTAATGAAACAGAAACATGTAATAAACATCAGTTAACATCAGACATTAGAGGTACCATACAACCCTAATAAACAAAAGTTAAAAAAAGTTAACTAAGAAAACTAAGAAACATAGTTATTTCAAAGAAAAAAGTAAATTCAAACTATATTGGAAATGCAATGCAGGGAATTCTGGGAATGTAAATTTTACAGGAACTTACCATTAAGCATTAAACAGGTTTTTACCGTAGCATTTTCACAGTTTTTTTACCGTTAAAATCATAGTAATTTTTACAGTGAACGTAAAAAGCACCTAGTTTGGTCTTCTCTGGTTATATAGCATTAGAACATTGTAAAATGCATTTGGAAGAATTACCTGAAGAAAGAATCTTACATTGTGGGAATCGAACCCATGACCTTGGTGTTGTTAGCAGAACGTTGCATTATTTGGGTTATAGGAGTGTTTTATAGAGTTCACCGTTTGATGTGAGTCTCTGTTTTACAGCGGCTGAAGTTTGAGATCGCTGAAGTGATGACAGAAATCGAACAGCTCACGTGTGTGGGCGAGAGGTGAGTTATGAGAGATTGAAAGGTTTCCTTTTCATAACAGTCTAACTGTAGCTCATTTATATTTGCACCTGTCTCTCTTTTGTCTGAGTGTCCTCACGGATCTGTCCTCTTCTAAACATTCATTAAGAGCTCTATTCACAATGTGTTGTCTGGTCATCACCGCTCACACACCTGAGGAAAAGACATGCTGTGTGTGCTTTGGTGTTTTATTATGCTTCCAAGAATATGAATTGATGGATGTTATGGATGTTAAATATCCATCATTCAATAATCCAAAGTGGTTAGACTTTAGTTTTTGTAAGGAAGTCATTAAATGTGATAAGTACATGTTTATCAACTTATTATTGAGTTCAGAGAAACGTATTTATAAAAAAAAAAAAAACATTTTTAATGTTATCTGCTATTTTCTTGTATCACCAAACATTCTTAAAATGCTCCTTAACACAATACAGTCAGATAACACGTCATTTTCTCAATTCTCAATTATTTTCTTCAGAACCATTTTTTTCTTAAGAAAAAAGAATAAGAAAAAAATGGTTCTGAAGAAAATCTTTGAGAATTTCGAAATTTGTCAACAATTGCATTTTGGAGCATTCTTATGAAATTCTTGGAATTATCTGAAGCAATGTCTTAACGTTTTCTTAAGAAGCGTTTTGTAAATCATCCAAAAAAATACTAATGATAAGTGTAAAAATTGCAAAGTGCAATATGTAAAAATAATGCTGTGTAGCGTTTACAAAGAACCTCTTGTATGCAGTCCATAATTTTATACATAATTTCCTTGTGAATCAGCCCAAGAAGAACTAATGATAAGCATGCAAAACTCTACTAGACAAAGCTAAAAGTACTACACTCTTATTGGTAGCTAAATATTTTAAACTGTACCTAAGCATTTCACAAACAAAGATGTGTGTGAGGGATATGGTGAACTTTGTGAATGAAGGTCATTTTGTGTGGGTGTTTACATAGATTTATAAAAGCAGAGCCGTAAAACAAACTAACAGTCGTTTCGTTGTAACAGTCTGAGTTGAAAAAAGCTGGCATTGCGTTTTGAGCATAACTTTTATTTTTCTTCATTGAATGCAACACTATATATATTAAAAAAAAAACAAACTAAAATTTACGGTAAAAAATGGCAGCTGTTGTTGCCGGAATTTGACCTTAAAAGAATGTTAACAACATTTTAAGTTTTACGGTTTTAAATTTCATTTACAGTTAAATACCGTAATTTCATGAACTAATAGAATTTTAATATACCAACCTATTAAAGCACTGAAGTGTCAATGATATGTTGAACTTTGCGAATGAAGGTCGTTTTGTGTGGGTGTTTACATAGATTTATTAAAAGCACAGCAGCAAAACAAACTAACAGTTGTTTCGTTGTGAAACAACGAAAAAAGTCTGAAAAATTAAAATAAGAGAAATACTATTTTAAACTATTATATTATATTATACTATTACTATTATAAAACTATTTGTGAGGTAGTGAAGTTAGTGTTTTGAACTCAGTTTACTCCATATGTTGTATCATACCACAGAATGTTTGTCTGCCTTTGTTCTTATTAAGGGATATTTTTTACTGTAAGACATATTTACTTTCGTTTGCAGCAAAACAACACAAAGAAACAAACAAATTGCAATGGGAAGAAAGAAATTCAATATGGACCCCAAAAAAGTAAGTTTAATTTTTATTGTCTGTTCTACAATGACCCAGATGTTTGAAAATCTTCACAGATGTCAAATATTTGTATATGCCTTTAACCTTTAATTAATAGTATTAATACTGAGCGATCAACATTGTGGCATTTTCCCTGACACACTGTATTACATTTGGACATTTTCAACATCATTTTGCTGACATTTATAGGATTGATCCTAAAATGTTTTAATTAAATTATTTAATTAAATTCCTTGTAGGGGATCCAGTTTCTGTTGGAGAACGACCTCCTACAACACACCCCTGAAGACATCGCTCAGTTCCTCTATAAAGGCGAAGGCTTGAACAAAACTGTTATCGGGGATTACTTGGGTGAACGGTAACCCTTTACTTCATTACTGTAGTTTTTACTCCTGTTTATCAGTGAATTTCAGTCACCCTGTGAGAGATATGTGGCTGATTCATCACAAAAATCCTCCGTAAATTGATTGTCTGAGTTTAGAGAGCAAAGCAAAGCACTAGTGAAACTCAACATGTGTGCCTCTGAGGGAAGTGGACCACCTCTTGGGATGATTGATTTGTCAAAACAACAGGATTTCTTGAAGCACAGCTATAGATACAAACAGACGAGGCAGCCCACAAATGCTGCTAAACATCGTGAAGGATCTTAAAATTTTACTTTTTAAAGGCAAGCAATCGATCTTTCTTTGCAGAAAGTAAGCATTTCTCCTGTGTGTGGTTGTTGTTTTCTCACAGGGATGACTTCAACATCAAAGTGCTCCAGGCTTTTGTAGAGCTCCATGAATTTGCCGACCTCAACCTTGTTCAGGCTCTGAGGTGGGAGAAGCTTCTCATTCTTCCCCAAATACTGCATGCATGTCTAGACCATTACTTTTTAATATTATAAATTTGGTCGCACTTTATTTTAAGGTTCAATTCTCACCTTTAACAAACCATTATACATGTACCTCAATAAATACAAGTGCTGTTTATTAATAGTTAGTAAGGTAGTTGTTAAGTTCAAGTATTGGCTACGATTAATATAGCTATATAACTAGTAAATAGTGAAAATTGGTTACTATACTAAAGTGTTACCACAAATTAAAAAATAAATAAATGAA
>JAUYWG010000033.1:20874107-20892175 GCA_034779775.1 Enteromius afrohamiltoni
TTCATACATGTGTGTGTGTATATATATATATATATATATATATATATATATTAATATAAATTAATTTATTTGCAAGTGACATTTTCAGTAAAATAAAAAAATAAATAAAGCAAAATATATATATATATATATATATATATATATATATTTACTCTTAAATATATATATTTGGAAAAAAATATTAATAATACAGTGGGAAACTTTTTTTTTTGCTTTTGTGAGACTGTGGACTTGTTTAGATTGACGCATGAATGATTTTATGATGGATTTGCTCTCTTCACACAGACAGTTTCTCTGGAGTTTTAGACTTCCTGGAGAGGCCCAGAAGATTGACAGAATGATGGAGGCATTTGCGTCCCGGTACTGCCAGTGCAACCCAGGGGTCTTTCAGTCCACAGGTCAGATATGTGCAAAACGGCCAGTGTCCATACTAATACAAACCTTCCTTCTGTCCTGACTCTATTTCATAGAGAGATGTTTGTTAAAAAAACAATCAGGCCCAAAACATTCACAGTCAAATTTGCTTGTTTAGCCTATCTTATAAATCTCAAGTCTGCAGGAAAGCACATGCTGGTTATCTGATCACAGCTGAATGGAATGAATGGTTGGTGTGATGGTTGTGGTGTTATGTCTGTGAGTGCCGCACAGATTTGCAGGTTAAAGGGCCTGTCATGTGACGTGTGAGTTTAATGCTGGATCTGAATACTGACAGAACAGACACTTGTTTAATGACACTTGTTAGAGTTAAGAGCTCAAGTCATGATGTGTTTAGAGAGTAAACATTAACTGTGGTGTACTGAAGCTGTAAGAGAACAGCTAAGTCTGGCAGTGAAATCCCACCCACATGCTCACCACACTAGTGACTCACACCCACGCTTATGTCAGGGTTTGGCTTTAAAGTAATACTAAGAGTTTTTGGACTGACTTGAATGTTCAGAATATTAGGGTGAAAGAAGATTTAGTAACACTTTAGTATAGGGACATATTCTTAATTATGTGCTTATTAGCATGAATATTACTAGTATAATAATGTTTATTAGTACAAATAAAGCATTCTACTCAATACCTAATCTTAACAACAACTTTACCAACTATTAATTGGAAGCAAATTGGGAGTTTGAGACAAAAATTTTAGTAAATGTTTGTTGATAGCGAGAATCGGACCTTTAAGCTTTAATTAAGTGGTACCAAAAATTGTATTCATGTTAGTTTTCTCAATGAAAAGCCTATACCTTTAAAATATATTCGAATATTTCTGTAATTGTAAAGCTGCATTTTCACTCCAGTCTTCAGTGTCACATCCTTCACAAACCAAAACCATGCTAAATTTTCTGATTATTATCAATGTTGAAAACCATTTTGTTTGTTATTTTGCTTAGTTTTTTGTTGAAACTGTCTGAGGTCAATATAAAGAAAGAAGAAAAGAAAGTGTTGTTCAAGAAATTAAATGAAGCTAAAATGATGGCAAAGAAATTTGTAAAGTTACAAAAGATTCCTGTTTGAAATAAATGCTGTTCACTGAAAAAAATATTGTTTCCACAGCAAAACCCACATTCAATATTAATAAAAAATTATTATTATTATACATATTTGCATATTAGAATGATCATGTAACACTGAAGACCAGAGTAATGCTTGAAATATGCTGGAAATAATTTAAAATAGTAAACCGTTATAACAATTCATATATAATTATATAATATAGCCTTGGTGAACATAAAATACCTTCAAAACTATAAAAAAGATAATTATATAAAGACTCCAAATTTCCAGATTTTTTTAACAGATGTGCTCTCTCTCCATCAGATGTTTGAGACAAATAATGTGTGGTATCTTTTTATTTCTTTGCAGACACATGTTATGTCCTGTCCTTTGCCATCATTATGTTAAACACAAGTCTTCACAATCCCAACGTCCGGGACAAACCCGCCGTAGAGCGTTTCATCTCCATGAACAGAGGCATTAATGAAGGAGGAGACCTGCCAGAGGAGCTGCTCCGGGTAACAGCCGATCTCTGATTGACTAAGCCATTAATGATGAATGATATAACACAACATAACAGATAAACTAGCTGAAGTAAGAATTTCTCCCCTCTGCTGGAAAAGCCCAGTTTGGGGGCTAAGCGCTGACAACAAGAACTTAATTTACTCTCCTCTTTCTCTTTTCTCTCTCACTTTCCATGTGACTGACTTCAAACCTCTCATCTGATGATTATTAATACAGCAGCAGCCATATGACTTTTGTTAATTTTTTACAGAGGTAGACGTGTTAATGTGCCCACATTAAGAACACTAATGTCCCTTTTCTCTCTCGCAGAACCTGTACGAGAGCATCAAGAGCGAGCCCTTCAAAATCCCTGAAGATGATGGCAACGACCTCACACACACGTTCTTTAACCCGGACCGGGAGGGCTGGCTGCTCAAGTTAGGTCAGAACCAGACTCTTAGGGCTCCTTTGGCAGATATTTTGATGAAATGTGGTTTTACACTGCGGTCTGTTGGAGCCTGTAGGTAGTGTCAGGGAAAGCTGTGAACACAGTTCTGCTCATTATCATCCTAATGGGTTTTTCACATCACTGCGAGGGATTCCTTCAGGAGGAGTGCGCCGTCTCATAGGGACAGAGTGCCTGACACGAAGAGTTACAGCCACTCTTGAAAAGTGTGTTCAGTTTAGTAGGGAAACATATTGTGGGGAGGCAAGAATAGAATGAAAGCAGAGGTATCAAGCAGAATGTAGTGTACTTTCTTGCTGTTACTATTAAATTCGATTTTTAAACCTCAGCTCTCACAGACAGGGTTGTGGTACTTTCATTTGAAAATGATGAGGTCCTGTTGGATCTAGCAAGGGAGGAAGGGACACATAATTAAGAAAAAAAAGTTTGGAAGTTTAAGCAAGTAGCACGTAAAATAAACTAACTCTAATCTGATTGGATAACATTACACATCTTTTTTTAAGTCCGCCTGGGTACAAAGTTATGTTCATAAGTGGTAATGAGAGAAAAATCTTTTTTGGCTAAATCTTTTTACAAGATCTGTTTGATTTTAGAGCTTTGATAAATATTGATTGAGAGTGTTTTTGCACTTAGTAAACTGGGTCACACTTTAGTTTAGTTTAATTAATTTCAACTTTTTCCTCAAACTCTTAAAAAAATGCTTATTAATAGTTAGTAAGGTAGGTGTAAAGTTTAGGTATGGAATCGGATTAAAGGAATAGTTCACCCAAAGATGAAAATTGTGGCATGTATATCCTGGGTGTATATGACTCTCTTCTTTCAGACAAACACAGTACATGTTTTATTTTTTTTTATTTATCGTCATATGTCAAGTCAGAAGTCAGCCAAGACGCGCTCTCGGGGACACATACGGCCGTTGCCAGAAGTCAGTTATTCAGGTTATCATTTTTAAACTAGAAATATTTTTGTTTAAAACCATCAATCTGCTTCAGGGTACATGTGATATTTAAGGGATCTAAATTGTGGTTTTTGCGTTATAACTACTATTAAATAGTCAATATTCTAGCAATGCGCAACTAGTTAATAGTGAGAATTGGTCCCTTGTGTTATCTCAAAACAAAGTCAGCCCTAAATGGCACTGTTCTCTTGACTTGTTATTTAGATATTTTTTAATAGTGTGCCACAGTTGAACAAGCCCCAGTGTGGACCAGACTTGATGCTGATAGTTGTACAAGATTAGAGTCGTTGTATGGCGCCAGATCTGGATGCACAAATGAACCCCATTTGTATGTGCCTCATTTATTTGTCTGTCAAGCATCAAATGACACTTGTTTGTGTGTTTCTGATGTCTTGTCTCCCATCTCCTAACATTATGTGTGTCATTTCTGTCCTAAATGTGTATTTGTTGTGGTTGTGCTTTCTTTGTCGTGTATTGATGTTGAACATTCCTTCTTGTTTTCCTTACACACTTTGACCCCTGCCCTCATTTTCTGTCCTGTGACTGGCTGTCTCTACAGGAGGTACGTAACCAGGACAGATCTATCCCATCATTCCCTCATCTCAACCTCTGGCACTTCTTTTCATCTCCTGTAACCTTCATTTTATCCTTTCCTGGCTGTCATTCAAGGCCTTCCTACTTCCTGTTTGTAGGGATGTTGTATGTTGTTAGCTTGCTTTACTCTGGCTGGCTGCTGCTGAGGTCAAAGGTCAGTTTAGTTCATATGGTCCGATTTAGCGTCACACCTCAGCTGTATTGTTTGGCATGGGACGCAAATTCCTTGTTTACTATGTAATGTCCCAGGAGTCCTGTATATATTGGAATAATGAAGGTACACATTATACTCCAGTAGTAAGCAGTGGGAAGCTTTTTCCACTCAAATAATTATGGTTTTCTTTACTAAAAATATCCCTGTTGGATTTGGGGGATTGTACAGGGAAAATGTGTGTACTTGACTGAGGAAATGTAAGGACAAAATCAGATAAAAAACAAACCTGTATTTCCTTGAGAACAGTTATTATAAATTAATTTGCTTGAGAAACAGTATGCTCAATTATTTAACGTTCATAACATATATAAACATATTTATATTCAAAATTATTATGCACGTGAACATATCAGTGGGATTTCAGTAAAATCTCATATCTTTTTAGATAAACTGCCAGCAATCTCAGACAGGTTTGTTAAATAGTTTGCCAGGTCTTCTTAGATAAATGAAACGCATACATGCGGAGGGTGTTCCATATTAATAAACAAGAGAGAGTTTTCATGCAATATGGAGGGAAAGAAAGAGCTTTCTGAAGATTTAAAGCGTTGAACAGTGCAACAACATCTTGCAAAAAGAATGAAAACAATATTTTTGTGAAAAGAAGGAATAGATTTATTAGTAATTCAGAACACAGAAGAACTTGATTAGATAAAGCCTAAGTTTCTGTCAAATAATTCGTAGTAAAAAGCAACAAAAAGACACTATTGAGCCCTGGCACAGAGCTTATAGAGAGAAACGTTTACAGTGGGTGTAGAAATAATACATAAAGACTGTTTTAAATAGTTTTATTCACTGAAGAATGGATGGTCCAGATGGTTGGAGTTTTGGATGATAAGTTTGGAACACAGCGTATGTATGTATCCCCATAAATTATTGTTGGGCACGTATTGTCCAAAGCATTGTCCAAATGAAGGTACCCTGATCTTTGCCCTTTAGCTAAGGAACTAACCGAAGCCTGCATGACTCTATTAATAGAGTCATTAAGATTGTATCATCGTCCCTCAACATGCAGCTCCCTCACTAACAACCCACACTCCACGAAACATCACTTGCTATATCTCACCCTAGAGATGACCCTCATTCTCTATCAGAGAGTGACCTTCATTGTCATGAGTTGCACTGGTGCTTTGAATGTATCAAGTTGCCATCTTTTGTGTCTGAGGTGGCATAATGCAGATGAACATCACAGACAGTGAACGTACGACTTGGGAATAGAATCGCAAGTAGGGAACTGCGACTCTAATCTCTCTCTGCAGTACGTTTCCATGCGGATGTGTATTCAGCATCTGTGGGTTGGAGATGTTGGAGTCAGGAGAGGGGGTAGATAAGCCCGCGGCAGCTTTGTGCTGGATACACCATGTTATTGCAGCCAAAAACAGAACAGGAGAGTGCCGCTTGCTCTAGAAAACAGCAGAGAAAAGATATGACTGTAGATGAGTCAGAGGCTGTAATGTATATGAGAACATGCAGTGTGTGGGGGTGTAAGAGAGAGATGCTTTGCATGTCTGTATTAATGTATTGTTTTTCACAGCATGATAGTGACGTTTCTACATTTGCCGTGAGACACAGTGTCTAATTCAATCGTAAAATGCAATCTAGAACACTCTCGTAAGGTCTGTCTTTTTTTTAAGAAAGACCGTTGCTGAAGAATAAACCAAATAAGGGTAGCGCTGTGATCCAAGCTCTCTTTGACATCTGTCTCAAATAACTTCTCTCAACAATTTAGCATTGCTTCCAGACATTTCTGTTTTCGCTTGCTTTGGTCAGGAGTCGAAATCGAGAAATCGAGTGCTCTGCACAAATGCAGAGCCGTCACAGATTTGAGCTGTATGTTGTTTTCTGAAAGGTTAAAAAAAATGAAGCCTTGTTTAGACGGTCAGTCGAAGTATTTTTTTGTACACATGCGATTGGAATCTGATCAGTGTGAACG
Source organism: Enteromius afrohamiltoni (assembly GCA_034779775.1). NCBI lineage: Eukaryota > Metazoa > Chordata > Actinopteri > Cypriniformes > Cyprinidae > Enteromius > Enteromius afrohamiltoni. Next base: position 20,880,256 of record JAUYWG010000033.1, read on the forward strand.
GCCAAAAAAACCCAAATCAAAACACATTTCTTCAAATCTGTGTCAATTTATTTATGGTTTAGAATTTTATTAGCATTTTTTGGAAATTAGTTTCAGCCTCTACAACAAAGTTGTATGTATGTGTAGAGCAATTTACAACAGCTTCGTATTGAATCTGGACTGGGCTGGATCTGTTTTATAAGATACATTTTAGGATGGTTTCTGCACAACATTTAAAAATGTGTCCCCCCGAAATCAGAATGCCTGTAGCGTAACGGCACTATATGTCGGCATGCTGCCTGTAAGGCTATCAGCACAGACGCAGCAGATGTTGTTTGTAGAAAACATTACAGAAACAAGGTTGTATTGTTGCGAAGTGCACGTCATAACAATTGCCAATATACTGCTGGTCTCTTTGAGTTTTGAGGATGGAAGAAAAGGCAGCATGGAATAAATCTGCGCATTCCAGCTTCCTACGTTATGATACTTTCTCATTTGATGTAACATGATACTGTATCTGAGCAGTTGTGATGCTCATTTAAATCAGATTCCAATTGTATATACAAATAATCAGATTTAGATCAGTCTCTATCAGGCTTACTGTTTCCACACAAGTACTTATTGTCTTGCCATTATCCATTGTTCTAAGAAACATGTAGTTTTACCCAAACTTACACATCTGACCACCACTCTAACAAACAGAATGTTGCTCTCAAGTGCCACAGGCCTCATTCGTCGTAAATGCTGTGTTTAATGTAGACATGTGGTCTTGTGTCCTTCAGCTGCATGTGTCCATGAAGTCCACCAGACCATATTATTTATGATTCAGAAGGGTGACCCAGAGTGCCTCTTCATGGCTTCTGTATTATTTTGCAGATCTTCCATTGGAGATAAATTGTTGCTTTATGTCACCAAAATAATATAAAATTTAGGTTTTAGGACAGTCACAAAGACTTTAGGAATTCAACCAAACTAGTTTATTGTTTAAAGTCTCTGTGCATTAAAATGTGATAATTTGCAAAAACATGAGTGTTCCACCAGAAGATATTGTTGATGATATTCCAGAAATGAGAAACAGGAGCTGTATGTTATTGTTGCGCTAGACATTTACTGCTCAGAAATTGGGTCACTGGCCTTGATTTAGTTTCTGTTTGATGGTTCATAAGTTCTGTTTAATTTTCCTTGCAGGTGGGCGAGTAAAAACTTGGAAGAGGAGATGGTTTATTCTGACCGACAACTGCTTGTACTATTTTGAGTACACAACAGTAAGTTGTTTTGTTTTTTAGGGGGTTGTTAAAGGAATAGTTCACCCAAAAATGAAACTTCATTTACTCAACCTAGAGTAGTTCCAAACCTGTATGAATTTCTTTGTTCTGCCAAACACAAAGGAAGATATTTTGAAGATAGTTTGTAACCAGGCTGTTTTGAGCCACCATTGACTTCCATAGTAGAAAAAATACTATGGAAGTGAACTAAAACAGCCTATTTACAAACTTTGTTTAAAATATCTTCTTTTTTGGGTGAACCATTCTTTAAGTAGATGGGGTGTACACCAGGCTTGCTAATCCTGTTCCAGGAGAAATATGTAGTTCCAACCACAATCCAAAACACCTGTCTATAATCATCAGCTGATGCTGAAGATCTTAATTAACTGGTTCAGTTGTTGTTGGAAGGTGGATCTCTGGGAACAGGTACGGGCACCATGTCATGTATGCATTTTTATGGGTATCTCCTGTCTACAGGACAAGGAACCACGTGGAATCATTCCTCTGGAGAACCTCAGCATAAGAGAGGTGGAGGAACCCAGGAAACCTGTGAGTGCCCAAACAAATGTATAAGCTAGAGCTGAACAAGATCATGAAAACATCACGGCTTACATTTTATGTTTCATTTTCTTATGTAGAACTGCTTCGAGCTGTACAATCCCAACCATAAAGGTCAGGTGATCAAGGCGTGTAAGACAGAGGCAGATGGGAGAGTGGTGGAGGGAAACCATGTTGTCTACAGGATATCAGCACCCACACCAGAGGAGAAGGAAGAATGGATCAAATCCATTAAGTAGGATTTCCTTCATATTGAACATATTCATAGTCTGGTTCAGTGATCTCTTCACTTGGTTTCATTCGGTTTCTGATAAAATTATGATGTTAATAAGTTTAGTCATTCCAGTACAAGTCATTAATTGCAGTAATTATAATTTAGGGGATTACTTAAATGAAAACAGTGTAACAGTGCAAAAAAAAAAAAAAAAACCTGATGATCTGTCATGTTATTGATATGGTTTATGAGTTTTACCTCACTGGTTTTTGAAACCACTAGTTTTGGTTTTGTTCATATTGGGACAGCGGTGGATTTCAACAGCAGTAGTCACAATGTTGTTTTGAATAGAAACAGCAGTCTCATCACATAACCCGTTTTCATGGGGCATCAGTGAAGATTAGTCAGAGCATAACCCTCCCACAAGCCATCAACTCCAGCGAGACCAACAGACCTGTTGCAGACCTGTTCTCTCCACTAATCCAGGCCTAACACTAGCACATCTCATCTCTCAGAGACATGCTGGAGGATGAGAGGGTTTATCACAGCACATTTTGCCTAGTCGGCACAGCTATGACCCACTATCCTTATCTGCTTATCTGTAATCATGCCTTATAGGATAGAACACCATTTAGTCACGCTTTGGAAACGGTCCCAGGAACAAAAACAAGGGCTTCCCGTGGGTTTTAAGTCATTCAGCAGAAATAAGTTATGGCAGTGTATATGATGGGTATGTCGGTGCAGAATCGGCACAAAAACTAGAACATAGAACTTCATTGGAACACATTTTAAATCCATTCAGCAGAATTCTTTTCAGGGTAGTAGAATCAGGGTGGAAATAGAAAAAAAGATGAAGACTTTTCCTAATTCCAATATTTAAAATTAAATTCAGTGTTTTCATTTAAATGTTTCTCTTAATAATCTTTTGTCATATTTTAGAGAAGTGCACTTGTTTTCAAGTGTATTTAATGATCATTTCAATTATAATTTTTTTTTTGATTGAATTGTAAAATTATTATAAATGTGTGTGTGCATATATATATATATATATATAAATAACCTAATGTTAAAGCCTACTGAAATACCATCATTCCAGTGGACTTTAACATTGGCATGTTGCTAAGCTAAATAAATAGGAAAAATATATATAGCATTAAACTAAATACAGTTTTTTTTTATTGAGTTTATTATCTTTCTGGAGCACACACGTGATGCTTTACAATGCCGTCTACATAGGCAGCTAATTAAGTTTAGGAACAGAGCTGTATTCTCCTCATGATGAAACAAAGCACTTCCAGCAGTGAAGGATGAGTTTCACACTATGCGCAGTCCTAACAAGATTTCTAGCCGTGAAAACTGTGGCACCATCAGCAGAGCATTTTCGATTTTACGACATTTACAGAGCTCCTTGTAGAGAGCAGGAACATTAGATATTGGTCGCTGATTGATTTAAACCAGCCTTTAGTCTTAACATGTCTGACCTTGCACCGGACAAAACTCAAAAATGATAGGCGGGGTTAAACAGGGGGTGGGGTCTGTCCTCAGAAACCATGGAAACCAAACTAGGTCACTGAACATATGAACTATTTTCATTGATGTGTGTACTGTATATATGTGCTACATTCCCATATCAAAGATGCCAAAGTCTCTCACGTCTGCTTTAATTGGTTCCTTCAGAGCAAGCATCAGCCGGGACCCCTTCTATGACATGCTGGCAACCAGGAAGAGACGAATCGCCAACAAGAAGTGAAGTCTGCATCCAAACTGCTTCCGGAAAAGCTACACACACTGCCTTCTGGTGCAGCCTTTGTGCGAGTGTGTGTTTGACGGGCCCAGTAGCTGAAGAATTCATGTTTATAGTTCCTTTCTTGTGTTTCTATGCGTATAAAAACACAGCTGTCCTGACCTGTTTGTATTTGCATGGATGTATACCTGGGCGGCTCACTTGAGAGTCCAGAGGAAGTCGTTTTGTGATCTCTTGCTACAGATGTCAGATAGAAAAGCCATTTATTTCAAGAGACTAGACCTATTTCGACGCCCAACAACCTGACGATGTGATCGCACAGGGCTCTGAGACAATTAGCCTTCATGGCCGTTATCTCTTATGGTGCTAGAAGACTTCCTGCGTGCATGTGACCACAATAGAAGCTCAAAACTACGTTAATGAACACTAGGTGGCGGTCTGGAGTCAGCTGGACTGATTTCATGTTGTTAGAGTAAGAAACAGCAAATATGTAACACATACACTGCTGTTCAAAAGTTGGATGAGTACGATTTTTTGTGGGTTTTTTATAATTATTTTGATTAAAAATACAGAAAGAAGCTGTAAGTTTGTGAAGTATAATTGCAATTTAAAATAATATTTTATATTTTAATATACTTTAAGTTATCATTTATTCTTGTGAAGCAAAGCTGAATTTTCAGCATCATTACTCACATAATCCTTCAGAAATCATTTTAATATACTTAATACCAGTATTTTGGAAACAGCTGTGCTGTTTAATATTTGTTGGGACATGTAATACTTTTGTCAGTATTTATTTTGATAAAAAGTAAAAAAAAAAGAACAGTGGTTGTTGAAAATAGAAATGTTGTGTTACAATATACACTACTATTCAATAGTTTGTGGGGTCAGTATGTTTCTTTTAAGAATTTAATCCACAAGGATTGGCTAAATGTATTCAAATGTTTGTAAAGACTTAAATTGTGAGAAAATTATATTAAGCAGCACAACAGTTCTAATAATAAATCAGTACAATCAAATGTTTTTGAAAGATTATGTGACGCTGAAGAGTGGAGAAATGGCTGATGAAAATTCTGAAAGAAATTATATTTTAAAGTGTATTAAAACAGGAAATCAATATTAGAATTTGCAAAAAAATTCACAGTATTACTGTTTTTTTTTCTGTTGTTTTGATCAAATAAATAACACCTTGATAAGAGACTCATTAAAATCATAAAAAATCCTACTGATCCCAAATGTTTGAATTGCACTGTATATAGATTTAGTTTTGGAGAACCGGTCCATTAACCTTTCCGTTCTGGTCTTAGATGACACTATCTACTGTCACGTATGATGTGTTGATGTAATACGAATGAATTTGCTTGCTTTTGTGTTCTTATGATAAGTATAGTTAAATATCTTTTTATATTTATTTTCTTTGTGAAATGATTTTATTCTACTCATAATTGGTAAACTATAGATCTAAGTTATGTGTAAATACTGTAAACATTTGTCTTCTTTTTTTTTGTGTAAGTACAATCTGTAGCATATAAATCTACTGGCTTTTTAATGTTAGGGCTCTTTGCTCAGCAGCCTTAAACTAATGTACTTCTGTCAGGGAAAAACACCTTGTAATTCTGGAAAATGATTTTTTTTTTTTTTTTATCCAGTAGCAATTTATATGTGGTTGTAAAATAACAGCCCTGTCCAAGGGCAGAATACTATCTCCAATGCCCTTTGGGGCTCCAGATTAATTTTTATATGTCTGTATAAGCTATTGGTCGAAATGTACACGAAATATGAATATATAAACATTCATAAAGCTAAAACTATCATGAGTGATTTTTTTCCTCTCAGTTGTTTGATCATACTTTTGAAAAACTCTATTTTTAAAAAATTGAAGTTTCTATGTATTTAAGTGTCATGAACAGTGAAATCGTATTTATGAGAAGTCCAGTGTAAGTGGAGCTGGAATACTAATGGAATACTGGAAGGCTAATGAAGAATTAAGAAAAACAAGGAAAGTTTTGTAGTATGTTTAGATTATATCCATTGCACTGTAAATGCAATCTTTCTGACACTTACAAAATATGAATGTAGAAAGCACCATCATACATTAGCTATGACAAAAAGACACAAAACAACACTTCAGATACAATTTAAATGTAGAAATGTGTAAAATATGTATACCATACTGTGTTATGCCATGTTTTGTCAAACATGGATGAGCCACTGAACTGTTTCATTAGTTTGGATGTATATTCATAGCAGAAAAGAAATTTTAATTAAGTTGTGGGCAACGATATTATCTACTTTGCTGGATTTCATTTCATATGTGCACTAATACATAATATTTGTGGAACATTTGTTAATTTTCTTTATTATATAGGCTATACTTTGTAAATACTGATGAGTTAGTTTTATTCTGAAGATATATTTTTAAAAAATATGCACTTATTTACTAATATTTCTTCAGGACAACCTCTATAAGAATACAATTTGATATGAATAGATTTTATATTGCATAAATACATAGTATAACACGCATTAACTCTGGACTATTGAAAGCAGATTGATCTAATTAAAGGCTAGTGTTCCACAATGGCTACAATTCATGTTTGTATAAGCACCATAAATATTTACATTGATCAACACCCAGTTGTACATTAAACCTTAATACATCTTAGCAGTTGTGTGAATCACTCCAGAGAAGAATACTGTACTGCCACCTGCTGGAACAAAGCCATTAGCTCACTACAGAACAGGAAAATGACAGTCATACATTCTATCAGTCTGTTCCCTTTCATAAGGCAAAGACACACACGTTTCAAACCCAGTTCTGACAAACACAGAGCCTCAGCAGGGAGAGGAAGACACCTGGTCGTAGTCGGGGCACTTGAGCAGGGCAGGGTAGCCGGCGTTCATCTGGAGCGAGGTGTCGCTGGAGATGTCTGATGGGCTACGTCCCCGCGTCCAGGCATCGGGGTGAAGAAACTGACCCGAGTAATCGGAGCAGTTGCTCAGGCGAGGCCGGTAGAAGCTGGGGTGAGGCTGGTAGATTTCCTCCGCTGTGTATCGCTTCATGAACAGGTAGACGGACATCACACCTGCACTCTGAACAGAGGGAACAAAACATTTCCTGAAGGCAACACCAAGCAAAAGCAGAAGAGATTGAAGTGCCTCTGTTATGGATTTTTGAATATTTGACTTTTTATGCAGCATTAAGTGAATGAAAACATCCTGCAAAGTTTGAAATCTGAAAGTGCACCATGTATGAAGTTACTGTCTCTCAAAAGAACACATAGACTCTGAATCACTGAATCAAGTCATTTTTAAAACGAATCCCAAGCCGTTTCATGTTGATGTCAAAATCATTTTTTCCACCCACTTGTTGCTGTTTTTTATGAAAATGCAAATGTATTATTTGCCACTAGGTGCCACTTTTATAGTGTTAAAAGCTCAAGTATTATTCCACAATAAATGTATAAGTGTGAATCCTTCCAAGTTCAAAGAAGTGAAAAGTTCAAATGTCCCAGTAATTAGGATAATTATGAAATAGCAAGCTACATTGTTGTCGCACGGCATAATTAAGTTTGTCACATGACCTCATCATATTGCATACTTAACACAAAACTGGAAGGCAAACTTAAAGCCACGTGCTGTATTATCTTTAGTTCCGCCATCCGTTTAACTAACCCTTGAGAAAAAAAGTATAATTGAACAAGAAAAAGATCAGACTAACTACAGTTAGAATTTAAAAGAATATACTGTACTGTACATAACATTTTCTGTTAATGAAATGTTATTAGAACATAAATGAAAAGATATTATAGTCTATATTGATATCGAAAACAATTAGAGTGATCGATGTTTAAGTAATTTAAAATATAACATAATTACTTTACTACATTACATTTTAAATATGACATGTATATATTAAGGTTATTAAGTTAGTACATATGTATGAGTGTGTGTATTAGGGAAAAAGCCTTATAAGCCCATCAAAGGCGTGCATAAAATTGTGTGTGAACTACTTAGAGTTCATTCATCACACTGAAAATGGAGGTTTAGTGTTTAGTATTCAAATAAGTATGATGGGCTGCACATCTAGGTATATTATACTCAATGCATACTGTACATACAGTACCACAGCAACAAAGCAGTATTGAACACAGTCAATGCAGATTTTATGTCAAACTTAAGAAGATTAAATTATAGCATATGGTAAAATTTAGCATTTCACAAATAGAGGTAAAATTGTACTGAACTCTTTGACGTTCCTTTCATCTTTAATTTCTTTAAAGTCAGACTTAAATTATACTTAGAACTGCATTTAAATGGAGTCAGTACATTAAACATTCAAGCTATATTAACTGCAGAGATTCAGAGTTCAGTGCAAAAGCCCTAATAATGGAGAAAAGTGAGAGAAGAATGACAGTAAATGGTAGTGTCTGACTGAAAGAGCTTTTTACCTCAGTGAGCAAGAAGGAAATGGCAGCGAACGCAAACGACCAGCCGTACTTATAGCTGAAATACGCCTCATTACTCTTGGTCCTGTTGAACATCTCATCGTTTATGCTGGAGATGTAGAGCACCAAACCAACCACCAGAGACAGACCTGAGAGACAGACAAACATGAGTCTGACAAATGAGATGAGTCAGACTGACACAGGAGGAGCAAGAGGAAGCGTACCTGACAGAATGAAGAAGATCCCAGAGACAAACGCCAGTATGGTGCGATGGGGTCGGATGTGTCCGATATTGTTGAGCACAAAACCAATGAACATGAAGAACAAACTGACCAGGGGGAACGGTGTGGCCGAACGAATCATCTCTGAAAAGATATAATAAAGATCACTTGATAGTGAGTGAGTATAAATGCCTATTCAATAACTACACTAAAACCTAACAAATCTTTTATCTAATCAACTTCACTGTTCAACTTACTGTCCAAAATAGTACAAATCTATTACTATGCCTTACTCAGAAAACCCACGCTGAGGTAAGTTGTTTTCTATGAGTACTATTAAGAAAAACTGTGCTATCTTATTAGAAAAGATTGCATTTGTTTTTTTTTCTAAAGTTTCTTGAATGTTGTTAAATTGTCAGCTACACAATTTGTGAAAATATTACATAAGTTAACTACATGAATTTCTCTTAAATGGTTTCACTTGTCACTTATTAGCTCAATGTGTTTCAATTTTTGGTCCCACTTTATATTAAGTGTCTCTAACACTGTCTACTTCCACAGTAACTAGATGTGTATCTAGTATAACCACAGTGTAAGTACACACCGGTACATAGTATCTACAGCTGTAATATTTCTGTAAATACACACGTAACAACCCTCAGAATAGTGTGTGAGTACAAATGTGTAACAGGACATTGGTAACAGCACTTTTTGGTAATGAAAGTACAAATGTGTAACAGGACTAACAGCACTTTTTGGTAAATAAAGTGTTACACTTTATGTTAAATAGACAATTGCTGTGGATTGAGCATGTAATTACTCTGATGTTACACAGCAGCGGGCAGTAAATTTGGCTTTACATATAAATTGTGGTTGGTGTGGGCAGTTCCTGAGGAGTTACCATGTATATACACTGGTGTTACAGAGGTGCACCAACTCCACCCACTTTACATGTCCCTAAACCTACCCAACTACACCCCCTGATCACCCCCTGTTCCAGTTACTCTTATACATACTGCTGTTACAAAATGTAGCTATGTAATTCCTGTTACATGTTACATTTTGAACATGAGTTTCATGTTCAAAATCCTGATGTCTGTGTGACATTATTAAAGGTAAAATAATTTTGATAGTAAAACTCTGAATGTTACTAAAACTTTTTGCTGTCTTTGTTGAATCAGTGTAACTCACTGTAATTTCAGGTAAACATAACTTACTTTTTTAGGCATTGGTTTCCTTCATAAAGTTATAACACTTAAACACTTTCAGACATCTTTATCTTAGAATATATTTTGATCTGCTGGTGTGTGTGCCTATATAACTAACTAAATTCAAATGCTTATGCACAATAACTTTGCATGCTATCTTCTGGAATCAGCTGTGAATGTCAGTTGAGTCATGAGAGGAGCGCTATTTCTGTGAAGCATGTGAGTGACTGTTAATGAAGCTGCTGACAGTGCTGATGCTGCCTATATAACAGCTCAGTGAAGGTGCTGTCTTGCTGTCCGTCAGCTCAGACCCTCAGCAGGGTAATTACTAGCACATTGACAGAACGGCGCACCGAAATAAACTCACCTTACAGAACTGACAGCTAATAACCACCAATCCTGAGTTAGTTATGCAGTTTGAAATGTATAAGCAGTTTATGCAACCGGATTTGAATATATTATAGGAATTTTAAATTATGGGGGTGGTTCTGTTCTGACAGAGGTGGGAAAGCAATGCTAACTGCAAATTAACCATAATAATTGTGCAGAATGGCTAAGATCTTTAGAATGAGTTCATGGACTGGTTGTATGATGTGATATGCCCTCATCCTCAAAAACAATGAGCAAAACTATGTAAGGATAAATAAATGACTGTGTGTATTTATATTATAGGTATAAATTAGCCCCCCAAAGATGAAAATTCTGTCATCATTAAGTTGCTCCAAACCTGTATGAATGTCCATCTTCTGCTGAACACAAATTAATATATTTTGTAATCAAACAGTGTCTGGTGTCCATTGACTTCCATTGTATTTTCTTCAGTGGTATTGAAGTCAGTGGATACCATCAACCCACATTGTTCAAAATATATTTGTGTTCAACAGAATAAAGAAATTAATTCAGGTTTGGGACAACTTGAGGGCACTATTTACACTTAGCAAATACTATCTAAATACTATTTTTTACAATGCTTTTTTTTACTGTTTACACTTACTGTAAACAGCATCTATTGCTAACACAGTTTGATGCAATCTCAGGGTTCTGTGCAATTAATTATTGGGCCTTTTTACACCTGTTAACTTCATATGTTATTACTGATTGGATAGATATTGGATTTATTAAAATGTATCCATTCACACTTGGCTACATAAATATCTTTGGCTATATTTAAATGCAGTCTTCAATTCCCATAAAGGGGCATCAGCACTGGTAAGATCATTTATCTTAGTCTTTCATTTGTGACTTTTTCTGTTTAAAAAACACACTTAAGTGACCAAACAGGCCCATTGACTCTCAAGAAAAAAATGAATGTTGTGATTTAGAAACTAAATTCCAGTCAACTCAGAAGTGACTGGACAGAAGTTGCAGAAGTGCTTAAGTGTTCAATGATTTGACGAATGTGTTTGTCATGAAGGCACAATATAATCACTTACTCAGGACACTGACAGTAGACTCACTGGTCAGCTGAACGCTCATGGGCATCACATACTCGATGGTGAAGCACCGCCCTCTCTCCTCACCTGAGACGGAGAAGTCACAGAGACATTATTACTCTGAGCTTGTGCTTTCATAGTTTAAGACACATAAGACGCATTTGTGTTTCATTTCATAGCATAGAACAGGGCTTTTCAAACAGTGCTTATCAATGAAAAAATAAATTGCAATTGTCAGTATAAATTGTTAGTTTTTCTTAAAGTTCTATTCTGTTTACAGATCATTTATAATGACAATTTAAAAATTGTTTGTGTGTGTGTGTATATATATGTGTGTGTGTGTGTGTGTGTGTGTATTAGTGCTGTCAAATGATTAATCGTAAACAATAAACATCCAAAAGAAAAGTTTTTTTCTACATAATTATGTGTCTACTTATATGTGTGTATATTTATTATGTAAAAATAAATATAAATACATGCATGTATATATACAAGAAAAATATGTTATGTCACTATGTTCACTATATTTATATATACTATAAAATATAAGATTATAAAAATATATGTGTAAATACATGCAAATATTATTTCTCACTTTATACATAAATATATTACAAAAACAACATATGTAAACAAAAACTTAAATTTTGTATGTGATTAATCGTGATTTTATATATATATATATATATTTCACGAATTCGCACTTCTTCATTAAATTAAATAAGCAAATTTGGCGTGCTGTCCAGGGAGCGAGCCGGGAGCTCGGCGGACCCGCGAGGCTCGGTCCCGTTCGCCCCCCTATGAAGGTGCGAAGGAAAAGGCGGAGACGGGGAGGAAGGTGGGATCATGC
>JAUYWG010000033.1:20898517-20909966 GCA_034779775.1 Enteromius afrohamiltoni
AGTTGCATGACATCTGCTCTAGTGAGTGCTCCTAGACTTTGTTTTCATGGCAGATCAATTTGCATCTTACACTTCTGTAATTTGTTTTCATTTAAATTTCTGAATTTGGGGTAAGAGAAATAATCCTTATTTAGCTTTAAATTAAGCATATTTTTCTGACCCCACTGGTGAATATGTTTTTGTTTTAAGCTTAAACGCACTTACAGTTGATTGTTTTTCAGAAACAAGTCATTACTTCAAGATGCACTTGGAAAACAAGACAAAATATTCAAATATATGTTTCTTTTAATGTTTTGCAGATAAGTCATTTTGCTTCTCATCTTAAGTAAATCTTAAAACATGCAAAAAAAAAACTTTAACTGCGTACTGTAACCTTGGTATCTCAGGGAATCTGAGCACAGAATCTTAAAATTCTCTGTTTGATTTCACTGCTCTCTAGGAAAAAATAGTACATGTATCAAACAGATCTCATTCGTGGTTTTTCCTTCTCATGACAAAACACTACTGACCTCAATTAAGATTCAATTTACCTTTGAGGACGTCCCCAAAGGGAAGTCTTTTGTTATTTAGCTGACGTCAAGGGACAGTTTTGTCCCTAAAGTATAGCCAAGAAAATCCACACACACACACACGAGCTGCCAGGAGAGTGGCGAGCTGCTTGCCGAACTGCTTTTAAAGGTCATATGCTCCACTGAATCTCCAAACAGGGCACTTAGCCTCCTGTGGTCCGTCTCCATGTCTGTCTCTCCAGTGGAGGAGTGAATAGAGAGAGAGACGGGTTCACAGACAGACAGATGCAGAAACACACCACAGCCTCACAGCGCAGCCCCGACACACATCACATCAAATCACACTGACTGACACCAACCTAAGGAGGAAATATAAATATCATCATATTACAGGAACGCTTAGAGAACCTGGACCACTATGTTTTATTATGAGAGATCAGCTCTGACACTAACTTTAAAAAAAGTTTGGGTTCACTGAGAAATTAATTCAGCAAGGATGCATTAAAATGATCAAAAGTGACCATAAATACGTTTATAAGTCATGAAAAATAAAATGCGTCACAGTTTTTTTTTAATAATCAGAAATGTTTCTTGCAGTGTATTAGAATGATTTCTGAAGGGTCATGTAATACTGAAGATTGGAGTAATGATGCTAAAATGATGACGCTAAAATAGACAACAGGTATTTTAAGTTGTAATAATATTTTACAGTTTTTAAGTTTTTACTGTATTTTTGATCAAATAAACGCAGACATAAAGAGACTTGACAAACTGAACATGCTGAAAAAGTTACAAATAAATGGCTAAATACTATAAATTAGTGAAGGTAAGAAAATTTAAAGGATACATATTATGCCCCTTTTTACCATATTTAACACAAGTCTCTGGTGTCCCCAGAACTGTTCATCTTAAAATGCCCCACAGATCATTTATTATATCACTTTGAAAATTTTGAGTGAAAGCTGAAACACTTTTTTTTGGTGCCTGTTTTTTTAAATGCAAATGAGCTGCTAGTCCCCGCCCCCTTTTCCAGAATAGAGCTGCACCATTACAGCTTGTTCCTGCTAAAAACCTCCGTCTTTGATTCTGTTTATCATGTTTATCGCACTGAAATCATGCGACTTCTGATATCTGGTTTTCTGAGCGCACACATGTCTGTCAAAGGCATGCGTTAAAACTGGCGAAGCATTGTCATTTGCGAGATAAAATGATGGCGTTATTATAATGAGATCCCTTTGCAACATCACAAGAGGAGCGAGATCAGACGTTTCACGTCTTGAGGCTTGAAGAAAAAGTTACTGGGTTCATCTTTTTGAATTTAGCACTTAAAACCTGGAAAATTTAGATTTCCATGATACGCCGTAATTAATGTTGGCTTTTGTCTTTTGAAATTTAATGACAAAATAGCAAAATTTACCATAAACGTTCTCAACGTTTTGACAAATTAGTAGTTCATCTGAAACCTTAGTTGATGATTTTTATATTTGTTTTAAATACATGTATGCACTCACACTTAAATCTTCAGCAGCTGTCATATTAAAACCATTTTGCATTACAAGTCAAAGTGAAAAAGACGTCTCTTCACAAAAAACTAAAATGGATTCAGTTTGTGCAGGCAAACGTAATCTATTCACTGAAGTGATATTTAAAGTATTAAAAAAGCCTTGCAAATGTACAAATCCTCAAATCTACGGTAGCAATGCAGCAGCGACTCCAGCACATCGTGTGCTCATTAACAGTCTGCTACTCAATCTCAAACCAAACCTGCTATATTTTTGTAACGAGAGAAATGATCCCAGTTTCTGTGCTTGAAAGCACTAGAACGTTTTAGTTTAAGGCAAATCCAGAAAGTGTGCTGATATGCAAATGAGCCTAGCCACACTTTTAGGTGGACGAGTTGCAAACCGAATCAATGTCACTTCCATCTGCCGTCATGCTTCACAACAAACAGAAAAAAAGCAGGGTGAGAGGAGAAAACACACCGCAGCAGAAGGTTTCAAGGAGATTTATAGCAGCTCTTCATCGGCTGTTATAAAAACACCTACTGTGAAGATGATTTGATGGGTTTAATCTGCTATTATGACAGAGAAAGACAGACTATCAGCCTGAGACAACAAATTATATATCTCTCTAATGCCTCTCAAACTTTGAAAACGATTAAACAGGTGAGAGGAAAGAAGAGCTCATTTTATAATATGCATTTGCCCATAATCCTGCATAAATCCCTTCAAATCCAGCAAGCTCTGGAGTTTCTCGCCACCCTATAGATTCAGATATTTATCATGAGCTTTAGATGGAGAAATTCACGGAGAGATTTCCCACACACTCTCTGTTTGACATAGAACTGAAACTGTCATCCTGGCCAAATTCCCAGCATCAACGAATCAACCAATGGCACAAGACTGGGGCGGAACCATGTCTTTGCTGGACCAATGGCAGAAGGTAGGTGTGTTCTGACAGTGATAAGACACTTGAGGCTGTTTAAATGTGAATCCGGTCACAGCTGAAGGGGATACAGGCCCGTAGCTGCTTGTTGTGTCTGACAGCGGCCTATAGGTGCAGCTGTACTCACAATACAGCCCGGCCTCAGACATTACTGCTCGAGTAAGTCACAGACTAGATGTAATTACCTGTCACATTTCTCATTTCTCTCACCAGCGCGAGGTCGACCGCACATACACACTGTACAACAGCAAGAGAGCTGGATCTCTTCTTTAATATTCACTCTGTGTGTGTGTGTGTGTGTGTGTGTCTTTCTCAGTTTCAGCTCTATATTCTCCAGCCCCAGTTTTTCATCTTTGTCTTGTAGACCAGGAGCTCAGTTCCACCGCGGCGATTAAAACTCACAGAACAGAATAGAAAAAATCATTTTATATATATATATATATATATATGTGTGTGTGTATATACACATACATACATTTATGAAGAGATAATTCGCAACAGATCATTATTTTTTGTAATGATTAAAAATAAATAAATAAATAAAGCAATAAAATACATGATTTTGTAAATAAAAAAAAAAAGTTATCTGTTCTTCATGTAAAAAATAAATAAATAAAAACGCCAGCATTTATGATTATTTAAAAAATGCTCAGGAATATTTTGTTGTGTACATATTTGAACACGCAATCTAAAATAGCAAAGCATCTGCTTTAAAAAAAAAACTAATTATTTTAATCTAGCTTCATGCATGATTTTTTGTGCTGTCAAATTGTGATTAATCACATCCAAAATAAATGTTTTTGTCTGCTTAATATGTGTTCTGTGTATATGTATTATGTATATATAAATACACATACATACAGTATATCTTACCTAAAACTAAAATGTGTTCTTGTCTTATGACAAACTTTTTTGATCTGTATTATAATATAATATATAGGTGGTATTTCACATTTTATGCATGTTTATTAAAAGTAAATTAGTGCTTTCACTTATTTTAACAGAATGAATTTAATATCGGACTACATTAAGTCTTTATTACACTCTTCACAATTCCTAGAAGAATCATTTTTGTCTAAATGGCTCCATAAACCTTTGACCTTTAACATCTGAAGAACCTTTCTGCTTCACAAAAGCTTCAGATTATAAAAGGTAATGGCATTGCTTTAAAGAATCTTATTAAGCGCCCAATTTTTGAGATTGTAGGGTCAACACAAAAAAGGTGTGTCTTGTCCTTTAAAGGACAATACAAACATTATAATATTCTTTTTTTTTAGCAAATGAATACTGAATTATTGGTGCTTTTGTGCGAGTGATCTCTCAGGCTGATTAGGAGCAGCAGTAACTCAAGACTCAGGAAGTATGTTGTTGTTGGGTGGGATCCATTAGGGGTGTTGCCTGGTCATTTCACCCGGACCACTCTCATGCAGGCTATGACAGTGTAAATGGGTGCTGATGGCTGCTGTGAGAGCGATGTGCTCTGAGTAATGCACGCTTTACTTCCTCCGCTGATCTCATGCAGTTAAAGAGGAACTTTGCACAGATTCTACAGGCGACAAGAGCGGCCAGCACACGCCGTAGTGACATGAAGAAATCTGACAGGCCCAGGAGCTTGAGGACATGGCCTCTAAGCATTATGGGAAAGTTTATGTTGATGCTTCTATAGAAAACCCATTTAAAGGGTTTAGTCTGCCAGCCTCACATTCACCCTTCCCTCCCCACTGCTTTCAGCACCAATCAGAAACAATTCCCACGGGAGCCACCAATCAAGGAGAAGATGAGATAAAAGAGGAGCACTGCAGCTGTTTAGAAGGAGAAAGTGAGAGAAATGGAAAGAGAAAAAGAGTAAGAAAATAGGAGTATTAAAGCCCTTTTTAACTCTTTCCCTGCCAGTGTTAAAAAAAAACACCAGCATTTTTAATTTAATTTAATTTTAATTTTGTTGCATGAATAGCTAAACATGCAATAAGAAATAGCAAAGCCTCTGCTTTTAAAAAAAAGGTAACTATTTTAATCTAGCTTCATGCTTAATCTTTAGTGCTGTCAAATCCTGATTAATCACATCCACAATAAAAGTTTTTGTCTGCTTAATATGTGTTCTGTGCATATTTATTATGTATATATAAATACATATACATATATACATATATACATACATATAATATTATGTAAACAAAACTTTTGTTTTGGATATCCATCATGTAACAGCACTAATTATTTTTTTTATCAATTCCTGAATGTTTTTTATATATATATATATATATATATATATAAAAAAAAAAATATATATATATATATATATATATAATATATATATAATAAAAGTATGAATTTCTTTTAAAAAGACAAAGAAAAAATTAATGACCCCAAACTTTTGAATGGTGGTTTTGAATGTATATTGTTACAATAAACTTCTATTTTGAATAAATGCTGTTATTTCTCACTTTTTATTTATCAAAGATTGTATAAAAAATTAAAATAAATAAATAAATAATAAAATATTAGAATGATTTCTGAATGTATCATGTGACACTGAACAGCAATGCCTGATGCATCAAAGCAATAAATTATAATTCACCTTTGCATCACAGAAATAAATGGTCATTTCTAGGGTAAAGACATGTCAACTATATCTAATAAAAGTGTAAACTAAGTTTTCAGCCCCCCCGTTTTGTTCTAAATGTGTAATTCCATTATCTTAAGAGATAATAATTTCAGAAATACTGTGCCTGTTTAAATAAATGTGCTCTCTCTTCTAACACATGACCACAGTCTAATGTTATCATAATTAAACTGTATGATTCAACAGATCATCCGATGTTTTTATAAGCTTGAGGTAAGGGGTAAAACAAAGCCATACTCAACGTATATACTCATTTATTTTTCACAGCTTTAGGACCCTAAATCTCAATCCGTCTTCAGTTCTCCAGAAGACAGCTTCCACCCCCTCATCCTGACAGAGGCGGGTTTTTAGCAGACACCCATACTCAATACTTCAGAGTTTCTAAAAAGGAGCTATACACATTTCTGTCATGATTCCAGAGTCATTTGACGCTTTTCAATTATTTTTTTTACTGTACTCTCAGAGCAGCGGGATGATATATTACATAAGAAAGAATCATTCCAGGATGGGGGCGTCCAAGACAAAACCATTCAAAGGGAAACACATGAAGTGTATAACAAGATTCTTCTGTTAGGTAATTGGACCCGGGAGTCAGCGGGAGAAAGCTGAGATGTAAATGACGTAACCTTGGTAACCGCTCTGGCAGAAAGTATCGATGACACAGGAAGTGTGTTTCACACTGAGGCCTGGGCTGCACTCTATATAAATGAACTTCAATGAACTCAACAGAGAATATTCTGAAATGCACAAATAAAGCAGTTTATTAAATCAATGCATGTGAATTAAATGTCTGCGTATTTGTGTATAAAACCAGTGCTGCATGTACTGTACAAACATATTTCGGTGTTTTGGAGAGTACTACTGCTACTACTACTGCTTCATTTTTAAAAGTGAAATAAGATAAAAGATTCATAATATATTACACGCTATATGGTAACACTTTTTATACTTAATAACTACAACTTTCCCTCAATAAATTCCTAATTTGCTGCTTTTTAATAGTTAGTAAGATTACGTAGTTGTTAAGTTTAGGTATTAGGTATGAATAGGAATGTACATAGAACACGATCATGTAGAATAAGGCATTAATATCTGCTTAATTACTACTAATAAATGCCTAATATTCTAGTAATATTCATGCTAACAAGCCACCAGTTAAAAGACCCTAAAATAAAGTGTCACCAAATATATCACACTTTAGGCGACCAATTCTCACTATTAACTACTAACTATGATTTTGGTCTCAGTAAACGCCTACTTTGACGCTACTTAATATTGAAGGTATCTTGCCAACTCTATCTGAATTCCTGACAGTTTTCAACTCATCTCTTTTGACACTACTTTTTTTTTTTCTATTTATTTATTCCTTCTTGTTCCAGCTTCTCCTTATTTGAACAATGACTGGGACTTGTCTATTTGGATCTTTACTTAATTAAATAAATGTGTCACAGTGTCGTGTATTCCTGTGTTTATGTTTAGATTTTGTCCCACGTGCTTGACCTTGTTTGTACCCTGCCCTGCTCATCATGGTTCACTCCCTGCCAGCCGTGTATTCCCAGGTGTCTCGTATTGTGTCCTTGATTATGTGTTCAGTGTTCGAGGTCTGTCGTTAATGTTATGTTGTGTTCGTCTGCGTTGGTCTCTGCACATTCGTCAGCCTATTAAATGTTCACTTTGATTGTCCTTCTGTCTCCGTGCCTCTCTTGCTGCTGAGAAGCGAGATCGCGACAACACCGCCAGCTTGTGACAGAATGAATGAATAATAATTATATAAATGAAGATGTTTCTTTTTGTGACATGGTATGCCAGGCCAAATTAAAGTTCATCACAGTCCATCTATAGCCTGCGGGCCTAGGTTTGGGTATCTCTGATCTAAAATATCAATCCAACATTCTAAAAATACATGATGTATTGATATCAGTGTTTTTTTAATCACACCTCAACAATCTCATGTCAATTTTCACTGCAAATACATTGCTGTGAATTCACATTTTTAACAGAGATAGTAGCACCTTAGAATAGTAACATTTGCCCTTGATGTAGAAATATGTACTTATGGTAGTATTATGAACACCCCAAGGGTAAAGATAGCAGAAAGGTCCCCCTTTTAAAGTTACTGCCCCACTGACAAGCTGCTGCACCCCTTAAGGTAAAATGTTTGCACATTTATTCTGACAGTGTTTCATAAATACTGCCCACAGAAATCAAATAGTACTGAGCCCAGAAGATAAAAAAATATATAACTGCGACATAAAAACATAAAATTCTTTTTCCATCGAAAGCACCTTGTGCAAACCAAAGTCTCAATCCTCTCCGTGCACTGTTGCTCAGAGACAGCATGTTTTGCTGCAAGTCATTTTCTGTGGCTTTGGCTGATCACAGCAGGGCTGCAATCACAGTTATTCAAAGCGGTTCTGAAAGGCCCCGTCTGACTCATTTGAGTACTACAGAGAATACTAAATGATTCACAAGAACTTTCTGCGCACATCCACGTACCTGCCCAGCCAGCATCTCGTAGAGGAGCACACCGTACGCCCACCAGTCCACCGATTTCCCGTACGGCTGATAGGCGATTATCTGGGGAAAGAGGAAATGGACATGTGCATCATTTTCTGTCCAGTCATTCATTCAACCCTCATGGGAAACTCCATTCATTTGTCAAGAGCACAATGAGCATTTCATTACTGCTCAAGGGGGTGGTTGGCGTTCTGCTATTTTTAACCATTTGCTGTAATAATTGCTTTTTTCTCCTCACCAGTCCATATACACCCACATATTGAGCACACACACACCAATGAGTGTGTATAATCACAGGGGTAGTTAATGAGAGCTTAGTTAAGCACAGAGAGTGTATGTTTCATGTCACATTTTGAACTTTCTTCCGCTTTGTGTGTGCTTTAGAAATGACTGCATAGTTGTGCCACTTTCCACAAATAGGGCCTTAAAAAGCAATGAATTCACATATGACATGTTCATTCAAGAGAGCACTATTAGATATGTTACATACACTCTCAAAAATAAAGCTGCTTCACAATGTCATAGAAGAACCTTGTCTTTAATGGTTCCATAAAGAAACTTGAACATCTGAAAAACCTTTCTGTTTCACAAAATATTCAAAATGTTTCTACATATTGTTTGCAATATGTTCACAGCGAGTAGTAGCGTTTGAGCGGCTAAAGACTCTTCAAGGACCACAGCTGGAGAATTGCAGAAAATAGTTGAGTCTCAGGGTCAGAAAACCTTTTTAAAAAATAGTCAAACAACCCCTACATCAGCACATGTTGTTCAGAAGGGTTTAAAAAAAATATAAAAATTTGTTCATCCAAAAACAATCTCCAGCATGTTCAGTTGTCAGACAGGACTGGAACTACAAATGGGACTGGCATCTATGATCAGATGAAACAAAAAAATTGCAGCAGCAAACACTCAAGATGTGTTTGGTGAACACAGGGATAAAAAGTAGTCCATGTGTACAATGAATATACTGCTGTGTTTTTGATGTTGTGGGTCTATATTTCAGCTGGAGGTCCTGTACATCTTGTTTAGACATGGATTCTATCAAATACCAACAGATCAAAATCAATAATTCACTGACTCTGTTAGAAATCTTATAATGGGACATGGTTGGGTAATAAACACAATAAACACAAATATAAAAAAAAAAACACACAAGAATTAGTCACTGAGCACAAAATGAAGCTTTTGCCAAGGCTGTCCCAGTCGTCTGACCTGAACCCTGCGGAAAATGAGTGAGGTGAACTAAAAAGGAGAAGCACCATAATGGAGCTGGTTTTCTGAGGAATCTGGAGAGATTCTGCATGAACGAGTGGTCTCTTTTTTCTTATCAGGTGTTCTCCAAACTTTTCTGGCATTACAATTGAGGTTTTGCTGTTGGAGGTGGAAGCCATAAGAAATTGCTATTTATGTTTGCCTCAGCAAACATATCTGTCTGCTCTCTTAAGACACGCTGTGTCCTTAGACCTCTTATTATACTGTATTAAAAATATTTAATA
Source organism: Enteromius afrohamiltoni (assembly GCA_034779775.1). Lineage (NCBI taxonomy): Eukaryota > Metazoa > Chordata > Actinopteri > Cypriniformes > Cyprinidae > Enteromius > Enteromius afrohamiltoni. The sequence goes on from JAUYWG010000033.1 coordinate 20,908,108, forward strand.
TCTAGTTACTTTTCACCCACCCTGTAAATAACATCTCTGATTATTTGTAGGGTTTTTTTGATATATGCTTATAAGGCCCAGGTGTACATGATTTTTTGATGAATTTTGATGAAAATTGAATATGCATGTTCAGGGAATGAGACCCAGTATTTTACAAAGACTAAATGCTGCTGCAAGATTGCAGGTTAGATTTAGTTTGAAAATACCGTCATAGACTCCTGGTTGTCTAATCAGAGCATGCTTTAGATGAGTCTTTAGATGAGTGACACTGGCTGTTTTAGAGAAGAACAGGAAGCTCTTGGGCATATGATACAACACTGCACACAGGGTAAGGTCACAGTAAGCATGTTTTATGTGTCTACTGGCTGCCTGCTCACAGACACAGAGCAGACTGTCTGCCAGCATTCACATCAACAGCCTGACCTCAAACATCCTGACACCCAGCACACACTAATAAACAGATGAACACATACCTTCATACATTCCTACTAACAAAACTGATGGCTTCTGAGAAATGATGTTTTTCAAATTGCTTATGATGCTAAATTTAATTTAGACTATAGTAACACTCCTTTAAAATAATATTGATAAAATAAATATAAAAATGATATATACAAATTCATACTTTTTTTGCTAAATCATACGTATTTTAGGAGTTGCACAATTCGTATAAATGCGTATGAATGTCATACACCTAATACCACCCATAAACCTATACCCATCACTCATACCAATACGAGGGCGGAAATACGAATTAGTTACCTCAAAAAATACATACAAATTGGTCATGAAACTGTGTTGGTATTTTTCTGTTTAGTTTGCTTGGTTTTGTGACCAAAAGACCAGGATGCAATCTGTTCTGTTCATTTTATATAGAAGTCAATTTATACTAAAAATAGCTATTGGCTAAAAATGGTTTTAATATTGTTACGGAACAATGACAAAATGTCAATTGTTCCAACATACTGAGCTGCCATTTTTATGCAGGCATGTTTAAATCTGTCTCGTGTCCCTTTTTACATCATTTTCAAGTCATCTCTCGACGTTCCACTGTCAATAAAATGGCAGAAAGCGTGCAGCTGAGCATAGCTGTTGATTAAGTCGTCTTCCAGCACCTGTTTTCCAGAATAAATTTAAACTATTGATCTATTCATGTGGTTACAATTGCTTTTAGAAGCAGGAAGGTCAATATATCTAATCATTAGCATTTGTTTGAACTTTAAAGATTGCCGCATTTCCTATGATAGTGTGAATCTGGAAGCCAGCATAATATGGTTTTTGGTCTTCTTGAAGTATCTCATCAACGACATGGTACATTTTTGATATTCATGGACCACATGACATCATCACTGCATTATCGAGATCATGTTTTTCCCCAAAATGTAACAGCTAAGTTTGAAGACTGAAGAACATCTGCTGCTCAGACCAGTCATCCAGAGAAGCGTATGTATAAAAATACAAACTTCATTGTGTTTCTAAAAATAACTTCCCATCTGCAGTAATATAAAAACGGCAGACGGCTGCTGGTGTGTGATTGGCTGTGGACTGGAGGGTTTGAAGTCGGGGCAGACAAAGAGGTGGAAGGGCTGCTTATGGATTAATAAATGATTGTGTCAGGACACGGACGTGCTGGAGTTTCTAATAGAGAAGCTAAGATGATGGAGTCACACTGACCTTCTTTACATTCAGAATACACTCAAGGCTCTGAAGACACACTGGTGGCTAGGCAGCATATTTAGCAGTGTGTGTGTGTGTTGTCTGTAACACTTGTAATTATTCTACATCTATCTATCTATCTATCTATCTATCTATCTATCTATCTAAATGCATGCAATTGCTGGTTTGACATAAATCATGAC
>JAUYWG010000033.1:20910066-20927806 GCA_034779775.1 Enteromius afrohamiltoni
ATCTATCTATCTATCTATCTATCTATCTATCTATCTATCTAAATGCATGCAATTGCTGGTTTGACATAAATCATGACTGGCACTGGATGTTTTCTAGACTTTTCTATTTAAATGATTATAAAAGGGTCACTGATAAGACCTGAGGAGATCAATAAGTGAGGAATAAGATGAAGCAGGGAGCTGTCATGACACATGAGCTGAAGATTTCAAAACGACACTTGAAAGGACTCGAAGAGTCATAAGCAATCTGCAAGCTATGTGCAATATAAAGAGATCAATGTTTCCTCAAATCCCTCACACACACACACACAAACATTCTGTATCAAAGCACCCAGTCCTGTCCTGACAACCAAAGCACCTCATTCGTTTTAAAAGCTATCTTTGAGATATGAGGAGCCTGCCAGGAATCCATCATGTTTATGTTTGCTTTCTCTCTTCCCACCTACAATATGCTTTCACATAGTGCGTCTCCTTTTGTGTCATGATGCTGGAGGAAAGCATGATGTTCCTGCAACCCACACCTCTGCAGCTTGATCCTCCCCTCACTCACACGCTCACACACGTACACAAGATATCAAGCTGCAACATGATTCAGTGGAAATGGCACAGCGCTAATCTACTGGTCAATATCACTGTGGGCTTTAAAAAGAGAGCAAATTAAAATATGCCTTTTAGTAAATGGTGTGGAATGTTTGTAACAAAAAGGCAAAAACTAAAACATTAATACATTAACTATTTATTCATTATTTTTTATAGATTGCTAAGTAATTAGGTATTAATCATCTAAAATGAATTAAAGGCAAATATATAAAAAATAACAGGCAACATTTGTTTTATTTTAATAAACAATTAAAATATACTATTCTATGTTTATCATTTCTATGTTTAATCATTTTAAATATTTATTAAACTATACTTATTTTTAAAAAATGGGCAATTGAATCTGGCAAAATGGGATGCTTTCACATAGGAATTATAAAAAATTCATATGCATATGTAGAAAAATGGGCTGCCTTGTATGCACAATTATTGTGTATGTTCTACTAATATAGGCACTCTTGGTAAATGTGGCTGTGAAAATAAATCTGCATTGCTTAATTCTAAGCTATCATTGGAGTAAAACAATTGGGAAGTAAATCTCATGATAAAATAATTGTTTAGTTGTTTTAATGCATATTGGCCACAATTATTAAAAATTAATGGGAAAGTTATTATTGAAAAATAATTGTGGCCAATTTATTTATTTATTTCCCCCTCACTTTCAATTGTTTTAATTCAATTATAGGTTTGAATTTAGAGAATCATGTATGATAAATGATGCAGATTTTTTTTACATCCATATTTGCTCATATTTCCCAAGGTTGCCATATTAGTGGATGGCACTGTACTTGCACAATAATATGTAATGACTTTGAAACACCTTTGTTACAGAGCATGATTTGTAAACTAATATATTTTCATGTTTCTCTCATAACCAGCTCCATATGTATAGATTTTCTGATTTAGTAAACTTGCTCAGCAGCTCACCTGATACATGATGCACTCTGGTATGAGTCCCACAAAACAAGAGCAATGATAAAAGAGCTCAAAGATTTGAAGAAACAATCTAAAATTGCCAGATTCTACAGAAACTACACACACTTTTAGTGCAACTCCCTGGACATTTTATTTTGAAAGTGCTGTGAAAATAACCAATAAAATATCTTTTTGAAGAGATATCGCCACAGGCAGGTTTTTATAAAGAGTCTGGGTTGTCTAATGTTATATGAGTTGTGTGTTTATAAGGTTGTGCAAGTCTGGATGGGAGGTCAGCAAGAGTGAGGACTTTAAGGCCTGAGGTTGTGTCCTACATGCAGTGAATATGACAGAAGCGGACTGGTTATCACGCTCTCTTAACCTGGACTTTGACAACCTCCTTCCTCACTACTTTCATTATATTTTCTCGGTCATCCCTCACCTCTGGGGCGATGTAATCCGGCGTTCCACAGAAGGTGCGTGTCGTCATGCCCTCATACATGTGTTCCTTACACATGCCGAAGTCTGCAATCTTGATGTGGCCCTCGGAGTCCAACATCACGTTATCCAACTTCAGATCTCTGAGGACAAAATGCACAAACCAGGTATGAAATTTAACTAACGTGCATGGCAGACGCTGTTTATCTGCCTTCCCTCGTTTCACCCGGCAGACAGTTCACAGTTAATAATGTGGTTCGTGTGTGGGTGTGGGTGTGTGTACGGCCACGTGCGAGTGGGCAGTATAAGCGAGGTCAGGGTGACCTCAGCCACGCTCAGCCTTCATCATCAAAGAGCATGATTAATGTGAGCTGAACACTGCAGCCCTGCAGGGACAGGAACGGCAAATGAGGAGCTGAATGCAGACAACGCTGCACATAAACAGACTTTCTTTAAGCCCCTTCTCATCAGAGAGTGACTCATTCTCTGGACAGGAATATTTATGTTGCATTTCATGGGTGTGTCGGACCTGCTAAACCCTGAGTAATGTTGTTTACAACAAGTAGTATGTGTTTTCAACGACACTCCGTTCTCTACGCATCTGACGTCTATCATTTTCATCTTGTTCAGGTAGCACTCCTCTAGAATACGGATATGTTAGCTATTGCAAATAGCAGTTAAAATGGCTTAAGCTCTATTTTGCTGAAGAATTTATGTAAAAGCTTTAACAAAATGCAATCAAACGTGAGAAACCATTTGCTTTTAAAGACTCCAAAAGTCTAAGACAGGCTATTTTAGTGAATTACAGTTCATTACAGCATTACGGTTTTAGCATACTACTGTTATTCAAGAAAGCAATTGATTGGACTTTTTGTTTTTACTGAATTTTTTTTAATCCCAGAATTGATTCTGCTAATTATTTGTAGTTTTCATGATTAATGGTGCAATTGAAATTCTAAGTTCTACGTGCATCATCTTTGCGGCTTTCTGTTTGCTTGTCAGTTACAGAAATGGTGTTTTTATATCCATACTTATATCCATACTTCTTAATATCATGATGAAGTTGGTAAAGCCAGCTACTTTTGTTCAATATTCACATGGAAGTGGCAAGCGCTGTTCACATGCAGGAATTGCTGTAATACACAACCAGATAATCAGCACAAAACAAAACAAAATACGTTACCCTGTACCACTAAATAAGTCATAAGTAAAACGGGTATATTTGTAGCAATAGCCAACAGTACAATGTATGGCTCAAAGTTATACATTTTTCTTTTATGCCAAAAAGAACATATTCCATGAAGATATTTTGTACATTTCCGAACGTAAATATATCATATAGTATGACAGGTTTTGTGGTCCAGGGACTAAAAGTCACACCAAACTGTTATTTCACTGTATCTTCAGATACTCAGGACATTCATGCACTACTGTTTAGCTTTTACTGAGATTATTGCAATTACGTGTCAAATAAACTGAATGTCTTTCTCTGTACTGCTGTAACAGTGATAACGAAAATGGATTTTTAATAGGTTTGTCTTGACGCCATCTCAGCTGTTACTGGCTCAGTTCTCAGATAATCTAATTCGATCATGTGGAGAGTCACATCTGCTCCAATTAATGTGTGTTTTCCACTGATGGTGACACACTGACAGCTATAAGATCTTCTGTGCTCCTCAATTCTGTGTCAAGCAATAACTATTACATTAAAGATAATGTATTCCACTCACCTGTAAATAATTCCCTTCCTATGAAGAAAGAAGAGTCCGACAGCAATCTCTGCTGCATAGAATCTGTCAACACAACACAGAGCCGATTAGTCATCGTCACACATTCATTAACATGTAAAGGACACATTAGTTTTGTTTTTTCCAGATTGTCATCCCAGCCCTTCCAAGAAGCAAAGGAAGTAAACGTGCATTGATTGCTCCAGCAGATATTTTCTAGCCTCTGTTGACAAGGTGTGAGCTCAGACATACACATATTAGAATAACAACATGAACAGCTCTATTTCAGGAGCAGCTCTTCATGAACACTCGTATGTTTCTTGGTTATATGTGTGTGCAGTTTTTTTCATGAGTGAAGACTGGGTGTTGATGGAGCAAACATTTACAGCTTTTCGCCTGTGCCATTTTTATACTGTACGTGTCTCTGCATAATTCAAGCACATTTCTGCATCAACTCATTCAAAAACATTATAAATGACCATTTAAAGTTATAAATATTTAAACGTTTATTAATCATGGTAGTATTTGCTCTGCTTTTAATTTTTTTTTCTCATTTGAAGAAATTTAAAAAATTTAATTTTATTTATTTATTTATTTACAGTTTATCATGCAGTAAGCTAGTGTTCCAGTGCTAATATAGCCACATAAACACACTGTGTAGATCAGGAATGGGGAACGTTGATCCTGGAGGGATTTTTGCGCCAACCCTAATCAAACACACCTTAACCAGCTAGTCTCGAGGATGCAGTTAGGTATTTTTGTTCCCAGGGTTTTTCAGGGTTGGAGCTAAACTCTGTAGGAGAGTGGCCTTCCAGGATCAACGTTCCCCACCCCCGGTGCAGCTGAACCAGCATGTTCAGTCAGTTTTTGATTGACTGTAAGATGTTAGTCATGTCTTACACGGCTTGTGGCTCCTTAAATTTGCCCACTTGCTGGATGTGATACATCAGGTCTCCACCGTTAATGTACTCCATTACAAAGTACAGACGATCCTGAAAAAAGACAAATGAGATGAATAGAAAATAAACAAGTAGTCCGCTGCATGCGATACTGATTCAATCCAAGTACTGACCTCAGATCAGACAGGATGCCATTGACGTATTGATATAAGGTATGACAGATACGAAAATCTGCTGTGACACTCCCTTTTGTTTTGTTTTTTCAGATTGGTAAATCGATTACTTTCACAACCGAACACATATTGCATATTGACTAAAGCATTTCTTAATTGTCTTTTAAGCTTCTCATGCAGGGCTCAACAGCAAGGAAGAATTGCTAGCTCACAAATTGGTTTTCTACAGTTCTGGTGCAAAATCTGCTTATTTGCCGACAGGATATTAGGATATAATCTTCTGCTTTTGTATTAGGTTACTGCTGGTTTTGCCATAGTCTGGCTGATTAAATAAGGAAGTCATGCTGGCTATGCTATTTACCAGGTTTCCACCACAGCCCCAAAACACAACATACGCTGGTAAATAGCTCTGAAGACCTTTTCAGCTTACTCTGACACCGGTTACGTTGAAGAAGCATCGTGACCAGGGGGTTTATGGTGTTTGGAGTGAAATGTGACTGGACATGATGGCTGTCTGCATGCAGCTCATGAATATTTACAGAGGGCATGCTGGGATCTGTTGCATTATTCATCAGCAGGATGCCCATACTGAGAGCGGCCCGCTGTGACTCCTGGAGGATCTTCCCCTGTCTTGCACTTAGGAACCCCCTAAACTATTACATCAGCTGTTTGTGTACAGTTTTCTATGTAACAGAGATTGAGACTTCTATGATACTTTTATGCTTTTTATGGTGTTGTTTATTTTGGACATATGTGGTCGCTAAACTATAAATGCTTTTAAAAGATAATTATTTAACCAAATTCCATAGATAGGGAAAACATCATACAGTTTGAAATGAGGGCGAGAAACTACTTCTCTGTGTTTACTGACTACTGATACTGTCAAAGCTACTGGCCACAGAAATGCCTTTAAAAGAAAAGAGAGGTAAAGAGATGAAATTCTCACCACAGTCTGGAAGCAGGAGTGCAGCTGGGTGAGGAAAGGTGGTTTATCTCTTTGGGCCAGCACTCTCTTCTCCACCATTGTGCACTCCACATCATCATCTTGGATTACCACATCCTTCTTCAGGATTTTAATGGCATACAGCTCATCAGAGGACTTCATCTCTGCCAACATTACCTGTGTTGAAAACATACACACTGAGTGGAAAGATTTATTGAAATTTATCTTCAAAACGCAGTCAAGGACAAGAGTATGCAACTGACCTTCCCAAAACTGCCTTTGCCCAGAAGAGCCAGAAAATGGAAGTCATTGAGTTGAACTCTGTTCATGTTTCCGGATGGTAAACTGAAGCGTCTGTGATCGGTGGGAGTGATGACTTTCTTTCCAGGACCGAGCTTGGCTTTCTACAAGAGTGATGGAGAGTGATCAATAACCAATACACCAAACACACACATGAGCCTCCACGGCACTCTGTCGCATTAAGAATCTGTTGCGTGCTTAAAAACACAATATGCTACTTCTTAGAAACGTGCTGTTAACATGGTCAGGCCTGTGTGTAAATGACAGGACATGCAGAAAAATGTATGCTGGGCTTGAGAAACGTCCACAGCTGCTGGAGAAAGATTTAAAGATGCTGTGGAGATCTTCAGGCCAACTGAACGAGAACACAACCTCCAGGCTCATCCTTACAATTAGCTCCCATACCCTTTTCAAAGCCTTTTCTGTATACTGTAAAGAATATCATGGTGACTTACAGTGAGCATGGTTAAAATCCATGCACACTAGCTGTGATCCAGTCACTGAAGGTCACCCAGTCACTGTCAGTCGCAGTGGCACTGCTGCTGTGTCCAACTGAATCAGGTGTTGTGTGAGTCACACAATTTCATCATATCGAACCACACAGCTTGTTCACTAAATAGTGAGAATTGGTCCCCAAACTAAAGTGTAACCAAACTAATTTTTAAACGACAGGAGGTGTCAAAATGTAATTAACTGCTTAATTTCAAACTGACTTGACATGTTTTCTTGCTCTAGTGTGAATGTACCCAACAGTGAAACTCTGCTCCAGTTTGGTTGTTGATGTTCATGTCACTTTAAAGTGCCCTGTTTTATGTTAATCTCAAGATTAAATGTTTGCATATTGCCCGCCCACTTGTTGGTCTTTTCGTGTTGGTCTGAATGAAAATGCAAAGTAATTCCTTGCCACTAGGTGCCTCTCTTGGAGCGGTACAAAAAGTGGTTTTCCTGCTGTACACAAAGCAGCCCTGCGCTCACAGGCATATCTACAGGCATGATGAAATGAAAATTAGACCAAAATTAGACCAATCACCACAGATTAGTGTCATGCAAAGGAGGGGTATGCAAAAATGTATTGTTAAACAAGTCATGTGGGAGTCGTTGAGCAAGTAAGGTAAAAATAAACGTGTATTATTTGACAATAAAAGTGTTTTTTGATCTTGCATACATGTTAACGTTGTTGGAGACTCCCAAAACCAAAAACTCATGGTTGACATGCAGGCCATCTTACGAATTGTGTAAAGTCTACTGTCAGATGTTTGAGAAGGTCTGTTAACTGTAAGCATGAAGTAAAGCACAATTAACAGTATGGAGTCTTTAAGTAAAGCATGATGCTCTGTTTGTGGCATTCATATCCAATGGAGCTCAGTGCGGCTCTTCATGGTTCACCAGTTCACAGCAGTAATGAGAGGGTATCACCCTCGTTCAAACCCCGCAGTTGCACCTCCAACATCTTTCACGCGCTCTTGCTGTATACTGCATTCTCACTTGCTTTCTACTATAACACTCTACTCCATTCTGTTGTTTTGGTGTAAAAACCCAACAACAGAATCCAGGGCACTAATGCACTCTCTATTTTTTTTCCTATCTGTAAACTATAGTTGTCCACTGTGGCGATAGACTACACCACACTACTGTCAAAGTACAATGCTCATTCTACAAAATGTATGCCTTTTATATCCCTTATTAATATATCATATGTGTGGAAAATGACTAACAATTAACAACTGACACTTTTCCTGTTATTATAGATATTCTGGTTACACTTTATTGCTAAATTGCTGTTTATTAATAGTTAATAAGGTAGTTGTTAAGGTATTGAGTAGGATATGAATGCAGAATATGGTCATGCAGAATGTGTGCTTTATATGTACTAATAAACAGCCAATATGTTAATAACAGGCATGCTAGTAAGCAACTAGTTAACAGTGATTATTGTTCCCTATCCAAGTGCTTTTGATACTATATTATATTTTATATAAAATATTTCATAGCATTTCAGTAACTTTTTTATATATAAATATATATACCCATTTTGATAATAATAATAATAAACGTAATAAAGGTAATAATAATACATGAAAAAAATGTTTTTTTAAAAAAACTACCTTTGTTAATATGATTTTGTACCTTAAACAATAACTAACAAATCTGACATTGGAAAAAAATTGCAATATTATTTTCCCTTCTAATAAACGCCCCGTGCCATATCTATAAAATCATGCTGTCAATCCTGCTACAGTTCTGATTATGTTTTAATATTTAATACATTTATGTGATCTGCCACAAAGAAACATATTACAGTTAATACTGTACATAATATGTAATAGAATGTTAATAATAATTTCACATTTTTATAATGGATAAGACCTCCATTTAACAAAAGGGTCAACTAATGTCTCTGAGATAAGAGTAACATCATCACTGTGTGTCCTTTGACTGAACAGACACCATGATGGAGAAATTGGAGAATGAATTATCATATTATAATTATAAGGTTTCCAAAGCTAATTTAATTTGAGGTGGCTGTTATAAATCCTGCCACACTGTTAATGATTTCCTAGAATTATTAAAGTAGTGTCATCCTAATGTCCTCTAGAAATAACTAATGTGTATTAGGCAGGTGTGCAGACTTGCATGGCTATATATTACACAAGTATGTGACTGATTTGCAGCTGCATTATTAAGTGAATCACTGCTGTCACATGTTTTCTCAATTAGGATTTCTCAGATACTTGCAGAGAACAGTCACTGGTTCTGTTACTGCCCCTTTAGCATCAATCTTTTGCATTGTATTCCTCACAAACAACTCTGTTTTAAAAGCATCTGTTAAACATTTGAATAATACACCTACTGTGTAAAGGGAGCCATCATGTGGTTGATTTTAGATTCACTGTGCTCAATTAGGAAACACACTTCTTAAACAGTAGATCACACTAGAGTGTGATTGTGGATGAAAAGACAGTAAAAAATAAACATAGTGGGAGCCTTTTAGTTAGTATTTTTTTGACATAATGTGCTTAAATATACAAACAAACATTATTTTACAGGTTAACATAATTGCTGTTATTATTTAAAACTGATCTAATGAAGTTCTTGTTTTTAAAAAATAAAAGAAGGTTTATCTTAGACGCAAAATGTACCCCCAGTTCTAGAATTACCCATATATATATATATATATATATATATATATATTACACTGCAAATTACATTACTGATAAAACAATGGTGTCCCAAGAGTATTTGTCACCTTAAATGCTCTTCAAATGGTTCTTTTAAGAACTGTTCGCTGAAAAGTTCTTTAGAGACCACAAAATAGTTCTTTATTGGATTGCTCAGAAAGCCCTTCTGGAACTGTTATTTGTAAATTCGATTGAGATATAATGGTCACATCTTTGGGAACCAATTCTTACTATGTACAGGTTTTCCCTCAATCAACTCCTAATTTTCTGCTTATTAATAGTTAGTACGGTAGTAGTTAAGTTGGATTAAGAAAACTAAAATAAAGTCACATAGAATAAGACATTAATATGTGATTTAAACACTAATAAACCACCAATATGTTAGTAATGTGCAAGCTAATAAGCAACTAGTTAATAGTGAGAATTGGTCTCTAAAACTAAAGTGTTACCTATATTTCTTGTGCACATGCCATTCTGTAAAACTAAAGTATCACAAGATTAGCATTTGCAAATAAAAATAAACAAATAAAAAATGAAATTGGATAAACATCCTGTGTAAAAAAAACTTTTTAAAGAAGAGTTACCATTCAGTCATCCACACAACATGACTTTCATGTTTTATGTTAGTATAGTAGGATATGATAGTAGGCACACATTAAGATGCTCATTTGAAATAGTATGCGAAATAGTGTATTTACAGATGTAATTGTTATTTTTATTGTAATTACAATGTAATAACATGTATGTACATAATTCATACATTTTCATACATTCAAGCTCAAGTATTAAAAAGTTAAACACACCTAAAGATATCTTATAAAATAATGCAATGACCCAACAATACATTGTTTGCATCTATTCTCACATGGAGACATTTAAGGTTTAAAAAATAGGCATTTCATTAGCACATTGCTCTTTGAGAAATGGTAAACATCAGACACATCAAGAAGAGTTATTAGGTGCTGCCCCCTATTGGAGATCTCATGTAAGTGAGCTTTACATCTACATGCAAACCCAAACACCAGTGCATTTGAGACAGTCAGCTGTGCAGTGAAACAAAAACAGTGTTAATACACTTTTTTCCATTCTGTGAATTCTAAAACAGAATCTTTCTGTGGCGCTAGACAAAAAGATGCAAACTAGTTCGTTCAGGATGCACATGAAGCATGCTCAGGGTCAGAGTGTGAGGAAACCTTCTATGATTGATAGAAGGCAGACGCAGATCACAAACAGCCAAAAGATCATTGCCTGTCCTTTAGCTTCTGTGCTCTGCCGTGCTATTTACTAACAACTGCAGTGCTTATGGCTGAAGAACCGGAATAAATGTTTGTGTGTCTGTGTAGATTTAACATTTTGCATGGGAACAAATGGCATGTCCCGTTAAACACGGTAGCCTTACAACATATAAGTTGTAGAATCACTTAATCATATGTATGGAAGTGCTGTCAAACGATTCATCACAATTAATCGCATCCAAAATAAAAGTTTTCGTTTACACAATATGTACTTGTGTTATGTATATTTATTATGTACATATAAATTCACAGATATGCATGCATATATTTCCAAAATGTATCATGTTTATATTTTAAATATGTTTTTAAAATATAAATATAGCATGTGTATTGCTGATCATTACTTTTCATTCATAGTTTTTAAATAATAATATTAATCAAACAATCTTATATCATGCTTTCACTGATCTGAGGTCAGATGTCAGTGGACGTATATTGTAGCAATAAAGAAAGAGAGTAAAAAAAATATGTGTGTGTGTGAATTGAGTAAGTGGAAGTGAATGGAAACCTGAAAGAAGTTGGATTGCATCTTTGTTAGTAAATCTGATTTCTTTGTAGCAGCCTGAGCCACACAAATAATCAGAGGGAGTGAATTACAATACTCTAAGATGAACAGATAGAGACAGACGAGAGGCGAGCAGGGCAGAGAGAGGAGGCTACCTTCAGCAGGTGGATATTGAACTGACAGGCCTATAAGAGGGAAAAAACTGGGATGTTAGTCTGCTATCTGCATACGGGGATACACAGGGGCTCTTTTCTTTTCTCTTCAGCTGCTTGCTATAGACGCAGGAAACAAATGTCACGGAACGAGGAGAGAGGATCAGTCACAGACAAATCACTCACTGTCAGACAACTGACACAAGCATTAGCAAAAGTGCAGAAGGGGACAGAAAACATTTGACCTGGCTGTCTGGTATTACTTCTGCTCATAGTTCCTTTGAGAGTATTTATTCTGCTAGTCCCTGTTCCGTTAAAACAGATTCAATATTTTGTGAAAAACATAGCTGGTTTTTCAACAAGAAGAGAACATTTAAAGACTTTTTTCAGTGTAGACTTTCAAACATAAAGTGTAAACTCTTATTACAAATTACATCAACTGTTTTGTTTGCTTTAAGTATTCCACGAATACAAAACTGTTGATTTTGCCCTCCACACTTTTGTTTAAATACTTTTTTAAGATGCAGTATTTTATTCTATTGATCAATAACTGCGGAGGACTGTAGTTATTTTTTGTTATATTTTTATACATGCAAAAAAATGTTTTATACTGCAAAAAAAAAAAAGAATAATAAAAAAAATTATAATAATAAATAAATAAAATAATGTAAATGTAAAACACATGAATTAAAAAAAATGAAAGAAACAATTGTATGAAATGCAATTAGGATTGTAATTATATATAATGCCTTATTATTGAGTGACTGAAGTGTTTGAATACTTTTCAGCATCATTCCATCTGATTATGTTCTGTGCTTGTCTGAGAAAACGGCGTATTCATCTGAGAGTCATGATTCATGAACACTGTCAAAACAACCGTGACACTTAATATGCCAGGCCTGGTTTCCATGATACCCCAGAAGAAGAAAAACAGTGAAATCACTGAAATACTGTTTGATGTGAAAAAAACAAACAGTTTGAGTAATTTCCAAAAAAGAGAGACACACAATAGCAAACAGTTCCGCCATTATAAAGCCAAACAGTCGTTGCATAATAAACAAACACTTGACAAAGGGATCTCAGCACCCATCGTGTCCCTGGCATCCCTCAGCATCCCACCAACACACCAACCACGAGATCTCACCATGGAAACGGTTGCTATGGTGACCCTTACAGTGGCTTTTTGGTCTTTCGAGAGTCACGATCTAGTAGTCTAATCTGTATTATTGCGTCCTATGATTCAGCACCGCTGGGCTGCTACTGTTATTTGAACATTCACTACACATTAAAGAGCGATTTAATCAATTGACTTGAGAATGAACAGCGGTTGCAGGACTCTTCAACGCTCCTCTGACATGGCACTGAGTCATGACTGAACGTGTTTGAAGAGATAAACACACAGTCTCACCTCAAACTTCTGCCGCAGCTCCAGGTTGATGTCGTTCTCCTCTGGGATGGGCACATTGTAGTACTCACCCTCCTCCTGGTTTAACATTTTATACCTGTCAAACAAGAGAATGTCAGGCATTAAATAGTATCCATGGCGCTTTTTGTTTACAAAAACTATATGCCTGCATATACAGCATGGCTGAAAAAAGGCATAGACCTTGACTGCAGCCTCTGAATGAATGATGGAATACTGTCATCTAGTTTTATGGCTTTAGCAAGAAACCAAACTTCCTGTTGTCATTAATATGACATCTTAAAGCTGAGGTAGCATATTTGTCTCTCTGTCTGAATCTGCTGCTGTCTCTGGGTTCCTGTGAGATTTCTTTAATATACACTTATTTGATATGGAAGGTCTCTCAGAGATGTCCTCATTATATCAGCGCCAGAGACTTTCAAATAAATCACATTCTTTTGTCCATGGATCGATTTCTAAGAAACACTGTTGAAACAAGACACTGAGCGTATTGACTTTTTTAGTGATATTAACTAGTTGTAATCAGATCAGGTGGATTTTTTCCAATTCAAATAATACAGAAACTCTTCCATGCTAAATTTCACAGTAATAAATATAGTGTACTACTAATATTTAATGTTTTTAAACTGTATCTCACTTACCATTTTACAGTATAGTAAAGTGGTATAATAAACTAGTCTTACCCCTGCTGTGCATTAATGCACAAATCAGCTCACTGATTGTTTAGTTTTTTCATAAACAGTCCACAGTTTAACTACAGCTGCAGTCGCAATCTTACACAAACCTTTTAAATGGTAATAATTACTGAGAAATAAATAATAGGGATTATAAAAAGGGCATTTTGTGGTAGAGCTTTTGAACACATTAGATATCTACAAGACAAAATAATAGATATGTTTATAAAAGAAAGACCTGGTTTGCATTCTTAATTCTCTCTTGTTTGGCCGAAGCGGTTATACCACATGCTTAAGACATCAGTGTGATATGGTCCAATTTTCAAATTGGTCCAAAAGTATTAGGCAGGTGCTATTAATTAGTTAAGAGTGGAAATTACACATTAGAAATAAAGTGTGAACTACATTTTGTTTAAAGATCTTGGTAAAAATTTAGAACGCATAAACATGATGGTTACTGTACTTATACTGCACTAGATTAAATGTGAATATCTCACTAGCACAAAAACAGATTCACTATACTTCAAAATGAGTAAAAACTGTGAAAATCTAACTCGGAATATGACACAAAACTGTTAATCTGTTAACATAACTATATTGTATATTGTATTTAATCCTATTTTATTAATCAATGTCCATTCTTTACATTTATGGTTACACTTTATTTTATGGTTACACTTATTAGTCACTTATTAGCATGCATATTACGAAATATTAGCCATTTATTAGTGCTAATTAAGCATGCATCAATGCCTTATTCTACACAACCTTATTTTACATCCCTAATCCTACCTAATACCTAAATTTATTGACTACCTTACTAACGATTAATAAGCAGTCCTAGTAGAGTCCTAGTAAATAGTGTTACCCATTCTAAAGTGTGACCAAATTTACAGCTGGAGGCCCGAGGCTTATTCATTTCCGATGAAAGTGCTTTAATGTTTGCCGAAACGAAACTTTTGCTTAACGTATTGCTTTTCAACACCTGTATACACAAATTGTGATTTTTTTAAAATCTTGAACTATTTATTGAAAATTAGTGTCTTTTACAATATTGCAGTCGCTGTCATTTTCATACAATAATGACCTCAAGACAATTGTTCTACTAAAGGTTGCATGTAAAAACCTGTGGTAAAATCACTACAAAGCATGTCCTTTTATAAAGTAACATTAGCCACTGTATTAAAATAAATCCCTGTACAGCATACACCAGGTGTAGGCAATTTCAGCCCTGGAGGGCCGGTGTCCTGCAGAGTTTAGCTCCAACCCTCCAGGACCGAAATCGCCTACCCCTGGTATACACATTTCACCTATATTAAATTGAAAAGTATGTGAAAAAAACAGCAATTATGTCAGTGTTTAACTCACCAGCCACTTATAGGAGCTTTGATCAGTTCTGACACACCAAAGGACATGGAGCCCATGAAGTCATTACGGGTGGTTCTGTCCCAATCCCACACCTCCACGGACAGACGGCGCTCCTTATCCGATGGCTTTAACTTACTGCACACACACATGCATGAGAAAACACATCTACAATGCTGTGAGACAGTGTGTTTACTGCTGAGAGACTCACAAGATGAAGGACTCATTCCAGGTGGGGTTGAGCGAGGAGCGGATGGTGCGGGTCTTCTGTTTAGTTTCGTTCTTGGGGTCTGGGATGAGTTTGAGCTTCACATATGGGTCTGACAGACCATTGGGGTCCATGGGAATCAAATTCCGGGCCTCACCCACTGATTAAAGAGAAAGAAATCAAAACTCTTCAAATATAAACACTTCAGTATTGGGATGATTCTTATGCTACCTGTACGTTCACACCAGATGCGACTTGCGTGAATAAATCTCGCTAATCGCGCGTAGTTGGACGCTTGAATATTGTTTGCATGAAATTCGCTTCATTTGAGCATGAAATTCGCTTGACAGCAAACGTGGATTCGCATCATGGGAGGGGCTTTTGCCAGGCGTTTCCAGTCTCTGTAGTGGTTAGACATGAGGTAAAAAATTTTTGAGTATATCTAATAGGCAAATTTTGGTTTAAGGAATGTAGTATTTATTTCTTTTTTATTCCTGTTTATATTAATGTACGAAGATATGTCGTACAGCTCCTCTATACAACATAGTCCTCCATAGTTTTGGAACTCTGCCTCTGCTTGCTAGTAATCATGTCACTACTAGAGCAAGCTCCTGATTGGTTAACGCGGCGCGAATTTTCGCCAAAGTTCCGATTTTTCAACATGAACGATTTGTGCGAAACTCTCAATTCGCACCGCGTCATTCGTGCTGCTTAATTCACAATAATCGCGCCACAAGATGTCTAATCGCGTTTTTGCATTGACTTAACATGTAAATCACTCGTGCTTAACTAGCTGCTTATTAGCATACCTATTGTTAGTATATTGGCTATTTATTAAAGCACAATATTCAGCATGACCACATTCTACGTTTCTAATCCTACCCAATACCTAAACTTAACATCTACCTTACTAACTATTAATTAAGGCGCAAATAAGGACTTTATTGAGGCAAAAGTCATAGTTAATTGTTTGCTAAAACCAAGAATTGGACCTTAAAATCAAGTGTGACTAAAAAAAACAAAGTTTGAGTTGAAAGACAAATTTGATCCTACAAATAGCTAATGGTCTGACAATATTAATGATATTACTATTAGTTATTACAGAAATTGTGCACCACTGTTAATGTATAAACAGGTTTCGAGGAACATGTGGAAACATAAAGTGCCACCATTTCATCTATACTATATTACTAATTTTAAGTAAGTTTTCATAAGTACATTCGCAAGTTGACTGCTAAACGATTCTCAGACAGCAACAAAAAAGTAGCATTTAAAAAAAAATAACGGGCAGGCTGCATTTCTATTAATGACCAAAAGGGGGCGACGTGTCTCTTTCAGTCTTTCAACATTAGGAAGCAACTTAAACAGAGTTGACTCTTTTCAAATCTGAATGTGTGGGAAACATCACTCATATTTCTAAAGAAGCTCTAGCGCACAGAAAACTCAATCCCAAGGTCTGACAGCGATAGTGATAGTGGCCATTAATTTGACTCTCCACATCGCCTACACTCAGTATCTGACAGAGAAACGTCAACAAGAATCAAGGCTTTTTATGCGTCTGTTGCTTAGATACGACATCTACGAGCATCCCTTTGCTTCCTCTTGCTCTTCTGAGGCTTTTCAGATTGTCCAGCTGAGTCTTCTTTTAGGTGTCTTTCAAACTGGAAATAATATTTGTGCCAAAAGTTTGTAGTTGAGACAGTCTATTTATGAAAACAGCACATTTGATGAATCATTCAAAACAACTGCATTTGATTTATTAACTACATAATAAGGGTTAATGATTTTAACAAACCCTTGAGTGTTAAACTTTAGCGTACATTCTCACACTGTTTGTCATGAATGATACTTCAGATCGTGTAGCTTGTTGTAGAGAGGAAATTTGCTACTTTACTTTTTAAAATTTACAATTGTACATTTTTAATCTGGCAATCTGACAATGACATAAAATCACCTACATAATATAGCAACCTGCTAAAAACCACTGAGTAATGGCACAGCTTTCATGAATTCATTCAATATCAATATCATTGCACTGAAATGGAGAGAAAAGACAACCCTGTCAGTTGGTACATTAATATAACATTAAATTGGTAATACATTATTTTAAGTTGCTTATTAACATGCATATTGCCTGTTTATTATTTATACTGTAAAACACATATTAAGGCTTTTTTCTATAGTAACGTATTTTAAATCTTTTAATCAAACCCCATACTGCCTTACTAACTATTAAAAATCAGTAGATTAGGGGAAAAGTCATAGTTAAGTTCATTTATAGTGAAGATTGGTCAACAAACTAAGAGAGAGAGAGAGAAACAGACCGCAAATAAAAAACAAACAATTATGCTGCAAATTATCATGAATATATTATATAGATTTCCGAAATTGCTCCTCTCTAGAGTTTCTTTTCTTGTTGACTAATCAGCTGTTGTACATTGTATGGATTTTCTAAGGAAAATTTAACATTAAAAAAACTTGGATGTTTGGAAACTATTCAAAGGAAATACCGTGATCATAAGACATGACTATTGCTTTCATATCACCTTCTGCTATTCATTTTCATTTATTTTGAACTGCAAGTACAGGAAGAAATGTTAAGGAAGTAGTCTGCGATGCCACATTAATTTCAGATAAAATTGACAGAATTTAATAGCTCAGACTTTGTTTTATAATAAAAGTATCAAAGGCTTTTTGCTATTGTTGTATGACAGACATGCTGCAAACACAGTTTAGTTAAGTTTGCTCAAGCACCAATAGAAAACAACATGGACTAAACCAATTCTCAGTACTAACTAGTTGCCTATTAGCATACCTATTCTAAAGAAAAATAGTTTATGTGTACATCTCTAACCTAATAACTGCATTTAAAAACTACTTTTTATTAAATATTAATAAGCAGTAAATTAAAAGTTTATTCGGATGTCGTAGTTAATGGTTTGTT
>JAUYWG010000033.1:20927906-20945313 GCA_034779775.1 Enteromius afrohamiltoni
TTAAAAACTACTTTTTATTAAATATTAATAAGCAGTAAATTAAAAGTTTATTCGGATGTCGTAGTTAATGGTTTGTTGAATTAAACTGAAATAGTATTGTTCTAATGTACAACTTGCAAAAATATTTTTTGCAGTGTAGCATCATAATTCTTTCATCTTAGTTATTAATCCGCAAGCTGTACGACATATCTTCGTACATTAATATAAACAGTTTATTGAGCTCTGATGGCTGGAGTTTCTGTTTCTGCATCTGCTCCTTAAGAATGTTTAAATGTTTAGAAATGATCATAATGTTTCCTCTTCATATTAGCACTACATCACTAGCAATGCCGCCCATATTATATCATCCTAAACTTCAGCAGATCAACAGATCTTGACGGATGGCAGCATGAATTCCTAAAACGTAATCTTCAAAAGGCTATTTTTACATGTGGTTTTCCATAGACGCTCAAATCGCACAAATAGCCTGAGAAATTCAGATGTGCTGTTATATAACTGCCAAATGTCCAGTCCACGGCATGCTGGGTAATCTGATAATGCAGTCAGATGAGCTCGTCTCTTCCCATTGTTTATCCACAAAACAGGAAGGGTCAGCCAAAATTCCTCCGTCTGACTTCAGCCCAGAATAAACAAACTCGCATATAATAACAGCAATAAATCTCAATCAAAACACTTGATTGCGATTATCTCCTCTGTGCATTTGGTGACTGTACGAGACACTTAACCTGTAAGAAATCTCCACAGAAAGCTCATGTACATTACACAAATACACACTGTTTCCAGAATAAGGAAATGAAACAATGTATAACACTTGTCATGCCCGCAAGAGCCAATAATACCATATCTTCCTCCTTCCATTTCATGACCTATCAACACCACCTCGACAAGCATATCACAGCTGTACAGTCAAGGCCTGATCTAATGCCTGGCAGCGAGAACAAAATGAGTCATACATGAAATAAAACCACACAAAAGTATGGCAGAAAGTGAATCCCACCTGGCAGACACTAAATATCACCTACAGTCATCGCTTTAAATAATAACCACAACATTTCCATCCTCTGTGTTGGAGCGAGAATGCACAGGGCAGTGTCGACTCTTTAACTGTTATAGCGCTTCCAGAATCCAGAGAGACGGAGGCTGATAAGACTGAGCCGTACCTCAGGCAGGACCCACAGTGAGACTTACATCAATTGAGCTCTCCGTTACAAATGGGATCCATGAGGGAAGTGCTGATAGGGACCACCAACGTGTTTAGCTGAGGCCAAAGCTTGGGGGAAGGGGGTTATGTAATAAAACCCTCAAAGAAAAAAAACTGACTCCAGAAGTTCAGGCCTACAGAGAGCGATCAGAACCAGTGTCTCATATGCAAAAACGCAGATTGACATTACATAGTACAAATCCCATCAGCCCAAGCGTGGCCATCATTCTTTGCGGTCTGTCGCTACAGATCAGTGGTGCCAACTTAGTGACTTTGTCGCTATATTTATCGACTTTTCAGACCCCCTTGGTGACATTTTTACTTAAAAGCAACTAGCGACAAATCTAGAAACTTCTTGGACAAACCTCCTCGAGTCTCTGTTAGTGCCGCGCGAGCTCTTGTTCTCCCAGCGTGCACACTCTCTCTGCGTCTGTTCTGTTCAGAGAGCGGCTGAGAGGAGCAGGGCTTTCAGTTAAAATAGATATAATGTTGCTTCTAACTCTATTTTACATGCAAAAATAGGCAAAATCACAGCATAGCCATCTTATGTGTACTTGGTTTCATTATTATGAATTTTAAATATAATTATATAATTATAAACGATTATAAATAAGGATTTGAATCGAGACTAACATCTTTGTAAGGTAGGGCTTGTTCAGTAGGGCTTATAATGACTTTCCTGTCATCATCTCAAATTTATGAGTTATATGTCAGTAAAACCTTTAATGTAAAATGTAAAATAATATTATAAATATACTTAAATTGTACAAAATGTTTTATTTTTTATATTTTTATTTATTCCTTTATTTCATTACTCCAGTCTTCAATGTCACATGAAATCATTCTAATATGCTGATTTGCTACTTAAGAAACATTTTTTGTTATAAATGTAGAAATCATTTTTAGTACTGCTTAATATTTTTGTTAAACCAAAATAGAAAACAGAAATCATTTTTAATGTTTTAAACACCTTTACTGACACTTTTGACTAATTTAATGTTTTCCGACTTCAACGTCCTAAACTGGGAAAAAGAAATAAACAGTGATCTTTTCACATATAAGAGGTTATTGTACTACACAAACACCCTTTAATTTTCAGAACTTATATTGAAGCCAGTCTGCCAAAATGACAGCTTGTGAAATATACGACTCTATGATGTAATGGTGTGAAGAAGAAGAAGATTAATGCCTGTTTCTACATCGCTGCCTGCTTAGCCCCGCCCACTAATTCAGGCATAGAATGTAAATCAAGAGAGAAGTGAACATGCAGATCTAGGCATCAAACAATAAAGATAATCCAAAGACAAGTTTTGCAGTGCCAAGTTGTCTTTGCATTGCCTTTGTCACTGTCTGACCCTAACATTATGAAAAAGGTAAAGAAACTTTACATTTAATGAAGATCCAGACCACGTTAGCAAGTATGCGGTTCTTTGTTTACCTATTTTTTTTTTTTTTTACAGTGGACTCGTCAAACAAACAAGGCCCAATTCTATGAGAGACTTTCACAAAGATTGAAATTGAAAGACCATGCTGTGCTGATTATATTGGATCTGACAGTAATGTCGCAACAACTGTGAGTAACTGTGTTTATTACACTGTCACTATTGCTTTATCTGTTACTACACATATTTTGATGAGAGCTTTAGTGTTTTTAACCTAAAACACAGCAGTGTCTATTTATTAATGCTGTACGCTGTCAAACATACATTTATTAGCCAATCATAGCAGTGGGCGTTTACTTCCGAGTCTACAATCCATGAAGCCTATTCAAATGTAGCATTCTGATGTGGGGGGGTTAAAAACATCAATAGCCAATTATATCTAAATTATGACGTTTTTTGATGTCAAATTCTATAATAACATTTTAAATGGACCTCAGAGAACAGTACAAAATAATAAAAAAAAAAGTTTTTGTTTGATTTTTTGTTTCCTTGCTTGCTTGATTATATTCCATTACTTTTTTAGGTCTGATAAACACAACCAAACATTTCCAAATATTTTGTTTCAATGTTCGTGGGAACCATGCTGACTGTGTAAGAGCAGCAGCTAATATCCCATTTGACAGTTAGTACTTTTTTACATTATAAGAAAATGTCTATCGCAACAGTAAAACTATCACCAATATAAGACACCTCCACAGAGGACAGCTTGTGTCAGTCCTGTTGCATTGATCACGAGTTTGAGATACAGTACTATACAGGCAGGAAGTTGCCATGAAGTCCCATGGGAAATTTGCCTCTGAGTCAGACGCCCTGGGACATACTGATTTACAGCAGGTATCTGGTGCTACACATCACAACTATAGAAGAATGACCTGCTGACAATATCGACTTAAACCAACACAAATTTCATGACTGGTTTATGTTGATTTAGTATTACTTCCTGCACAGCCTGGAGTTTAACAGTAAAAAATGTGAAGCCAAAAAGAATGATTTGTCTAATGAAACTGATTGACTGAACACTTTCAGTTGTTTCAATTCTTGTATCAACCACTTTTTGTTTAATACCTACTGAGTGTGCATTGCCATCAAAAACCTCTTTAAATGAGGTCAAATATTTAACCATCAGGCTAATACCCGGCACAGAATGCATGGCTGAATAGATGATGACTAAGTTAGTGTAAATAGGGATAACTGAATGGTTCAGCCAAGTTCGCAAAAACACTTTTGCACCAACCATATGGACAGAACTGTGATGTCTGATGCACTCAGGTCTGTACCAAAAGCATCTTAGAGTGTGAGTAAAAAGAGGAAACCCAGCCTGAGGGTGTGTTTGTTGTGTGCTGAACATGTGCACATGGATGCTGTGTTCTTGGCTGGACAAATTTAATCAAGTTCACCTCAGAGCAGTGAACTCACAAACCCCATGAAGAACCCTATTCTTTACAGCTCCCGGCATGACCTCTCCAGACACAACAAGCATCCGTCAAATCCAGCTAATGATTAGTTTGACAGGGTAGCACTTTAGTATAGGGAACGGTATCAACTAGCTGCTTATTAGCACAGCTATTATTAACATATTGTCTGTTTATTAAAACTGCTGAAGCACATATTCTGCATGACCATATTCTACAATCCCTAAAGCTACCCAATACCTAAACTTAGCAAATAACTTACTAACTTTTAATAAGCAGAAAATTAGGCAGTTTGTGACTATATCACGAAATTAGCATTTAATCTATTGATTCGTGTCAGGGACACGATGATTTCATTATTTTCGTAAATCTAGCAAATGTGAAACTAGGATTCCATTGGATGAATCTATTCGTGCTGGACTTACGAAAATAGTGGAATAATCGTGTCCGTGCCATGAAAAAAAAATGTGCTGTTTATTTATGCATTCATTTTTATTCAAAGGCATAGAAGCAAAACGGTCTGTTTAATTTTAAAAGGGTGGTTCTCTCAAAAATGACAATTCATGTCATCATCTACGGACCTTCATTTCATTCCAAACCCATACGATTTTCATTCATCTTCAAAACACAAATAAAGTTATTTTAATAAAAGATGAGAGTTTTGTCAATCTCCTGAAAGTCCAAGTAATCAAAAGTTATCAAAAGCTCCAAGAAGGTCATGAAGGCCTCATAAAAGCAATTCATATGAAGATATTTTGTTTCCACATGCACATCAATCACATCACTTCATAAAATTGGGATTAAATCACTGGAGTCACATTGATTACTGTACTTTTATGATGCCTTTATGACCTTTTTGGAGCATGTATTTTTTTAACTTGCCTAAACTTTTAGATAGATGAATAGGAAATCGTTTTTTGAAGAAGAGAAAACGTTTTACATGTATGGAACATCATGAATAAAAGAACTATCCTGAGAAGATGGAAAACACATCTAAAAACAAAACTTAAAAACACCTGAAACAAATCTGTGTGTGTGGAAAAAGAACCCTTGACTAACATCATCAAGTCCATTGCTAAGGAAATATAATGCAACAGTGTTGCTGCTTCATCATTATAATCACAATTTATGACTTTTAATAACTGTAGAAGTTGCTGCTCGGGACTCGTGATGAATTCTCCAGATGCATACAGTAATTATCAGTGGTGAAGGCCCGGCTGGACTTCAGCATGTCTGTGTGTGTAAGGTCAGAGATGAGCAGAGATGATATTCTCACAGCAGGGAAGAGGTGCCAGCTCACAGGAATGTGTTCACTGGAGCAAGAGTTTCTGAACGGCCACAGGCTGGCATACAAGTCTCCTCCCCCACATAAACCCCCACCATCACAGCAGCCGGGCATCAGGCCAGACATCTGGCACTTAAGCTCCCTCATACCTGCTGCCTGACTGTGTCCTGCTGTGACCCTGAGTCCTCCAAACACACACACACGCTCAATCTCGAAACCCACTCAACCCCCAACACATGACCTACCAAAATGATAGCTTAATGCTAACTGGCAGTTTGTGGAAAAACAGCATCAAAGAATTATAAAATCTGAGTAATAAGACTAATGTGAACTTGCAAGGATCACACAAACCTGCAAAAATAGAAACATATTATCTGAATTATACTAATAACGTAGAAGCATTAAAATGACAAGGAATTTTTGGTATACTGATATACTAACTAAACTTCAGCCAAAATACTGTCATGATTTATTATAGAAACATTATTTTTGCAGCTGACCTTACTGCATTTATAGGAGAATATTAGGAAACTCTTCCCATCAATAAATGACTAATCTTCTGCTTACTAATAATTAGTAAGGTAGGTGTTAAGTTTAGGTATTGGGTATGATTAATAATAAGGGCTTAATATGTGCTTAATTGATACTAATAAATGGATAATACTCTACTTATATGCAAGCAACTAGTTGAGAAACCTGTCCTCCAAACCAATACGTTTAAAATAAGTTGTTTTTCCAAATCCCTGAAATACAACCCATCAGAGCATATACTACAATTGCGTCTCTATCGGCAACAAAGCATATGATGATATATGATCATGTGCTCATGGGTTCAATACCAGAGAACGCAAGTGCTCATAAAATATATATGCACTATAAATCACAATATTTCTGAAAGGGGTAGGTTTATTTGTGAGTTAGATGTAGTACATGTAGATCTAGTAAAATATGTACAAATTACCATGAGATTGGTGTAAAATGTCCACACATTGCATTTAAATACAGTAAACACACATTTTGATTGGTAACTGGTTATTGGTAATTGATCATTTTGATTGCACAGACACAACATGACACTTAACTTTAACTGCTCAAGTGACCTATAGTCTTTTATTGGAGGACAGGCTCAATAAATTAACACTTTATTTTGAGGACCAATTCTCAGTATTAACTAACTATTGGCTATGACTTTTCCCCTAATTAACACTTAATTTGCTGCTTATTAATGGTTAGTAAGGTAGTTGTTATGTTTCGGTATGGGTACGGACCAATATGCTAATAAGCATCCCCTCTGCTTGTTTGCTACCTTACGGTAATTTGCGCTGCTCTTGGTAGATTGTGTTTGTCTTTGTAGAAATTACATGGGTGTGTCTGTGTTTTGAGAAGAGGTCATATGATGCGATTTTTTATTTTTATTTAGTGTTGTATGTAGATGTTTGTGCATGTGTAAGATCTGTAGAATTACAAAGCTCAAAGATTTGTGCAATGCGTTTTTTTTTCATGAATCTAAGAGAGTACAAGGCAGGCTGTGCAAAGGCTAGTTTTTTAAAAATATGGGTCAATAATGACTTAAAATTTTGATAACTCTAACTTTTAAAAAAAAAAAAAAAAAACATTGCTTTATGTCTTTTAGGAGTTGTGTTTTGGTAAGAAATGCTATAAAACATAAATAATAATAATAAAATAATAATAATTGCACAGTCTCTACTGTATTAATGACATGTCAATAATGAGTCATTAGAATATTAGTACAATATCTGCTTCCCAACAGACATTTTACTGATTATAGACGTAAGTAACTCCGCAAGTACATAGCAACCTATTTTACAAACTGATTGTTAATATTAATGATTTAATTTATTACTGAGTTAAATGACATAATTGGACAGTTAGTACAATGAGTGTTTTATCCAAAAAAAAGTGTAACCTTAAAACAGACTATACCTATATTTAATCTGCAACATTAATTCCATCAGGATGAAAGAGTTTGATTTGTGATTTATTTTTTCTATGTTGACACAGACAGCAGCAGGTATATAAGGCTGCTATAACTTAAAGACCTAATTCACATATTCTATAAATTGGCACATCCGATTTTCTATGTTTACATACTTAAGCCATAACTTTTCTGTGACAGTTTTTGCATTATTTTATGCAATATTTTCTCTGGTCAAGTGTGATATGAACATAATAAATAAAAAAAAATCTATTGAGAGATGGCTTTTTGTGTGTGCACTTTAGGTTTTTTTATTTGGTAAGATCTTCCCAGTGCACGTGGGATGCTGACCTGTGACGTGAAGTCTGTCTCCGCTGACCTCGATCTTAAGGAATAGTCTTCCTCTGCGTTCAGTGTGGTCAGTCCCGCACAGACTTGGCACGTTCATCACACACTGCTTATGAACGTTCATGTCACAGGCTGAGAAAAAGAGAGAGAAACATCTGTAAACACTACAGGATATAATAAAGTCAATATAACATGACCTTCACAGTCCACAGTCTTTTTCATAGAGCAGGGCAAGTCTTTATACAGGGTTTGATTTCATATATTATGAATTTACTAAATTGTAATATGTTTAAATCAACAATAGTCAATTTAACATAATGGCTACTATCTTCTCCTTCTTTTTTCTACCCAGGCTCATTTGAAATACAGTACATTCTTCTACTTACATTTCTTCAAAACTGAGAAAATGCAGTATCCAGTTGGAGTGAAAACTTTTTTTTTTAAGTAAGTAAAACAATTATTTATTTTCAAACAAAGTATGATTTTATCCACATTTGAGTCACATTAACATATTCACATGTAAGGGTTTTCTAACATAGTAGGTGTCACGCCAGTGGCGTGCCTTGTGTTTATGTTGTTGTTTTTGCCATGTGTCTTCCCTCATTTGTAACTCCGCCCTTTAATTAGTGTTCACTCCCTGCCAGCCCTGTGTCCTGTATCTGTGTATTTAAAGCCTGCCTGTTGTCTTGTTCGGTGTGTTCTGTTAAAGTTGCGTTGTTCTTCGTTTTGTTTTTGCACTGCTCTCAGCCTGTTCCCTTGTCTTGGTTTTCCATTAAATGTTCGCTACTTCGAATTCTCGTCTCCGTGCCTTTCTCTCCGTGCCTGGATAGCGAGAGCGCAACACAACCCAGAGCCGCTTTGTGACAGTAGGTTTGCTCAGTAACTCTCGCTATACGGTGTTGCACTTGTGAGGTAAAGAGCTCTTGTATGAATCTCATGAAACTAGGGTTCAAGACAACAGCTCAAACTAGCATTTAAGGAAGTTGAAATATTAGGGTTGCTTCATTGAAAGTGTTTTAATATCACGCAATATTACGCGTTACCCTTTGGAGGATATTATCAGGAGACATGGTGTAAACTTTCACTGTTATGCTGATACTCAGCTCTATATTTCTTCTCAGCCAGGTGAAACACACCAAATTGAGAAACTTGGAAGACAAGTGTAGCATTTAATCAATTCACAAACTATTTGTTAAATTTAACAAATGTTAACAATCTTTAGTTCCGCTTTCACCAACCCAAGAGGTAACTCAAACTGCAAATACGAGTGTCTTTGTAACCTTCCCCCGAAGGGCCATTAATAAGGCAAACCAGGCCTTTGATTTCCATGGCAACTAACTGATAAAGACTGGTTTATCGCTTGAAGGAATGTAAACAAAGCAGCTCGGACTAGTTGAAAAGACAATGGACTTTTCCCTAAAGTAATTTACAGGAAAATCTTTTTTGAGTAAACACATATCCTCCAGGTCATAGTGTATATTGTAATTGTGTAAGGTCATATTATGCAATTAAACGTGATTATATGAATCAGTGGGCGCCTCCCTGTCATACATGCACATTTTTCGCAAAAAAAATTGAATATTGTAACAATGGAGACTTGCGGATCCATATGCAAAACTTTATTCATGGTCGGCAGGCAGGGTCAGAGCAACAGCAAAATGGAGCAATACAGAGAGGGCTCAATCGAAGCCGAGGTACACAGACAGAAGATCGGGGCTGGCAGCAGTCAAAGATTAAACAGTATAACAATCTAAAAGTTAAACCCAGGAAACACAAACACAGGTAAACGCTAGGAGATGATAGCAATAGAAAAACTTGTAACAGAGCCCCCCCTATAAGATGTGGCTTCCAGACGCTCCCCACCAGAGCTGGGAGAGGCAGTAGAATGGGCGGCAGAGGTGCCCTCCAGGGCAAACATGCAGGACCAGAACAAAAAGCACACAGAGATTAGTGTTGGCCTCTAGGGCCCCAAAAGTACCTGTTTAGGGTTCATGGAATGCCAGGGATGGAGCCGGTTTATGAAAAGCTTCCCAGAGAGGAGCCGGAGGTAGAACAGATGGCAGAGGCACCCTCATGGGTGGAGTAGGCAGCCAACCCGCTCTCCATGGGCTGGGTGGATGTGATTCTGACTGTAGTAGAGTCAGGGCAGGTTGAAGCTCTTTGGGTCGTTTCATGGCTGGGATATGGCAGGGCGAAAGGTCAAGGACAGCCTCCATGACTGGTTTAGGGTTGGACAAAAGTACAATGGCCTCTGTGGACGGTACGGGACAGAGCGAGAATTCAATGGCCTCCGTGGCCAGTACAGGACAGAACAAGAGTTGAGAACTGGAACTGGTGAAGAACTGGACTAGTTAACGGCTCTCCTGGCTGTGACTCAGGAACTGAACTGGGGAACGGCTCTTCTGGCCATGACTCGGGAACAGAATTGGGGAATGGCTCTCCTGACCGTGACTTGGGAACTGAACTGGGGAACGGCTCTCCTGGCCGTGACTCGGGAACTAAACGAGATGGCGGCTTCCCCGGCTGTGATTCAAGAACTGGACTGGACTCCGTGGGAAATTGGACTGAGTGTACCACGGTTTGCAGGATTGTGACATTGGTTCAATGGTGCACACTGATTGTTCTGGAGACCGTGCAGACATAAGTGGAACCTCTGGAGATTCTACGGCTGCAGCCGACATCTCTAGGGGTTGTGAAGCCACTGGTGGGGCCTCCAGTGTGGTCTTAGCTGTGACCAAACCCTTTTGGGGGTCGTGCAGCCACCGATGGAACCTCCAGGGGATCCATGGGCTGAGTCGACTTTACGAGGGTCTCAGCAAGGGACAGTGTGTGGACCACACACTCAGAATGGCAACAGCCATGACAGGCAGCACGGAGGAGAGAGGAACAGTCTCAAGGGGACTCGATACGGGGGTCTGGGAAAGCCGACTGTCCTGGATGACGTCATGCTGGAGATCAGGTGCATTATGGGATATTGAGTCCGGTAAGCAACAGAGAGTCCAGAGAGATACTTATGGGTGAGTGATGAACAACAGCTGTGGGAGAGTGGTGCATTATGGGATATATATAATCCAGTAAGCAACAGAGAGTTCGATATGAAACAGAATGGAGGGAGTGCCCTCTGGTGGATCTTGATGCCACTTCCGGCTGGGATCGTAACAAATATGAATAATAATAGAGCACATTTCTAGGTTACAGTTTCGCATCTGAGCTAAATCTACACAAGACTACAACCGAAACAGATGCAGTTATAACCTGTAAATCGAAGGCTTTTTGACGTTTTAAAATGCTCTTTTGCATTAAAAAATAAAGATGCAATTGCATTAAACAGTAAAGATACATCGTAAAAAGAATGTTGTTTACGCTAATATTAGTCTGTCTCTCTCTTATTCTGTTTCTCAGTCCGTATCCAGATCAGATGGTGTATCACCACAAAGAGATGATTTTCATCGGGGACCAGAACACCTAGATGAGCTCCGTGGACAGATCACCGGAACCAAATGCACACAAAAACACACACATTATAAGTGCTTTGCACAATCTGACATGCGCTTACAATTGAACTAGAAGTTCAGTGCTGGGCGTCCGGCCAGAGGAGAACTGGCCCCAACTAAGCCTGGTTTCTCCCAAAGTTTTTTTTCTAAATTCTCTCATGGATGGGATTTTGGTTCCTAGTGACTTTCATTGTTTTGATTACAGAGACTGCCTCTGCATTTAATAAATAAATAGTTTAATCTCGTCATTATACATTACCATCACTATTCTCCAATTTGATAATGTTCAGAACAAAGGTCCTGCACACAACGAAAACCTTTTATCCTTTGAATAACATGCACTGATGAATTGTTCACATAAGACAAGGAATTTTTATTTTGAAGATGAACACAGTCAATGTCATGTTCAACCGTTCAACGTTTCAACCTTTTTTGTTGGATTATTTTTACTTGGATAGGTATTTTAACATGGCTTTTGGGGAGCAGCACCAGGCAGACGGCAGAGGAAGTGTGTGTGTACCACGCTGAGGCTGAAGTTGATATGTGGAAACAGAAAATCGCTGTTGTGTGTCGTCTCAGAGAGGTGTGGATGACCAGATTGCATAAATGTAATTACAAACATGCTGCTATTCCCACATAAATTACTTCAATCTGTTCTCTTTAAAATCTGTGATAACATTCCCATTAGAGCCAGAGCACTCAAGAGGAATAGGAATGCTCTGGTTCAAATGAAGATCTAAAATACAAATCTAAGCACATTTGACCTCATAATGGCCAGGAAAAGCAGAAACAGATGAATTTCGTAGGCCTAAGGCAGGAGCTGCCCTTTCATACTGATCTGAGGCCAGTTCCTTTTTATTTTGTTACAGGTTTCATTAAGATTTGGTTAAGAGAAGATGGTTTTGAGAGAGTGCAAAAGGGCGATTTCCACCCTAGGCATGATGAGAGGTTCTCACTCACTGTCACATTTCATCCCCTGGTGGATGAGGCCGTACAGCAGCGATCCACAGTGGTCGCAGAAGGTGGGACTGCCGTAGCTGTGGATCTTGAACTTGTGCTTGCTTCTGGGATCCTGCAAAAAAGTGGTACAGAAAGGAATCGTTTACAGCTTAAATAATCAAACAGCTCACGGACAGTCTGATGCAACCGATGTGTTACAGGGATGATGCTGATGATGATTTTTTTGAAAAATATACCAGCATATTAAAAGTTTTAAAGTGATAAATTGATATTTTTCAAGTAATTGTGCAGAAAATGACGCTTTAGTAATTGAAACTGTAAATTTGTGTGAAGAGGAATAAAAGTCATCAGAGGTTTACTGCCACTAGTGTTTAGTTTAGTTTAGTGTTTAGTGCCACTGCTGAAACTGCAGTGATATGTACTTACTGGTACATATTTCCTGTCTTGCTAAAAAGTGTCTCCAGGTACATTTATGCAATGAGTCCAGGTAGTTCTTTTCTGCAATCATTCAAAAGTCAATGGAGTGAACCAGGGTTTCAAAAATCCATCACTGAGCACTCCAGCAAAACCTGGGTGAAAGTGCCAAATCCAGTCTGATTGGATGCTTAATGCAACCTCTAGCAGACACAGTGCACAGGCTTATCAGTCCACCAAGAAACATGAACATTTCAGAGGAAGTCACTAATTAGGTTATGACATATGAAAGATATTCTCAGTTTTAATTAATCAAAAGTCTTACTGGTAATAAACTAAACACTGCTAAGGTGTTGTGGGTTGTTGCTTTTTGCATTCATTTTATCATGTGCCAGGTTAAAACTGCAAGTATGAGCAATAGTACCGATGTAGTAAGTGATGCCTGACTTAGCAAGCAGCACTGATAATCTAAATCTTCCATGCGTCTCATTGAAATATGGAGGAGAATTCCAAGGTGACACTTAACTGCAAAAAAACAAAAACAAACCTAAAGCAGTTACCTAACTGAGGCTGACCGCGACAGCAGGTCAAACACTTTGCTGCGGTTTCTGTCCAGAAGCAGAAAGTTAATCATAAGTCTGTGGGGTTATTTCACTGGGCCATGCAAATAGGGCAACCAATTAATCTGTCTCTGAGTGGTCGGAAATTAATGAGAATGTGAATGTAGTTAAGGGGGTCTCGAGTTTTCCCATAACTGAACCATTAATCTGACATTAATAAAGAGCTGTCAGACTCTGGTTTAACTGCACATCAGAACTGCGAGGGAATGCTGAGTCCAGTGTCACGGTTAGGAAATGTTTCTTTTTCTGTAATAGATCATCCCACAGCCTATACAGCAAATAAATGTTAGCTATATTACAGCAAAAAAAATTGTTTTAAGCAAATAAATAAATAAATAAATAAAATAAATTAAGGGTTGACCCTTGAAATTTTAAGATTCACAAATTAGTAGTATGCTCAATTGTACAAATTAAGAGAAAAAAAGAAAAGCTGGTATAGTCCATTCTGATTAGCTGCCTTTGAGCCAGACTGCACAGGTTTAAATCAATCCACCGAGAAACAACGTCATGTTTACAAGTTCCTAGGTTGCTAATGAGCATTTCTGATGAAGAACTACAAAGTTCACAAAGTTTATGGCACTGCATATTTGAAATGTATTTCAGTATTTGAGGTATTAATTAGCCTTGAAGTAAACTGGATATCCTTGAGTCCAACAATATTCGGCTTTGTTTTCAGAGTTCTGTCTGTGAAAGAGAATCATTACCCATTATTATACAGAATGCTGCATTATTTAAAACAGCTGCCATTCACTTTGCTGCACATCTTTTATTTCTGGTATTTAGGAATTTATATCAGAATTATCTGCCTCTCAACTTCGCATAAAAAATAAAAGATGGTCACTGAATGTTAGATCAAACTGTTCCTTCTTTACACACTGTCTCCAAAACCTTTGTCTGTCATAATAAAAAATTGGACCAGGTTCAATTTTATGCATTTTCTTATCCGTAGCAAGCGTTTTAATAGGAAAGGATGATGAATATGAAAAACACTCTTTCTTTCTGTCTAGATTCTGGCCAGGATGACCTTTAAAGTGCAACGA
The DNA here is from genome assembly GCA_034779775.1 of Enteromius afrohamiltoni. Classification (NCBI taxonomy): domain Eukaryota; kingdom Metazoa; phylum Chordata; class Actinopteri; order Cypriniformes; family Cyprinidae; genus Enteromius; species Enteromius afrohamiltoni. Next base: position 20,942,059 of record JAUYWG010000033.1, read on the forward strand.
CGTCAAATCAATAATCAAAAGCTTGGATATGCAAGACTAGGCTTTCCATACACTATTGTAAACGAACAAGAACTAAAGCAGAAATGCAGCATAATAATTGATATTCCAGATACTGTAGTTTCTAAAGAGCCGAAAATGAGTAGCTGTGTCCAGATCCACCTTGTGTAGTGTGCTATTTCCTCTAGCCAGCTTTTGTCACCCTGTCTAAGTACTAATTGAAAAGGCCAGAGTGCAAGCAAAGCAAAGCAGATGCAGTCTGTGCACCAACCTCCTGGTCAATGGAGGACCGTGTGATGAAAACAAACAGTGGACAGACCCCAAGAACCCTGTGATTGGCACAGAATGAGTCACTGAAGCGCTCTAATTATTACCATGGCATCTTAAATAGTATTTGGGCTATTTTTTCCCAGTTGCTGGCTAGTCTCAAGCTGCTGCAACAGAATTATGGCAGAGTATTAGCTTTCAATGGCTGCATTCCAATTTCTATACTTCTACTATGCGCTAAACATATTTACTTTGCTGGTGATGGGAAAGGACATAGCTCTGAGCAGATGGTAAGCCAGTAAACCAGTACTGGAACACAAATCTATGAAAGCACCTCTTTGTTACATACTGCTAATTCTCACTACTATCTGCTTATTAGCATACATATTACTAGAATATTGGCTTGTTCATAAATATATAATTTGTAAGACAAAATGAGCATATTTAAAAAAATTTAATTCTATCATGGTTAATAACTTTTAATAAGCAGCAAATTAGGAGTTAATTGAGGCAAAAAACAGAACAGACAGAATTGGTCTCTAAACCAAAGTGTGACCAAATTTTTTTTTTTTATTTGTTCAGTTCAACATGTATGACATAATTCAGAATGTCAGAAGTTGTTTAATTATTATTATCATTTCCATTTCACAATAAAGTGCATGAATCTGCTGCGGCGGCCTTAGCTTCCCCTTTTTTTGCATCTTTGTATAACTGAAAAGGTGCAGTTCTAGGTTTGGAACGTAGCCAATGTCCATAGAGAACATAACAAATCACATTTTATACACTCATAAGCTAATTTTAAATTTGATGCCTGCTACAGGTCTTAAAAAGCTTGGCACAGGGGCAACACAGGGCTGAAAAGATTCAGCTGGGAGAACATCTAGCAACTAGCAGCATGATTTTGTCATTGACATTAGAAAATGGGCCCAGGAGTACTTCCAGAAACCACTGTCTGTAAACACAATCTGCCATGCCATTTGCATATGCCAACTAAAGCTCTATCATGCAAAAAAGAAGCCATATGAACATGGTCCAGAAGCCTTGGGAAGGCCTTGTGTATTTCAGCAGGACAATGCAAAACCACATACTGCAGCAATTACAACAGCATGGCTTTAGTAGAAGAGCCTGGTGTGATCTTTTACCTATACAGAAGATTTGGCTCATCATGAAAACCACATATGAACATTTCGGACTCAGTCCGCTAGGACCTTAACTTCTTCCTGTCCAGATCCTGGCCATGATGACCTGTAAAACTTCAATCAAAAGTCAATAGTCAAAAGATCTTTCACCTATATGGGAGATTTGGCTAATCATTAAACAAAAAAGATGATCACAAACTCGTCAGCAGCTGGAAACCTATATCAGGCAAGAATGGGACCAAATTTCAACGCTAAAACTCCAGAAACTCATAACCTCATACCCAGAGGCCTTCAAACTGTTTTGAAAAGAAGAGGAGATGCTACACCATTGTAAATATGCCCCTGTTCCAACTATTTTGTGACCTGTAGCAGTCATCAAATTTTAATTAGCTTTTTAATGCATTTTTTGCATAAAATTGTAAAATTTCTCAGTTTAACCATTTGTTATGTTATCTATGTTCTATTGTGAATAAAATATTGGCTCATGTGATTTGAAGTTAATAAAAATAAATAAATACAAATGAAAAGTCCAACAAATCCAGAATTCGGGTCTTAGACTTACTAGTTATAAAACAGAAATTGTCTTTTCTGCATTAGATACTGTGATATACAATACTGTATATGTATGAAATGGCTTCTGTGTAATGTAGGACTTACACTAAATTTTTTTAAAAGTTACGAATTACCAAGAGATTGTATTAGAGTAAGAAGTAGCTGGAGAGGAGGGATTATTAGTCAGGATAAGCAGTTACATTTTTGTGTCAATCTTAAATACGACAACGCATCACGAAAATTCTGCCCCTAAACTCACTTTACAGGGAAGCGAAATAAGAAATAAATCATTTTTTAAGTAGCCTATAAACTGCATTCAAAATAAAGCAATGGACAGTGCTTTTTTAATGCATTCAGCCAATCGAGTTAAACTTGTCATTGGACAGTTCATCATGCGCGAGCAACGGTGAACTTTTGAACTCCATATCTTCGAGGTTATTAGAGGCCTGCACCTCTCTTTCATCTCTGCAGTCTGTTCTTCTCATGTTTATCCTCATTTTCCCTACATTCAGTCATCCTGTATGTTCTGTCTCTGTTCATGCCATTTGTGATATAATCAGCTTTACTGCTGTCCAATGAATCAGTCACGGATGAAAATAAAAGCTCATCTTCTGCCTCTGTCTTTTTCCTCCTGGGATGAACCGAGGATTGAAGGACGGGTCAGTATATGTGTGTGTGTGTGTGTGTTTTCACTGCAGGTGCCTGTGTGTGTGCACGTAGCCAACGGTGCATATGACCTTTAGTTCCTGGGCAGAGCAGCTCCACATTTCCACACTTGCCATTTTTTTTCATGGCTGGTGTCCACAGCTCAGTGTGAAATCCAAAGACACAGGACAGGACAAAAGACAGCTTGCTACCTCCATCAAACACCTCTGATGAAGAAAGTCAAAACTGTAACAGGAACCCAATAGATGGAATTTTTTAGGGAATATTCAAGGCAGTTTCCTTATGACCAAATTTCAGCATCACAGTGTGTGATACTGTAAACTGTTTGATTATGTGTGTGATGATTATGGCTATGTTTAGATTGGTGCAGAACTCTTTTGCAAAAAAGGACAGAGGAGACCGGTATTGTCGTGTTCCATGCTGTAGTCATTGGCATTTGAATAATATATGCATAATTCTTCAATTTCTATCACTGGTTTTGACAACATTGTCATTGTCACGCCGTCCGCCGTTCCATGTGTCTTTGTTGTGTTTTGTTTTCATTGTGTCTCCTTGCACATGTGTCTCATTTGTGACCCCGCCCCGCTCGTTACCTGGTGTCCTCCTCCAGCCGTCTCTGTCCAGGTGTGTCTTG
>JAUYWG010000033.1:20950327-20962953 GCA_034779775.1 Enteromius afrohamiltoni
CGATAGGGGCGAAAGTGTAGCCGCTATGTACAAACAACCTATACGGGCGTATTAGTTGGAAGACATGTTGAAATATAGAAATAAATATATATACTAAACCTGATAATCATAAACCAGTTAACATTACATTTTCTGAAATTACAAATGAGACACATTCTATATTCTTGTTATTAATCTGAATTTTTGTCATGCATAGCCATGCATAATTGCTTTGTCAACAAAAAAACATGAGCGGTTGAGAAAAATTAAGTGTTTCAAGAGGTTATTATTTGTAATCAAGATTTAAGTTTGTACACCGTTAATGGATATAAACAAATAGGCTGTACTTGAATTCAGATGCATGTATCAAGTGAATCTATATCCAAATATGACACTTGATCAGACATTACACACATTCCCATTGTGTTTGGAGAATGATCAACTGTAATGCAGAAAGCAGAAGGGATAATAATATGATGGCTGTGTTTCCTGTATGAGATAAGCACACGTGAAGCCCGGAGCTCTGTTCTGAAGATCACTGGCTGATGCTTATCCTTCAAAATCATCAAATTGTTATCCCCATGCCACCCCGAGGTTAACATTTGCATATGATTTCATTGCTAAACCAATGCAGATGCAAGATGTCATGCAGGAAGTGCATGGCACAAAAAGATGCCACATTACTGGGAAAAAAAGATGTCCTGATACATATAATGGACCAATGTAAATGTAGCGAGTGTGTAAAGGACATGATAACTGAGTGTGCAGAACAAACATATCATGGACAACGGATATGTTGCTATGGTGATGAGCTGAAGACAGCTTCACTGCTGCTGTATCGCAGGATTCACTGTGATATTGTACAATAATACTTGTAATCATAGCTATAAATTTCACTTATCGAACCAAGTACTAATGAACAGCAACTACAGTAGTTGGTCCCTAAGTGTTACCAAAAACACAAATGCAATTTCTCTGTTGATAAGCTAAAGATGAGATAGCAGTACAAACTATACAGAACAGTCAAATACAAGTTAACAGTAATTCAATTCACTTCAGTGGCACCCAGGGTTGTCACAAATAAATTATCCTTCTCGTTGGCAATAGTTTTATGGTGATTGGCCTTACGTAAATGTTGACTTGTAAATTGGGAATAAAGAGAACTTTATAAAGCAACATATTATTGCTGACTACTATGTTGCTTAAAATGTTATCTAGGTAGACAACTAACTAGGGATTGGAACTGAGGTCTTTGACATCCTCCTGGATAGCCAATAGTAAGATCTGCCACGAAGACCTTTAGAAGATGTTAAGGAATGTTCTTCAGCTTTGTGCTCAACGTTTTTCTGAAGAACGTAAGAAAACAAATATAGTAGTGTAATAGAATTAACACTACACTTAAAATTAATAAATTTTGTTAGAAATTCAATTCATTTGATCTTTCATAACCTCGTAACATTATTATTATTATTTATTTAGTTTTTTACAAAGTGGTGTGTGATGACTTTTCTGATGGCAGATTCTTTATTGCAATTCTGGGAATTCTTTATAGCCTATGCATTCTGCTTAGCCAATATAAATTTCCCAGAAACTCAATGAGCATGTTTTTATGACAAGCTATAGTATTTCCATCTGGAACACAAACACTTCAAAAAGCAAGCTCTGTTTCATTATTCTAATAAAATGTAGTTGTAAGCATGATATGCTACAGGTTCTGCAATCATAAAAGTATTTTGCAAACTTACAGAATTCTTTATACAATGCAAAATTAACATCATCCTTCAACTTCAACATCCTTTTTGATAAAGCTGTACTTTGGTCTCTGCTAATTTGACCAAGATAATCGACCAGGTTTACCAGCAGCAGCTGCTAGTCTTACGACCACTGAAAGTACTGTAGTTTGGGCCATATAAACTGAAGCTGCTTTATCTGGATTTTTCAGTAAGGAAATCAAAGTGCAATAATCCATAATGTATATTGAAAATGGAAAATAAATAAATAAACTGATACACATAGGATTAGCTTTGAGACAGATGAAGTAGCCCATACCAAGAAGAGAAGAAAGTAGCCCATACCAAGAAGAAGAATGTTCTCTGTATACAAGTGGGAAGTGAAACAGTAATATTATTGTATACAATAAGAAATGTGTTAAGTATGTTCATAACATCAGTACAGATTAAGTGTAATTGACTGACAGGTTCACGTGCATGTATGTCATCAAACATTCATTAAAATGCAGTAAAATCTCGCCATAATCTCTCTGACTGAATGTATGTGGAGATTACAAAATATAATCTTAAAGGACTGCAGTGACAGGATCAAAACGCCATCATATTTCCATCACTGTCTCTGCCTTTCTGCAAAGGATTTATAAAATCTGAAATGCAGGAGACAGAATGAGACAAACTCTTGTGGGTTATCCAACCCATCAGCCCTAGTTGAAATAACACCATGAAGAACGAGCTGTTAAGCTTGTAGCTGTGCTGTGAAATCATTAAGATCATAATGGGAATTTGAATAATTAATCCGTGTGTGCCACCTCATTTGATCTAGACAGCCGACAGCTCAATAGCTCAATCCATAATCTGTCATGCACATTCTGAATGAGACTTGTGGCGCCTGTGCTTGAGCAGGTGATTGGGTTGACGGCACTGATTTCATTGACGTGCTTTATAATCCGAGGAATGGATTGGCAGTTGCTCTGGAGGTTTTTATTGGTCTGTGCTGATCTATTGGTTTTGTCTAAGTGTTAGGAAAGCTGGAAGGTAAAGGTATGGTGAACTGTCATGGTACTATATTATTACATGGTTATAACACGATAATTAGGTCATAGTATCATGGTACTATCAAAAATCATATAGTTTAAAGAAGAACAACATTGAAATATCTAGTTTGTCTAAAGAAACTGTGTTTACATGTTAGAATCACAATTGCACAAAAAGTGCATACATCAAACTGATAATTACCCAGAATAGACCTTTGTATCAGCCTGTTTGTTTTATGTTTCTGGTTTATTTTGTTCTGGTTCCAACAATAAATACAATCATACAATCAGAAATCATTAGTAAATCAAACAGCCTGCTTGGGAAATCATGCTAATGTTGTTCTGCATGATCCATAATCCGAAAGTATCAATTAGCAGACAACCAAGGCTATAATTGATCATGTGTTATTGACAAAAGACTCCCTTGTTCTTGTAAAACAGCTCACCACAAACCTGAATGTCACAGCACAGGCACTTTGCATTTGAATAAACCGATCATGCTAAATTGTTCCTTTTGTGTCATTTTCATGGAAAAAAACAACAAGCGTATTTAAATTTCCTCAAAGACAAACGAGGCGCATCTCATTACAATCCCTCCCTCCCGCTGGGAGATAAAAACACATTATCACACATTCATTAAGCTGCAGGATAGACTTATCAAACCCCATCAAGAGGATGAATCAAGATACATGCATAATGTCCACTTTCAGGTGTACTTGAAACTGTAGTGCAGATTAGCATTAACTGAAATGTGCATTTGTTGTTTGTATTGGAGGTGTTTCATTAAACTGGAAAATACCAGTTGATCTTGACACATACAGTATACCAGGAAATCTCTAATGTTAAATGCGTGAGTTGTTATCAGACAAAGGCTAAGCTCCAGATGTGATACAAGTACTATTTAGTAGTAGTATTATAGTAGTATTGGACGGTACAATAGTATTGTAGTAGCTATTATTATAACTTTTAGACATTTTCAGTTTTATTATACAACTTTGCATCTGCAAAGTAACATGTAAAACAATGATTTCAAGTGAAATGTCCAGTGAGTTATACTAAAAGTGAATGAGAAGAGAATTAACATGATTCTGTCAATGTTTAATTGTTATTTGTTGTGTATTGTGAACAAATGTCCAGTGAGTGATGCTCTCAGAAATGACAACATAATATACCACCTGCTTTTAGTCCTTAATCTAAAAGCAAATGTGAGACAAAAACACATTTGCTGGAGCAAATAAGCAATTTTTGATTGCTTTTACAATTTTTTGTGTCACATTACTCTGCATTGCAAGTGCTACCAGGGGAGCTACTGAGCAAGTTTACTATGTCAGATAATCTACACATATGGGGCTGACTATGGGATGTGACTTTAAACTGTATGAATATCAAATCATGCACTATTTAAAAAGTATTGTGCACCATGTAGAAACAAATCTACGTAGAAACATTTTAAATTGATAATCTGCCACTACCACAACATACAGAGTGTAAACATTGTATCAACTTATATCTTTTATAAACAGCATTTACCTAAACATTTAATCTGCTTCTATCAGCCTCAATGACATGTAGTACTGCCAGTTGACTTTCCCTTCTTTCAGTTGCTTGACATATATGTCGGCATTCAATATCCATTATTGTGAAACCCTCGAGACACAACAAAAACACAGCTTCAATCACAACATCCTCTATCCTCCTGTTGTTTATATTGTTATTCTTTGTTTTTTCTTGTTGAATACTCTGTACAAATGACGTCGCTGTTGACCGGCTTACTTAGTACCCACTTTTGGTGCGATGCAACCAGAAAAATGGTACTAGAAAAATAGTTTGTGCAAAATCGTCCCAGTACTTCAGTACTGTACTCAACTAATGCGGTGCAAAAGGCCCTAATAGTAAAATTCATTGGCATAGACTGTACTTCTACCCACTTACTGGGGGGCAGTCGTGGCCTAATGGATAGGGAGTTGTAATCTAAAGGTCGCAGGTTCGACCCAGGTCTGGCAGGGATTGTGGGTGGGGTTAGTGAATAACAAGCGCTCTCTCCACCTTCATTACCACAACTAAGGTGAGACCCTTGAGCAAGGCACTGTTCCCCCAACTGCTCCCTGGGTGCCACGACAATTGCTGCCCACTGCTCCGGGTGTTTATGGTGTGTGTGTGCACTTGTATGGGTTAAATGCAGAGCACAAATTCCTAGTATGGGAAACCATACCTGGCCACGCCACGTCCTTTCCATATGGTGAGCTTAGTTTGCATTTCATATTCTATTTACAAGTTATTTTAGAAATAAAAACTGTCTTAAACTTTGGCAGTTTCATCAAATCAAGAGGCATAAAAAGTGACATTATAATTCTGTATAGTAGTATACCTTTCTAAACAGAGCCACACCCAGATACACATCCACTCTGAGGGCCCAGGTTAACAGCTCTGTGATAAAAGACACAATGGGTCACTCTGTTCAAGGCATCTGTCTTCTGTCGCAGTGCCATATTCTGCTCCCTGTCTTGTTTTATTCATCTGTGAATCTGCTAGCATTGAATCAATCATCCTGCATAACCTAATGAGGACCATGACTCTCTGATATATGTCCACGGCTAATAGACCAGAGAAGAACTGCTCTATAAAGCCCTACGATTCACGTCCTCCTCTTCACTTCTTTACACTGTGAGGGATACAGGACTCAACAGCACATAATGACACACCAGCAGACAGTAATAGTTGGGAAGTTACACTCGTACTTACAGGAAACACAGGCTGACCGCTTTCTCAAAGCACGGTCTGCCTCCAAAGGGAATCTCACAATTCTACTGGAAGCAATACATAGACATCTGAATGTGCAGGAATGCTGTTATAACTTGGCAACTCCATGATCTTCCATATATTCCCCTTACAGCACACCTCTACTCTTTAAACTCCCTCAAGTGTTCATTACCGGCCAGCCTAAACCCGTCCATCAATTAATAACCACGACAAGCTCAAGACCTTGAGCTTCCTGTGTGCATGCGAGGGGATATTGGTGGACGCCAAGAACTTAATTGGGCTGTGATTTCAATCGACTGCCAGAGCTATTTATAACACTCAGGATACGCCCCTCTTGCTGTCTCTGGATAGCACTTTATTGTCATCTTGCTAGGTACAGTGCACAGCATGCAGCCTTTCAGGAACCACAAGCCTGTGCTCACTACGCTGATGTTGTGTGATTAAAAAGACAATGCAGAAACTACATCTAATACATTCGTAATTTTTAGAAACATCTGCGAGTAGATGGGCTGATGTGAATATGTCTAAGCTGGCACAGTTTTAATTTCAGTTAATTAGAGTTTTAAAGATGAGTGAAGAGAAATATGTTTTTCTCTGTGGGGATGACATAACATAGCTATTATTAGATTTTTGTACTACTTTCCAAGAACACTGCTCTGAAAAGTGGTTAACAAACTAATTATGTCAAAGTTTTTACTATGTGTGTGTGTGTGTGTCTGGTTCTGGTATTGAATACGTTATGTCCCAACAAGTATAGTAATGACAGTAAAATGTGACCTATTGGGGACACTTTTGATTTCCATGAGAAAATAAGCTTGTAAATCATACATAATGATCTGAAAATCTAAAAATACTTGTAGGGTTAGTGTTGGGGTAAGAGGTAATGTTTGTAGGGTTAGGGTTGGTTTAAATCAATAAATAACCTAGTTAATTTTAATATGTTACAATTGTTTAAATCAATATTTAATCTCTATATAAACATTTAGAGACCAATTCTTACTATTAACTAGTTGCTTATTAACATGCATAATGCTAGCATATTAGCACTTTATCATGGCTTACACTGTAAAAAAGAAAATCGTTAAATTTACAGTGAACAACCGGCAGCTGTGGTTGCCGGAATTCAACCGTAAAAATACTGTAACGACATTTTAGGTTTTACGGTTTTAAGTTATTTTAAGTTAATTTCATTAACTGATATAATGTTAATAAACCAACCTATTAAAGAACTGAAATCCGTTTTGTACCTTTGAAATACACTGATGAGAATGAGAAAGTCACATGATGAACCAAAACCCATCACAAGCATCTTTTGAATAGTAACATATATAGAAGGTGCTCAGTGTCATTCACACAAGCACCAAACACCATCATGGTGAGACTCATTACACTGAAATAAACATTTATTTAACAAAATTACATGTAATACACAGTACAACCCTAATAAACAAATGCAATGCAGGGAATTCTGGGAATGTCAGTTTGTAAATGTAAATTTTACAGGAACTTACCATTAACCATTTAACAGGTTTTTACCGTAGCATTTTCAATTTTGATTTCATATGAACTTTAAATGTACTGTATTATCTTTGTTGCAAAAACCACAGCCGATAGAATGACTATGCTCCGTGTGTGGCACAGGTAGACTATCCATGACAGTCTAACAACTGAGAGCAGAGAGACAGCTAGAGACAGACATCTCCATAACTCCTACTCCAGGCTGACTCACAGACTGAGGGAAACCTTTCAGGTCTCCGAGCTCCCAGTCGAACGACTTCACATTTGATGTGATTAACTTCACGTCTAGACTCCCACAAGCTATCATAGCAGAGGGAAACTCTCTGCAGTGTGTACATCGGGAAAGGGGGCGTCCCCGAGCTATACATATCAATAGGCCACCCGTGTCTCATTTCGAAAGAAAGAAAAGAAAACCAGAACATTCTTTCTCATTTCCTTTCACTGGGATGTGTGGTTACACAATGCTGCTGCGGAGCGTCATTCTCTTCTGCATTTTTTTCCGTACAACAATGCACTTCTAAGCATCTGTGGTTGGATTTCCATTAACAGTTTCTCAAGGGGAGGGACAGAAACTGCAAACATGCAAAGAAAATGAGTCTGAAAAACACTGACTGCGGCTGCACACGATTGCGAGAACGGTTTGGGTGCAGATTGCTTGGGCGATAAGTTTTCCATGCTATTTCGGAGCATTCACTGTGAACATTAGCTTCGCTGGGTATTTGTGTGCTTGATATGTTTAGAGTTTGTTTAGTTTAACACATAATCTGATAAGAGTGTTGGGAACTCTAAACTACTCTGTAGTTAAACTATAGTCAAACTCTCTGCATTTTTGATTATTTAACTGCCATTAAAATAAGAAGGGTTTAATTTTACTACATATAAGTAACACATTTTAACTACAACTAAGTAATACAACTAATTTTCATAGAATATGATAACAGCTAATATAACTAAATCTATTCTTTAAAAAGCTCAGCAGTACTGACTCCAATAATGAGTAAATCATTAGTTTGAATAGGTTTATTTAAGCGAGTCACATAAAATTGATCTTCTATAATAAATCTTTGGAAAAAGAGTTTAAAAGAGTGTTTTTATTATTCTTTCAATTTACTGGCTTGTTCCTGCTGAAAAAAAACAACATATGCTGGCTATAGGTTTAAAGCTGGGATGCTGATTTAAGATGGTCCTTTGCTGGTTTAAGTTGGTTCTTTGCTGGTTTATGTTGGCTTAAGCTGGTCATTTTGCTGGTTTATGCTGGTCCTTTGCCAGCACGTGAACAGTATAAATCAGCAAAAGGACCAACATAAATCAGCATCCCAGCTTCAAAACCTACATAATCATTACATGCTGGGTTTTTCAGCAGGGGTAGAACTACAAGCTCAATAAAATGTGATTTAAAAATCTGCAGGTTTGTCTCAGCACTTGCAATGTGCAGAAAAAATGTTGGACTCTAGTGAATGATTCTCTTTAATCAATGGAGCTGTCACCACTCTACAATAATCTCTTATTTACACCATGTCTATGTGTCCTTGTTGATTAGAACGGGCACATTCTTGTTTTGTTGCATCACTTCCTTGCAGCCTTCATTGGGCGTTACACCGCCTACATTGCACACGAGTGCCGTGGCATTTAGCAAATACAAAGGAAGATGTTTCTTCATCACTCCTGTGGTTTAGCTTCAAAATCACTCATTTTGATTGGCTGTCATAACTGATGGGCCTAAAGACAACTGCTTTAATGAGACATGTCTGGGATTGGCTACAACGCTTAACAATAAATAAAGGAATACATGTTGAAAATATAACAACGGGGTGCATCTAAATTCAATGCTGTAATCAAGACTTTTCATGTAATCATAGCTATTTGTGCTATTTTGGCTATTTGTGCATGTTCACTCTTCAGTTCAAAACATTTCATGATTGAATGACAAATTATACACTAAAGTGAGAATAAAAACATGGCTTTTTATGCATGTGACTATATTTAACTGAACAAAGACGGATTGGAACCCTAACCCTAAAAAAAAATAATATGCCCACGTGTGACTTGCATATTCTGATAAAAATCACACTGGTTCGAGTAGAAAGATCATAATAAACTGATGATACTGAATGAGTTTGTGCTGTTTGCTCTTGTCAACGTTCCATGTGTGCTTTGATGGTCCCCAAAGCTTTAAGGCTGTCTCCTGCTGTCTCTACGCCTGTCAGACGGTCTGATCAGACCAAGTGAAGGTGTCTGGGGCCATTCTATTTCTGACCGCAGGTAAAGAGAGTCGACAGACCCAAGAGGCCACAACAGGAAGAGGCCTGGTGCAAGGAGACCACGAAAGACATTCATCTACTAGCTAAATATAGCTATAAACTACTTCACACTGCAAGACAATCTCTCTCTGTTTTCTGGGTATTTTTAAGGTGATGGAAGAAAAAAAAAAACAAGAGCCAAACTTCAAGGTGCTAATGTTCCAGACAGGGAATGCAGGGGAGGATTATCAAATGGAAATAAATATAGGACAGCATTATTCCCATGTTTGAGGTGTTAGACGAGGCAAGAAGTTCATTGCAATGTCAAAAAAACGGCAGTGCTCTTACAAAGAAGACTTTGTAATTTTTAGCTTTTACTGTATTTTCAAAATATTAATACACACATATATTATAGAAAATAAAAAAACTTTTTTGAATGCAGGTAATTGCAAATAATCCTTTAACAGCATTAAATGCAATAAAATTAATGAGATATGAACGTGAGAATGAGAAGTTCCCCAAACAAACTAAACATTTAGTTACAGTTATATAAGGCTTAATCAATATAGATTTTACAGCATATTTTCAGCATGATAAAATATGTTTGCTAAAAACCATAACCTATGAATCATATGACAGAAGGCATGTATGTAGAATATTGTGTACAACAGGTTTTATTCAGCAATAATTTCATCACGTTTCTGTGTACCCCTAAAACCAACTAGAAAGAAATGTTGATAACTTGATAGACCTGAAACACACACACACACACCCACACAGCACTCCATATATGCTACAACTCCAGTGTGCAAGTAGCTGAAAAGTCATTAAAATTCTGAAGCCTCATTTCTTTGATGAATGCACCAGTGATCATCAGAAGAGCTGATTGCATTTCCACTAAATCAAGAGTTCAGTCAGAAGATTCCGAGTTTCTTGAAATAATCAATGAAACAGCAGCTTTTTCAGAGCAATCGCTCCAGCAGAGTGTTCTATATTTTATGCATCAAAACACCAAACCACAGACTGATGGGTTTCATGTGGGAGGGAGGGACAGAAAGAGCATTAGGAGAAAGCAGATGGAGCTGGAATCGGTTAAAATTAATTACACGATATGCTGAGTAAATATTTAAATAAATCACAGTTAATCAGATTTGCACATATCATATAATTACACATTAACTTAACTAATTAACTGCAGTTTTGTAAAAAATACGCTTAGTCTTGAGCTGTTACTAAGAAAATTATATAAAAGGACCTGGCAGAGACCATGAATTGTTCATTTACATAAATTTTCAGTCAACATTACACTTTTTTATTAAATGAAATTAACATCATGAAAGCTCTGCTGAGGATTAAAAATGCAATTTCACTTTTTTTTTAATAATCTCAAAATGTCATTTTAAGTAGGCCAAGGGGGAAAAAAACTAACTGACTAAAGAGAAGAGAATAAAAAAGGACGGAGACGCCAATGATCCCTCTTATACCGTGTCCTAACTACACCTGATGCAACAAGATTCCAGCGATAAGCAATTTAGGTGTCCACACTAGACGTGACGCAACACCGGATGCAACAGAATCTAAAATATCACAGCCAATTAGGAGGCGAGGGTTGACTGATGCCTAACCCCGTGTGCCTCCAAGAGGAAGTGGTGATTGGCGGAAGTGGCGAGAGATATTAAAATGCTAAGTGAGCAATTTAAATAGTAGCTGAAATTTTGTCCTTCTCATCCGGTCCGGCCCCGACTCTGGTGGTGGGAAAAACGCAGATACTGGAGAGAGGAAGTGAGTGCTATTTAAAGTGAAGGAGAGGAGTTCTAATAGGGTAATTAGTAATGAGGAGATTGGCAGCAGCTGCAATCGTTCATACGTGTTCGTCCTGAAACTCGTTATAATACGTCATTAAATGAACATACTGAGAGACTGACAACATCTTTGTTATGGAATACAAGCTCGTTGGTTCGCAGTGAGTTCACAGTTTTAACTAGGGATGTCCCAATCCAATCACATGATCGGAAATCGGGCCAAACTTGGATTTCAGACTCGATCGGAATCGGACGTTACCTCCCGATCAGGAATCGAATATATATGTATATATTCTCATCATTTTTTAAACACATCTATAGTTATGCGTGCGGAACACGGAAGCAGCTTGAAGCGCATGTCTGCGGCCTGGAGGTATTATAAAGTTGATGACAACAACATTTAGGGCTGCACGATAATCATCACGCGATATGTAATGCGCATCTTGTCAGTACGGTTCTGTAATCAGCGGTAAATTCCATCAGGTGCGTGGTCTTACATTAAGCCGCATTCAAAAGATGCTTTTATCACCAGGTCATGTGTAGTTAGGACACGTGTTAGTAACGTGTTTTTAAAACACAGCTTAAAGATCTTCAGAGTGATTAGAGGTCAATCATTTAATGCGATGCATGAAATCTGATACCGCAGCTGATATTTCACAGGCATTATTTACATATTCCATCTCTCTTAATTAAAAATGTCACACTCACTGTGAAGCTGCTGCCTGATGAATTAATGTCAAGAACTGGACATTTGTCAGGAAGTGATAAAACTGTCCATCAAATGTTAAGTGCTGAACATGAGATGAAACTTGAGCTGAACTATTATTCACAAAGGCTTTGGCTTCACAGATCCTGCACAATCCTTGAAATTTTCTGCCTCTTCGATATTGAATTTACCCAGCTGAGCATCCATGCAGACAAACTCAAGCAGGGGAAAGCCAGGAGTCATGTAGTTCATTTATTTTCTCTCTAACAGCGTCCGAGATGGATTTGGATTAGTTTGTTCATGAGAAACAGCTGGCATACTGTAAGAGTAAAGAGGTAACATAAGAGATTGATCCACACGTGTACTGGAGGATTATGGGACGCTGGCTCTGACATCACTCTGGTTTCTGTGGACTCCAGAAGGACGAGCAATGATTTAGTGATTCTCTTTATTGATTCCATGAGCATATTCAGTGTAGAATAACTGGTTTTGTACATAACAGAAACTGCACCAATGAAAAGCGAATCTCTTTTTGGTAGCTTTTTTAATAATTTTTATTTCTGTGGGATGGTTTTTTATACAAATTTTTTTTTATTATCTCATCATTAACTTATAAAATCATGAAGGTCTTCACACTTATTTTCAGATTATTTGAATGTAGTCCTTTGTGATGTATTTTAGTGCACGTATACTTGTAACGGCGCGGGAGACTCGTGTGGATCCATAAGCAAACGGTTTATTTAGAAGAGTAGTAAGACAGGCGTGGGTCAAAACACAGGTGTACAGGAGTAACAAGGAACAGGCAATAATCAGAGTCGGGGACAGGCAAAAGTTCAGGGCAGGCGGCAAAATGGCGG
>JAUYWG010000033.1:20970568-21004285 GCA_034779775.1 Enteromius afrohamiltoni
CCAGTTTAAAGGCTTTGGGGACATATCCTAATGACAATGATGAGTTAATAATAGACAAAAGAGGATCTATGACTTTTAATAGCTCTTTTAATAATTTAGATGGAATATGGTTTAACATACATGTTGTTGGTTTAGATGATTTAACATGGATACCGAGGGTTATGTTTGTTTTCTTCTAATAGAGATGAAAAGTAATCAGATCTAGCCCTTTTTAATGCTTTTCTGTAAGTTAGCATATTTTCCCTCCAAACTACGCTCCATTTTTCGGACTGCCCTCTTTAGGGTGCTTAAGGCTCTTCTGAAGCACATTACTGTGTCTGAATCTGATGTTACTTAATTACATTTGTACATTACTTGCAAAAATTGACTTTCGATCTGTAAAAACATGGTGATAGCACAGCACATTTTGGTCCTCGTTTTGTTAGTGATGTTCGGTATCTTTTTTTTTGTGACCCCGAGGGATGTGTGCAATATTTCTGAGCTCACACTTATTAGCAAACAGGAAAGAACAAGTCAGAATGTTCGAAATGCAAGTGTGGTTTTCCGATGCCTCAGGAGAGCTTGCAAATCTCAGGATCACTGAAGAGAGATTCCTACAACATCTAAGCATAAGAAGTGTTGAGCTCTGTGTTAAAAACGGACAGTTTTTGTGAGCTGTTTGTGTGTCTCCTTCAGTCAACCCACTCGATAGACCTACTCAAGGCCATAAGAAAATATAGAACAACAAACTCACGTAAAACACATTTCTGCACACCACATTATGTTGCCACTGTTACTATCACAGTGCACTCTAAAAAGACACTGGCTTATTTTTTTTACCTAATTGCTGGGTTGCACCTGTTGGGACATTATGTAAGGGATAATATAGATAATATATAATAATATATAATACAGCCGGTAGTTATCGCAAAAATAAGCCCCGACAGTGTGATCAGGACCGACACGAAGCGGAGGCTACTTGCCACAAAAGGAAACTTATGTGGCAAGTAACTTAAACTTAAACTTAAAAGTAACTTAAACTTAACTTATATGGCTACTTGCCAAATAAGGGAAAAAAATGGACATGAATATGAATTTGAAACATTTTATTTGCATATTACATTTTCATCCTTTCGCGAAACGATATAGTACCACGTGACTAACATTCAAACATTAGTAAGACAATTTATAACATCTACATATGAATATCTAATAATGGATGTTTTTTAGTTTTTTTACAAGTATTAAATTGCACCTAATGTTGTCCAGTGTTTGTCACAAGATGGCACCAAACGGTAATCTTTGTTGGCGTGGAGAGATTTTAAACATATAAGTAGTACCGGCTATGCGTTATTACTTTGGAGCGGTTATTATTTGAAAAGAACGAACCTGCAAATGTCTCAACTGACCAATCAGAATCAAGCATTCCAGAGAGCCGTGTAATAAGTTGGATTATTTTTCCAGTGTTGGGTACTTTTTGTGTAACCCAGCTGTTGGGTTAGTGGCTTGGTCAATCGAACTGACCATTGAAACTATACACCCCTTCCCCTCCCTGTGACGAAATAACCCAGCTTTTGGGTTACAGTCAGAGTGCAGGCTTTTCATTCTCCTTCTAAAAGAAATACTAGAGGCAGTAAATGTCTGAAACAATTGTAAAAAGGTGTCATTTTAAATTACTTAATATTAAGAATATCAGGTTATGACTACAAAACAATATTAATATGCTGAGAATATGCATGTACGCATGTATAATATGGTTCGACAAACCAGTTAAAATCTGCATAAAAGAAAGTTGAAATGGCACAGTTGCATCAACAAATGTGTTTTTAAAACCGTTTCCCATGTTTTAACACTAACGGGTAGGTTTAGGGTTAGATTTCCAACATGATAGAGCATTAACTTTCAGCGACAGTTCCTGGATATTTGTATTCTGAACAACCACAATACATACCTATATCAGTGCCTAAATGTGCCAGGGTCCACATATTAAACATGCGTTTTAGCGCCACTCAGTGTACATTTCTATTTGAAGCTGATTTTATTTATTAAAATACTGCTCATAATTAATTTGGATGTTAAAATATATTCTCTGTAGTGTTTGTTTGTAGACAGGCTATGAAGTTCTCTATGAAGGCGTCTTTCAGCTATGAATGAGTTTAAAGTTTGCAGCTTCCCCAGGACAGTTCTCCACTTTAATGAAAATATTAATTTTAAATCTAACAATTTTATTTCTAAAATACTTGTTTCAAGAGTTTTAATGTACGCACTGTTGAATACTGCATAATTCAATTTGTCATATTTTTGTCCATGGGTGCTTTCTCCCTATAATTTAATAAGTTGCTAAAAAAGTATTTTTTAAAGTTTTGTACAAATAAAATCTGGTAAAATGATTGTACATAACTGATATGAATTTAAGATTTTATGAAAATATTGATCTGAAGATAATGTTTGTATTTGCTCTTTTACCAGTCACACAATTCCAAACAAATCCACAGTATTTTTAACAATTGGATGATCATTATTCAAAATGATTCAATGACCCACTTATAAAGTCAGTCACATTCCTCATTCCATAAAATAAAGTGTGGCCAATGATAATAATAATACATTCAAAATAAGCTACTGATGCAGTTCAGACGCATACTTACCACCTTAGAGCTGTATGAAACGGTCTGTGTAAATACACTTCAGATGCAGCACTGCAAAGATGGATTTTGCTACAGTACAATTTGTACAAATATACAGTTTGACATAAAATATGTAACAGTTCTTACATTAATATCCTAACTATAGAATGTTTTATAGTAAATACTGTATAATGTATGGTCAACTAAATTACTTATCTTAAACTGTTCAAAGCAAGCTTTTCTTATTAAATTATGTATACGAACGCTCCTAATTACAACAAGTTGTAATAACAGTATAACTGGTTTGAACATGGTTACTGCACTAATATGAAAATGTTGCGACAGATTTGATTGCTGAAGATTTTAGGATTAGATAGATATGAGTACCAGTAAACAATGACTTCTTCAGATATAATCATGGATAATTATTGTAGACCTATGTTCTGTTGACTCAGTGGATTAATGGCTTGTGGTTGTGATTTTTAACCATGATGGACAGAAGACACAAAGCTGAAAGAAGCTATTTACACACACACTGAAGTAGAGCACAGCAGGATCTGGCATACACACAGATACAGATCGTCCTCTGGGTCTCTGTTATCGTCGCTGCAGTGTGAGGGTGGCACTTCTGTTTATGTAACTCCTCTGAGCTTCACCTCCCCCTCTAAAACACCTCCAAATAGACTATTACCCACATTACAACACAAACAACAATACCAAAACTCTCATTAGAACTTACTGTCCGCAACAACACACCAAATCAAGCTTTACTTTATTTCATAAATGAGCATTTATTTATCTTTTATTGCAAGAAATCATGCTAGTAAACAGGAACCACCTCCAGGACACAAAATCTGCATTTCCTAAAGGTAACAGAAGTGCCTGCAAGGCAGGAAAAGAGCAGTGTTAAAGCTGTAGGTTTAGGCTTCAGTTCTATGTAAATTAAATGCTGCATCAGAGCTACATTGCTGTTGTCAACAAGCTGTGGGCCGTGTAAAAGAATCAGCAAAAGAACTGGAGTGCTATTTTAAACTTTACAAATAATAGACTTTGTCGTGAAAGGGAAATGAGAAGCAGAACCACATTCACATTCTAAAGGTAATGGTAATTGATTTTCATGAAACAGATACAAAACCGAAAGTGTAGCTAAAAACTGCTGAAATCATCTGGATTCAGTCAGATTGACTGAACTGAAAGTGTTTTTGTGCCAGCCACTCTGTGTGAAACACACATCAAGTCCGACTGAAGCCATCTTTTTTTTCCAAGCAATGGATGAGGAGTTCAGTCCCAGCTTAAGGAATTATAGAGGTTTATTTCACTGTGTCAGATTCTTCAGCTGGTGGGTTTGTGTGAGTAGATTTAGGGTCATCAGTGCGTCAGCGTGTTTCTGATGATGTCAATGAGCTGTGACTCTGAGATAACACTCAGAGCGTGTGTGGCTCTGATGAAATCACAGTGATCATGAACTCCATCTGTCTGTATGTGGATGCTGTGACCGAAACCTCCAGCAGAACTATAAAACACATTACAGTGTCAGAACAAATGTTAAGTAAGCACTGTAATTTAAATATATTACATTAAAAAGCAAGATGAATCAACACTAAAAAATGCATATAATAACTGTACAAAGTGTGAAACTGTCCACAACATTGGCTCACTGGAAAACATACTTCTACCTATATCCAAAAATGGACACATGGATTCAGTTTACTGCAGTTTCCAGCTGAAATGAACACTAAGGGCAGTAAATCACCAAGAACTATTCCTTTTCCACAAAGGGGAACTCGTAAAGTGTGCTTGGGTATAAGTAAAGTGAAACATAAGTCAAGCAGTTCTAGCAGAAAATGCTTTGTTGGCTTAGCATATACATTGTTTATCACACTTCTTTACTGTAGTTAGTAATTCTATTTTGTACATATTTTATGAGTTCTCTTAAATCTGTATGAAACCCCCTAAAACCTACCCTCGCTGGGATCTAAAAAAAACCCAAAAAAGACATTTTACAGAATCACATTTGTTTCTTATAAATCTAAACACATTTTTTTGCGCCACTTACTGGACTTTTAACTTTGAACATGTGACGAGTCAGCTGCCTTCCCTAGCTATCATCGCCACCCTGTCCTTCACCAGAAGGGACGCTGGAACGAGCAGGTCTGGCGACACACCTAAGATGAATGAAGCCTCATCTGTCGAGCCAGGATGCCGGTCCGTTTAATTCCCTTGGAATTGCCATTGAGGGCCAAGTAGATGAAGCCGCTAAAGAAGCCACTGCCTCTTGCCCCCTGTATCTGAGAGGGGAGCACATGCGGCCGCCAGACTCCGCCTCTTACCTGGACCCTTATCCCTCGAACACTGCCTGAGCAGCACGACGAGGACACCAATTCTCTTCTCTATTTTAGACACTTTTCCCCTGGACACTCTATTGTTTTATTATTTTGTTCACTAAAAACACCTGACACCACTCTCACTGTGTCTGTAGTAAGCTCCCCCCGTAACAACATGCAAAAAAGACTGCAGGATGTCTTTAGACTGAACTGGAGGGTCTGGAGAATATCAGACCACTGATATTTGGCTCAGCTCATTACATGTTGTACAACACACTTGGGTCAACATTTATTCAACCAGCCGAGATAATGTATTAGTCTGACCTTTAGACTAAAGTTAACGCTACAGGCTTTATACAGAACATGACAAAGAGAAATAAAAGCAGTGCAGAGACTGTCCTCCCACAAACCATCAAGAACCTTAATGAGGAGCATGCACAACCCACGCAATTACACATCTGCATATCACACTGCTATGGAAGAATAATAATGTACTCTAATGTAGTATAAAATATTTACAAGCAAACGTGACTGGTGCATGTCTACTCCCTAAAGTTAGATGGATCTTCAGTTCGATAAAGCAAATGCTTTTCAGTTCTGTGAGCAGATACAACATGTGAGTGGTTAATGGATGTGCTGTCAGAGGATGAAACTACATGAAAGCTGGCTAAACAGAGCTGGTTTTAGATCTGTGTAAAATCTCCTTTAAACTCAGAGCTCAGATCTCCATCTGTACATGAGCAGTGAGGTGGAAAGAGAATAAAGGGTACTTGTGAAATCACATCGCTCTTTGTCATTTCAATTAGAACGCTCTGCCTCAGTGAGGAGAACGATCACGTAACTATGACTTCACAGCTGAGAAAAAGCAGAAGTTCAGAGTTAATAACATGTTGGGAAAAGTGCAGTATTCTGGATCACAATAATTAGACTATAAGATCTTCTACTTTATCTTCTGATTTATGCAACCAGCGTTGAACAGTAACTCAGAGGTGGTCAAAACAGCCTGGCTTTTCTAGTAATAGATACAGTTAGTAATATAATATTGTTTCAGAGAGTCTTATTTAGAGGTAATTATCAAAAAATCTAATTTCAGGAATTGTATAGTAGTGCAGCTCTTTGCTGAGTTATGCTGATCTCAATTGGTTATATCAAATGCAAAACGCAAAGTTTATTATTACAATGCTCTATATATTAAGTTGAATAACAACTAAAAAAGTTATATTATCTGAAAAACGGAAACTCTGTCATTGTCCAGCTCTAATCTGACTATAATACATAAAGATATTTAGATGTTATGAAATATACAGTGAACAATATACTTTGAATGCTGTAGATTATAAAAAATACAATTGTTTATCATCTATTCATGTTAGCTCACAGTGTTAGCCTGGCTTCCGCGACTTTTTAAAGTTTATAGGAACTTAGTCTGGCCAAGCTATCTTACTACCCTGCCTTCTGGGAGGCGGGACTTAACCTGCGTCCACCAGATGGCTCTGTATACTACTGGAAAAATCTACAACCAATCAGACCACTCATTCCGATGACATATGCATAGCGACGGAACCTGACGGAACCCTTTAATTACTTCTGCACCGTTTGTAAAGAAAATCTGTCATGAACATTTGTCAAAACAGCGACCGATTGTTGATGCTCGGTACACGCTATGTATGGTTTCCAGTCGCAGAACTGCTACGTCATCGCGTTACACCCGCCTCAGTCGTGCCGGAGGGATGGGGAAGCTTGTTTCTCATTGGTTCCCACTTTTTTGGGAACATAAATGCTCTAAAACGGCAGCTTTGCCAGACTAACTTTGCTCGCGAAAAAAAATGTAGCGCACAGGAAGTATAGGCGGGCCCAGGCAATCACAGTGTAGCATTTTACCTTGAAATTGTTCCAAGCCTGTATGAATCACTTTTTTCTGTTGACCACAAAATTATATTATGAAGAATGGTAACGTAACAGTTGCCAGTAGTGTCTGACTTCCAAAAAAAAAAAAAAATCAATAAATACTTTTGAAGTAAATCACTCCCACTAACTGTATGGCTACCTACTTTTCAAAATATACAAAAAAAGCACAACAAAAAAAACTGACTTAACTTTGCTGACACATTCAACACAGGCGATACTGAAACATGTCTGCTTTCATCGAGCCAATATAAATAAAACAATGGGGGTTTGTACAGTACTATACATGGATACATTGTTTATGCTGCTTACGCTTAACATAAACAGCATTTCCGTGTAACATACATTGTTTATATATGAGATACTCTCCAAAGTGGCGCTACGGTGACACAGAGGAGACAAACTGTTGAATAAAGCCCTTATTTACGTTTTCTTAATGCACAAAAAGTATTCTCGTAGCTTCGTATAGCCTAATTACGGTTGAACCACTAATGTCACATGGATTACTTAAGGGATGCATTTCTGAGCATCGATCATTTTCGGATAATTGCTTGTGAGATGGCATAATGTTAGAACATATGATTTATCATATAATGCATGTTGTTATTTTAGGCAGCCTATAAAAGAACACTATGTAACCAAGGGCAAGAGAGAGTGAGCGTGTGTGTTTAAAGTGCTCGTGTATAAACAGTTCTCACTAATGACTTGAAAGATGCTCTATGTCCAGCCCCAGTGGAGTCCAGTAATAAATATATCAATATGTTCAGAGACTCTGGAGACAGAAAGAGAGAATCACTGGGGACTTGACAGATCATTTGTTCCAATTTAACCCCCATGTGAAAATCAAAGGCTCATATGAAACGCTGCCACCGTCAGATGCAGATCTGATTGTGACGCACAACGCTGTAGATCTTTTTGAAGCCCACCTCAGACAGATACTTTAAATATCTGTTTAAATATCTGTTTACTTTTTTTCAGACAGATACACACATACGTTAAAAGAAAAGTTAATTGCAAAAATCTTCAGGCCATCCAACATGTAGATGAGTCTGTTTCTTCATCAGAACAGAATTAGTGGAATGTAACATTCAGTGGTGCATAAAAACATATAATTATAATGAAGAAGCTGTCCTTGCCATATCTACACACCAAAATATAGTTGGTAGTGGGATTTATTATCTACATAGCAAACATACAAAGTAATGTGTTAAAAAAACACTCAGTAAACCGTACCAATTTGTTTTATTCTGTGTTTCGCACAGTAAAACGTTCCAAAAAAGATCTCAGGACAGAAGTCTAAGGTGACAGTGGACATAGGTGGTCATGGCCAAGTAAGTTCATTGAAGAAAATAAAAGGAATGTTATTACGCCTACCAAGTTCCTACGTAAGACCTAGCGATACTTAAAAATTTTAACACAATGGAATAAAACCACTCATTAGCCACCCACAACACCCTAGCAGAGCCAACAGGTTGTTGTACGCAATTTCTGTGCCACCTTCATTTTCTGAAGAAAATGTGAGCGAGTTGCATGTTAAACTGCAGCTTTAAATGAGAGTGGAGATGGTTTATCCGAATGTCTTCAGGGTTCGAGCATCCGCTAAGGGAAGATGAAGCACGAGGGCAACAGAGAAAAGACATGTAAAATGAGCAGTGTTCCGATGAAAGCTCATGATGGCAGGGCTGGATGGATGCAGCTTTAGGGTCATGATGGAGCACATGCTCACACCAGGAGGAGAAGAGCTTATGAGATCAGCAGCTCTGACCCTCTGACTCACACACAAACACACAGAGTACCCAACCTCTCAAAGAAACAGGGAAAACGACAAAGGAATAGATTGCATTCACATCTCCAATAAAATGTTCTGTCTTTTCAAACCTATGTAGTTTGAGAGATGTTGCAAATCAAACTGATTTCCACTAATTCTCATTATTTTATAAGAGAGATTATTTCATTTTATAACTCCACAAAGCCATTAAACCCTTTGAATACCTCAGAAATGCAACCTCAGGATGAAACTTGTCATGAAACTTTTTTTGGTCAGAAAAGAAATGAAAAAAACAAAAACAGTCCCACAGAAACAATTAAAAGAATGTTGATGTGCAGTACATATTCTGTATAGTTGTAATTATTGTTGGTTTCATTAATTTTAGAATTGACACTTTAGAATGAGGAACAAGTATTCACTTTCAACTACAACTTTTCCCTAAATCAATTCCTATTTTTTTGTTACAGTTAGTAAGGTAGTTGTTAAGCTGTTTAAATTTTAAACAGGCTATTTGTTCCAATGATTTGCACAACTCACACAACTTTTGGAATGACATAAGGATAAATAAAAGATGACAATTTTAATTCTGGAGTGAATTATCAATTTAAATTCTACAACAATCCAAAAAAAGGAGAAAGTTTAATGCATTAGTCATTTAATGCAAAGGGGGATCAGCAGAGCTTGGGAAGATTTAAAGGGGAAGCACACAGAACTGAGTGTTTGGAAAAGAGCTGCTTTACAGGGTAAAACAGGTGTTTTTAACACTACCATTGAGAAATTTTAAACTATATTACAGACTTTCATTAAGACCCTAAAGAATCCTATCAGCTTGTGGAAAATTGCCATTATATGACCGCTTTAAAAATAATACATGCTATACAAATTTACTGTTATAAAGGTAAAGGTACTCCTTGCTCAAATGGCAGAAGTTAAACAGAAAGGTTTGTGTTGTTAAGTCTTCTAGCTGTCATGGCAATTTGGACCCATTAAAACAACAACAACAAGCATGTAAACCTTTCATAAGATTCTTCCTAATGTGGTTTGGAGGCTAATGTGAGGCTAATCTAGTAAAGGGTTAAAAGAAAACACACATCGTTGGATTTGTGTGGGTTTTTCTGGATGTCTGAGTAAGCAGCACTCAGGGGACATGCAGGGGCCAACAGGTCATATTTGACCACAAATGGCCCCCGGTGCTCATCTACAGCAAACCGCAAGCAGCTGTCCTCACAGAACACACACACACATCCCCAGGAGTAGGAGAGAGAAGAGAAGAAGGTTTTTGCTGAGCATTATGCTGAATTCTTAGTGAACACAACAGCAAGCGCCCTTTCACAGAACAACTTGAATGCATTTGGTTCTTAAAAAACACAGTTCTTTAACAAAAAAACATGTCGATTGCAAGTGTGTGTGAGAGAGAGAAATACAAGTATTTACTCACATCTGTGTCAGGCCCCTTGTCGGCCCCTGGACAGGAGAATGAAACAAACTCATGGCACCTTTTGTGGACCACAAAACAGCACACTGTGGATGAGAAGAAATGATAAATTTTATTAAACATTTTATTAAGCATTTGTTTCATATTTAACTCAAATATCAAACCAATACAATACACTGACCAAAAGTAGACATATCGACAGATTTTATTAAAAAAGCAAGGTGGCTCTGACTATTTGAAAACAGAAATGTTAGCTAAATGTATTATTATTGTGTGGATGGATGGTTATATGCAATATCTATTCTGATAGATCTGTAAATTGCTCCAGCAGTCAGTGGCTCTCTCTCCTTATCAGCAATTCATCAACACATTTTAAAAACATCCTTTACAGTTCAATAATGGATTTCTCTCTTTTTCAGATGAAACATTGCTCTGAGAGTCCTGAAGGAGACACAAATGCTGCACCGTATTTGCAGAATTGCTCCCATGAGCAAATGCTTTCCAAAATCAAACAATTTCCCCATCAGTCTTTGAGCTCTAGCCTAGCCTTTGGAGAAATCAATTCCAAGGTTTCTGTACCTGAGCTGTATTTAATCAATAGCGGTTTGTGTTGCTGTGCAAAGAGAAAAAGGAATCATATGTCAATTCAATAAACTGTGTTGCATCACATTATTATAAATAGCTCACTTTTATTACGGCGCAAAACAAAAGAAACAAGACATTTGGTAACTCTATAGTATAGTGACAAAGTCTCACTATCAAGTTGCTTATTATCATTCCTATTATAATGCACTGGATATTTATTAGTACATTCTATTAGTAAAAAGTCGTAGTTAATAGTTTAAGGTGGCTTTGATGAAGCATTGCATTCGTAGTGCCAATGATACTGGGAGGATTGAGAACAGGTTCTTATTCACAATCTGTGCTGATGGATTTTAGTTGAGTTGAGAAAACTTTAAATGTGTTTATTTGAACCCAGTCACGTGAAAATGCATATAAATAGTATGCCAAATGAAAACAAACTTGTGTTAATGATTGATACTTGTGTTATTGATTGAAATTTGCTCTGCCATGTATATAATACGCAGTTTTCGCATACATATGATACAAAATTTGTTGCCGTGCATGTGATGCGCAGTTTTCGCGTAAAAATATGATATGCATCTGTACTCCACAACCCTAATTCTACCCATTGCACAGTATATACATTCCAAACTCTTGTGTATCAATACCACAAGTATCTTGTTTTATTTGCATACTATTTATAAGCACTTTCATAGATCGGCTTGTTTATTCCTACACTTCAAGCTACAGCACAGACAAAATAACTCTAAGCAAGTTCTTTCAAAAACTGTTGTATACAACAACGTATAGTTACTGTAAAAACACAACTTCTATAATTAGTTGTCAATTTACTTTGATTGACAGGTAGAAAATTATATGAGTATATTCATAGCAAATAGCATAATTCCTAAATTTCAATTAAATATTGTTAGAAATAGAATAAATCAATGAATGTTGGCGCCTGAGTAAAACTTGTTGAACAATATCTTTCTCATGAAATAAATGGTGAAGTGGAAATATAAATATTGTTAGAGCAAAAGGCCTCACAGGTTGGTAGAAAGTTCTCTTGTGCTGATCTGTTGTATTACACACAGCTGAGAGTGGAGATTTGTTTAAATGTCACCAGCATCAGACACATTATCGCCACAAATGCCTCCCACAAACAGCAGAGAGCTGGGAATAACTCCAATCTACCTAAGCCCCTGTCAACAGCTCCATACAAACACACCACCATTCAATTTATATTGCGCTATAGTCATTTAGATTTGTAGTGTTTTGAGTGTGGTGTCTCGTCCAGTTACATCATCCTGATACATGTGATAGACTGAGTGTGAGTGATGACAACGATGAGACATGTCATGCTAATGAATGAAGTCATCGGACAATATGAAAACATGCCACATACTGACTATGATTAACTAATGAGGCAAACGCATTATAGTGTGTAAGGTCAACCCAACTGACCCTTCACAAGTTACTGTTGCTATGTCTGACAAGCCATGTTTCCAACTCAACTCAAACAATAAATGTGGCTCTTTAACACATCATGACAGTTGGTAGCACATGAATCTTTTCATATTTACTGAACATCAGAAGGGATTTTATTTCAACCGCAGAAAGATGTCAATACACACCACTTTTAAAGTTCAAGTCAACCTATGTTAATTTACTCCCGTCCTGTTTGTTTGCTACAAAATGTTGGATTCTGCATTATGATTGGTCAGATCGCCTGTCAATCAACCTCACTGCGAAGAGTCAATGAAGGAATCCAATAGTGGCTGGGGGTTTCCTGCATGCCCAGTCTTTTCGGTGTGCTGATTTAATGTAAATCCTGATCAGAATCTATTTTATCATAACCTCAAATTTAGACTGATAGGAAAATTGGTAGAATTCTTCTTCTTCTTAACATCTTTACTTTATATTTTAGTCGTTCATTAGGAATCTATGTCGATCGCATCTGCCATTTTTACGATGACCTCAAAGTCACAAACTCACCAGTCTGATCATTAGCCAGAGATTATTTGTTATGTATATGATGCTGTCTAAGATAAAAAAAAAATAAAAAAAAACATGAAACACACACATACAAAAACATTATTTCCTCATTGGGACCTAATAACTATCCCTGTGGGTAATGGTCAAAAAAAGGTTTTGACTGGTAACATAAGATAAACTTTAGTGAGCTACTTCTGCCTGTATAGACTGCTAGCTTCTGGCAACATCATAACAAAAATGAAACTCCATAAGTGACTGATTAAAACACTGTCAAAAACAGAAACAAAAATGCATACTTAACAATATTTGTGACTCCACAAATATTGATGGAGGGGTCACTCGTGAACAATTTGTTCACTGAATCTTTCATATGCAACAAATACATGATTCTGTAGGTAAAGTAATCATTCGTGTTCCTCATAAACTATCTTCGGACACATTATAATGATTTCATGATTCAGAATATGATGAAGATTAAGTAGGTTAATGTGTTCAGGGAAACTGGCATTTAACACCACTCAAATTACCAAAATAACATAGTTTTTAATAAATTAGAATTAGAATGAGAGTCCTGTCCCATTACCAGATTCAAAAGAGCATGATGCTAGCATATTGCTAAGCTATTAAGAAATTGGCTAAAATACACAAAAACAAACAAAACACACATTTACACAGAGTTGAAATTCTCATACTGCCCTTGTGGAAAGAGTGACTGTAGCAACGCAGTTTTCTTCAAGTCCTGTGTTCAGTTTAGACCAAGAGAAATCTTAAAAAAACTAGACAATGTTTCTTCCTACCTTCCTGTCAGAAGCATGCCTATGATGCCTAAAAATGCTGACTAGGAATGCAATTCACAAGGGTTTCGAACTAACCTGTTGTCCACAGCCAGATGTTAACACAGTACAACCAAAAGCCAATAACTATTGGTATACTATAAGTATTGGCAAAAGACATCATTGATTGATTAAATGGCAAAAGTGTGTTTATTTGAGACAGTACAGCATCCTGCTGTGTGTTTCTCTAATTTCCCCATGAGTTCATTACCGCTGACAACTTGCATCCTCCAAACAGAGCCACCCACCCAGCTTCCTCTTCCTGACGCTCTACTGACACTGTCCACACACAGGAAGACAATCACTGAGACATCTTTAGCAAGTCTCAGGGCTGGGTCTTAATTTAGAGGCACTGTGATTATCTTGTTTATTCACTAAAATTGGAATATGATACAGGAAATATTGAAAGGTTTTAACACTGGAAATGCTGTCGCAATTGAGACACCTGCTCAAGTGCTTGGCGGAAACCATTACATTTCCTGCTGGAAACCATCAGTAGGTCATGGTTTCATTCAAACGCCATCTTGAGGACAAAGATGCAAATACAAGCAGGAGAGTTAGAGAGTTAGCTGTCAAGGGCATTTCATTAGTCCTGCATCCCAGATGTCACTGGTACTGAAATGTGGCGCTCAGCAGACATGCGCAGGTGTGAATCAGTCCTCTTCACAGTATGCATACAGCTGCATTTGTGTCTCTAAGGGATGTAGATGATAAACAGCTGCATGATAATCCATCTTATAGAGCACACAAGGACAGTCCATATCTGTGTGGGTGTACATTATCCAGAAACGTGAAGCTGCGGAAGAATAATATTGATAATATAATTCAAAAAGTGTTATCTATTAGTTTGTGCAATGCTGGAGCCAGCTGCTTGGTTAATCGTTAAAAAGATTGCGATCGTGATTCAATCACTCAGGCGATCTTATTTGTATATAAGAGTTATTCGCCTGTGCCTATTAAACACTTGATTGATAATAAATGGCTTCAGCCAAACACTAACCATGAGTGAAAAAAAAGTTTAGTGTTATCATTCATTCTCTAAAAAATGGCCAAGAAATCATAAATCATCTGCCAAGGTAACCTGCCAAATCAATTAGACCAGCAGCACAAAGAGTCCCATTCCCTGCTAATTGAAGTGTTCTTACTACATGCTCATGCAAAAGTTCTGTTGGATTCCAAACAGCTGAAGTGTGAGCAACACTGAATGTGCCGCGATGGACACTGTAGCATGAAGGTCCTAACACTTGGACCAGGCCCAGCTGGCAACTGCACGGATTTTCACAACGGGAATAACAAACAAGAAAAGAGGTAAAGAAATGACACACAAAATGAGCCCCGGCAGAGTTAGAGGGCACTTTGTCTGAGCATTAATATGCCTAAACAATCCTTTGTGAAACATTTTAGCTAAATATAAAAGCCTAACCTTTCAGCAAACTAACAAAGTAAGTGCTGTAGAAGTCTGGAGCTTTTACTTCTGAATATAATATATTTCTATAAAATACTAATGTACTTCTATAAAATAGAGGACAAATGATCTGCACTTTGCACTTAAAATAGTTGAAAGAACATTTGTTCAGGGGAATGCCCCATTGGTTTTAAGCGTCTGGTTTTGGTGTAGTATTATTCCACCTACACGCGAGACAAGATCTCTGCGTGCCAGGAGCCGCCAGGACTTTGCCTCTATTAGACTGCATGTCTCAGCCAAGCAAAGGTGGCTCTGCCAACAAGTACAATCAATATCATCTTCGATATCAATACTGCTCAAGGGATGAGGGGAACTGAGATGTACACCTGGCTAAGCGCAAAACCTAAGAGCGAAATTTGGAAGAGAATCAAAAACAACAGCTTTCAATGCATGTTTGCTTGCAATCTACAACGAGATTTCATGCGCTAAAAATGAATGCCAAGACAATTAGCAAGCACAAATTTAAGTTAGCATGTTTTTTTTTTTTCAAAATAAAAGCAGATGGTAGAAGTCGAAAACACTTTATTTTAAAGTCCAGTTTTTTTTTACATACTACATTAAAATAACTGTTTAATAACTAGGTAATAACCCTGACCCATTCATATTAACCCATTTAGGACATGTCCTGTTATATAAAGTTTAACCTAGAACATGTGGCAGTCATATTATGTAAATATTTCCTTTAGACAGCACTGTGGCATGAAAGGCCATCACTTGCGGCATGCATTTGTGAGCTGAAGTACTCATGCAATGCAGTTAGTAAATAAAAAAAAAGATTATGCTTGAAAATATAGTATATGACCTTAAATGATATATAAAAACAGTGTTAGTTTTGCTGCAAAGCTCTGAGGAAGGTGCGGCTGTTATGGCAGTTACTGTGAGGTGGAGGATAAATTTCAGCACTTTGTTAGCAAGTAATAAAGTTAAAAACATCAGACCGAACTAGAATATTACATTACATTGACAATAACCTCACCACTCTGAGAATCTGAGATGAGGACTCCCATTGTGCTTGATTCCAGGCAAATCCTGCTGTGATAGACAGTACATAGATTCTTTAGCAAGCCTGTGTAAATATTGAATGGAGTTGACTGAACACCAGTTAGTCCAGCACTGAGCCAGTGCTGAAATCCAGGATAGATTTAACACTAGAGAGGCTCCAGTTAGCTTGTTAGATGGTGATTCATCAGGTGTCTTATAATTAATCGGTACAAGCTTTGTTTTCTCCACCCAACCAGGTAAAATATAAACAGGCCCATTAAACAAAGCGGCTTACAGCGCACAGTAACAATATCTATCTATCACTTGCTCATTTCTGTCTGTGTAAGGCTTTAATGCTTGGATTAGCCAGAATAAATCTCACTCAGGTAAAACCTTCGGTTTACTTTTAACGGGATTACATCTAAACACACAAATTATTAAAAATATCTGTTGATAATGATGACAATAAACTCTAAGAAACTAAAGATGAGGAAAACCAACAATGGGATATTAAAATAATACTAAACAATAAATAATAATTTAATAATCACATGTTTAATACAGAGAATACACACTTTAATACACATACTACATTACAATAAGTGTATAATAACTAGGTACCACCCCTGAACCTATCATCCTGAACCCCTTTTTGGAATAACATTGAGGCTGGAAATAACTATGATTTCTAAAAATGCAGCTCACTAAATTCTGGAACAGAGCAAGGCAGAAAAATAGAGGGAGAGAGGCAGTAATTTTCAGCCATTGTTGTCAATGAGGCCACATGATAAGAACTTTACTCTCAAATGAACACACACACATACACACACAGGCTAGGGTTACTGCTTTCTCTCATACAACACACATGCACACATTTCACAGGCTGTCCGACAAGAAGAGGCACCTAAGTCCTACTCCATTTCTGTGTGTCAAATTCTCCTCAAACTTTCATGGGGCTGAAGAACAATCCTGTTATAGTCTGGCAGAGAGAAACTGACACGCTCTGTTGTTTACACATCCTGCAGTTACTCTATCCTCATGTAACTACACCGTCATGGCAACAGACTGACAGGTTACCAGTGCACCTATAACGCGAGCGGACTCTTTACCGCCAGGCTGCAGATCTCCTTTGTTCTGAACGGGCTGATTATTTATCAAGAGACGGAAAGAGACGCCACGCCTGAGCTAATATAAACAGTGAAAGCTATCAGAGAGCACCGACAGTCATATACAGATGATACATGGACACACACTTTCACACACAAGTGACTAATCTGAAAAACACTATGCTTTTCTCAATAAGTTAATAAACCAAAGTTGGTTTGCTGGTTTTAGCTGACTTAGTTTGCCCAAACCCTATAACTATACCCAACTGGCAGACCAGTTAAGACCAGAAATCCAGCTTAGGCTGTTTTTTTTTCCTCCCCAAAGTAGGCCAAACCAAACCAACAGAACTCCAGTGTGATATTTAAGAACATACTTTACACCAGTGTGAACACAACACTTCTAGCTAAGCTCCATTTCGTGCAATGCTGTCTCTGAGAGCGTTGTACTGTAATTCATATCTTCATAACACAATTACGCAACACATTTCCGGCATTATTACAAGGGGTTCTATAGCATACAACAGTGTAAAGCATTAGGGAACGCCTATTAGCTATCGTCATTGCAGTATAATAGTTTGAAAGTATTTTGTTGATCAATTTAGTAAAGGCTATAGTGTTAAGTGGTCAACATTACTTATTACTGCACCTGAATAATGGGTAATTAGTGTGAATGCAGCCTATTAAAGCTGCCACTGTCTATGATGTCATCAGTAATAATTAAAAGGCTGTTATAATGCTGAGGAAAATAGAAATACCCATAACTATGATTGACTGTAAACTTACTATTTTTTAAAAGTATACTAGTATTTGGCCTGCAGCGATGCGTCGATAACGTCGACGAATCGATTCTACCAAAACGTCAATGTCAAATCCAGTAGGCGACATATCACGCCCACTCCCCTTAACTGAAGCCTATTCAATCACGCAGTGATAACTGCAACGGCCGCTCCCGCCGAAGCGCACAACTGTCTTCAAGGTTACCTTGACTGAATCGCCAAACACTTGCAGCACGGAAAGGGACGCAGTACTCGTTCCCGTGTCTCAGGGAACCTGGGTTACGGCAGTAACCTATTCGCTCCCTTTCGACACTTTCACTCGTACTGCATCTGCTAAGACTCTATAGGAACACAGTTCAGTCCCGTCGTGCTGCGAGTGCAAAACAATAAAGCCTGACAGCGGACCTAGGGGAAACCCGAGGATGCACCTGTCTCATAAGCGTAACATTGTCCTTTCATTTAAGGTGTGTAGCCTGTGCTCGCGGCCGTGGCAGATGACAGCTGGCAGACGAGCTTAAGTTATAGCTCATATCCTGAATACACTGTTTGAATGCACAATCCATCGGTCAATACAGCGAATACACAGACACATAGAGCTTAAGTTCTCAGGTTGGGGTTACATTGGCCAACACAGAACGAGAAGAAACCTTTAAACTTGAGTTATTTGTACTGTAAAAGAGTTTTGTTTGGCTTTGGATACTTTTGTATAATAAAGTAATCTATTTAATCCTTAGGGGCAATTAGTGATTTTATGTTGTTGTTTTTTTTATCATGCAACAGAAAAATAATAGTTAGATAAATCATCTAATTAGTCATTAGAATAGTCGACTATTCAATAAAATAATAAAATAATCGCTTACCCCCAGCCCTAACTAGTATTCATTTTCAAAAACGCTCAGTGTCCACACTATCATTTTCAATTGTTTCCAAACAGTTGATCATCCACACTGAAATGGCCGAAAACGCTGATGTTCCTGTACTGCACAAGACGATTCGATCTGCGTCATTTTCGTCCACCGTTTACTTACTTTCCGGCTCTTTAAAACGTAGCGCCAAAATTGCGAGGAAAAGCACAGAGTTACATCCTTCTTGAAGAAAAGTTATCTGGAGCATGTACAAACCGTCTCAGTGTGGACGGATGGACAAAACGGAGAGAAAAAGATGAGTTTTCAAACGAAAACCCATTAGTGTTGACATGGCCTCAGTTTTTTTCATAAATGATGAGCTTTGCAACATTTAAGACATTCAGCTTATTAAAATAAGAATTAACACTTGATTACACTGAGCTGAAAAATGACGCCATTGTCTTCTGTGTAGCTACTTTATGACTGACACTGTATTTGTTTTATAACCATTAAAAACAGTTAGTAAACATGAATGCTTTTTATTAAAGCTTCTTAAAAAAAAAATATTGTATAAAGTGCTATATTAATAAATGTGACTTTACTCTGTAAACCATCTGGAATTCTTTGTTTTTTTTGTATTCTGCCTCATATATTGCAGCAGTAGATTTTTGCTGACTGGCTCTGTGTTGGTAGTGCCTATGGTGACTGAACTACTGTCAATACAGCAGGTTTCACTAGGTTAGTACATCAATTTTTAAGACTAACTTTAAGAAAGTCTAAAAACTGTATCACAGCAGCAAGGCAAGCAAAGTGGAAACATGACAGGTCTGCAAAGGGTGGCAAATAACCCCAGCAGGAACAATGCAATGACGCCCACAGAAGTGTACTGCTCAGCAGGATGCGTCTGATGTCAGCAAAGACACTTTTCCCCTGTCTCTGCAGACCCTCTGCCTCTGTTCATTTACTCACAGTGCTTGCTGGCCTTTCTGAGTGTGTGTGTGTGAGAGAGAGATAGAGTGAGTGTCCTGCTCCATGCGTGGGTGAATTTGCCACTGACTTTCTCAAGGCAACCCAGTCGTACCCTACTGTCACCAAGGCAACCGAGCAGATCATTCAGATCCTGTGTATCTCCCTCCAGCATGTTAGTATCTGGGATATGTGTCTGAATCATAGTTTGGAGTGGATTTTGAGGTTTAAGGTAAATAGTGACAGCGTGGATGCTATTTATCTGACAATGTTTCTAATGCAGGGTCAGAAAAATCTGTATATTGTCTTCCAGTCTAAACACATCACTGTCCAGCATGGACAGGAACCAACATGCAGGTTCCTGTGGGTCCTTAAAAAGTTTTAATCATTACACTAAGATGGGGTTTAGACTAAGCTAATTGAAGTCATAGTTCAATTAAGATATTGAAGTTATTTTTTATAAATGTGCCATTTTAGTCTGGGAATAAAGTCTTGTCTGTAAGAATGGGAGCTAACATTTAAGAAAATAAAAAGTCTTAAATATCTTATGAGTCAACCAACGATACCTAAATGATTAACCTTGTTTTCAAAGTGTATTTATATGAATGCATCTTTGAATGAACTGACTTCATGTCTTTACAAAAGTTTCGATGGCAGTTTTATTTTATCTTGCTTTTTTTATAATGCCTGAAAGTAGTTTTGATGAGCCTCTTTATTCTTCCATTCCAAAAGTGCCACCTGCAGGCTGGGAATTAGCATTGTTTGTTTGTTTTTACATGCTAAACATTCAAACTGGTGCATCGACAAGAAGCTAATGTGCTTTTTAAAAATACAAACAATTTCATATTTTACATTTATTTAATATTTTATACACTTGACATCTCTTATTTTTAAAGGTTTAAACACTAAAATATGATAATATGAAATATGAATATTTTTGTTATTGTGAAAACCTGCATTTTTACCGTGCTTACATTAGTATTACATAGTATTAATTTTATTTGTGCAGATCTAAGGTTCATAAAAAGTCATGAATTTCATTTTATTAAAAGCCCTGCGAAAACTGTGTAAATATTGAAATAAAGATTATTCCTTGATATTGTAATACTATATCAAACAAAAGGTCTTTTTAATGCAGGCTAGATAAATTTAGTTCAGTTTTGACATTTTGTGAGCCCTGTAATGACAGCAAGAAATGTGGTTCAAATCTTTTTGTGGTTGTCTGAAATAAGTAAAAGGAAAATAAACAAACTGCCATATTTAAATTAGCTGGTAAAATAAGTGTTATTGTGCACAATTCATCTGTGCGTCTTATTCTACAGGTAATTTACAATTATTCATAAATTGATGCCACCAAGGCCACATAGCCAGGATAAAAAGCATAATTTGTGTCATTCCTCACACAAA
Organism: Enteromius afrohamiltoni; assembly: GCA_034779775.1. Lineage (NCBI taxonomy): Eukaryota > Metazoa > Chordata > Actinopteri > Cypriniformes > Cyprinidae > Enteromius > Enteromius afrohamiltoni. The sequence continues at coordinate 20,991,545 of JAUYWG010000033.1, forward strand.
ATGCTGCATGTCCACTTTAGACCTTCTACTAACTATCAACAACCTGTCTACTAACTGTTGTTAGAGTATTAGTTAGCAGTGTCAGAACAAAATAAAATATTAGCAGTTATTATTTTATGCATGTTCTAATGACTGCTAGTTGACACATATCGTTGCTTAGCTGAATGTCTAAGGTGGACTGTATTAAAGTTTAACCTACAGTGCATAGTGTCTTATATTGTCTTACAGGCTACTTTTTTACTGCTTTTTTCATATTAAGCTCCTGCATGTTTTCAATGTCTGGGAAAGAACACAGTTCCTCAGCTGGGGTGGGGTTTTTTTGACATGGGGTTAAGTAATTAAAGTTGTTAAGTAAATTTTCCTTAATGGAATGCTATGATAGTCTCTTCTATTTGAACTGCCATATTTTGCTCTGCATCATGAACACCCCTGGATAAGACAGATGAGTGTCATGCTCTCAGGATGAGCTGTGAATAAAATCCAGAGAGTGTTTTCAGAGTGTGTGAAGGGCTAAACATAGACGTGACTGCTCTTGAGTGAACAGCTCCTCCTGGGCCTGTAATGACCATGTGCTGACACTACAGAAGAGAGGAAGACACACTCTGAAGGGTAATTTGACGGTAAACGGCAGTGCTGTTTCTGGGCCGTAATTCCAGAGAAGAACAAGTGAGTCACATCCCAGTGGGGGAAATTGCTAGCCGCTGTGTTTTTTTGAGGAATGGGGAGGGGGGCCATGCAGGGAGATTCAGTTCACCTTGACCCAAAAGATGCATTCAGACCATTTGTCTAAAAATGCTTTTATTTATTCATGATAACAAAACTCTTTTTGACATTATGTCAAATGACAAAACCTACCCTTACCAAAAAGTTCTGTGGTATCAGATTAGTTTTGAAATAGAGTGCTGCAGGAATGAGTCCTCATACCTAGAAAAAAGTTACTTGAAGTTCCATCATCCCAATGTCAATGGAATTTTTTAATGGGGTTAAATGTCTCAATTGAGGTCTGTGGTTAAGACAAGCTGAATACATTATCATGTTTCATTTTATGACATTTTAAAATGTTTTTTTAAGCTTTTACATTTCTTGCAGGTTGCTAACAGATGGCTAAACAGGAGTAAAGAAACAGCTGGATACATTACGCAAGATCTTACAGAAAATGAAAACTCTATTTAATACTCTACATACTTGTACAGCCCCGTGTTTATATTCACACTCTATTCTAATGCAAATGTTCCAAGCTCAAAGACTGAATGAGTTGTTAGAAGCTTAGGCTATGTTTACACTAGTGTGCTTTTGTTTTAAAATGCACAACTTTTGCTATGGTTGCACCTGACGCTTTTGAAAATGATTTTGTGGCTACCCACATTCACTCTTGGCGACAGTGTAAACAATATCATAATGCTCACTGTTGTATCCATTTGTATGGTTAGGCCTGTCACTGTTTAGCAACCAACTTCCTGTTTACACATTTACGCACACATCCAGTGTGAATGAATGGTCATGTGACATGTGCTTTTAGTAGTGTAGTGTGGGTGGAGATCGTTTCTGAAATACAGTGAAAATCCCAGTGTAGGTGAGGATCATTTTAATTTGAAAACTGCGTGTAAACATGGCCTTATTGGGGGTGATGTTAAAGTCATAAAACAACACAGTCTCACTCCAACTCGTCACATTTTGACGCTTGGTCAAGACCCTTTTGCGTCACTTTTTGAAGCTCAAGGTACCCCTTTTTAGTCGCTTTTTGACGTGAAGGGTCCTCCATTGCTTTCAGTTGTTTTGCTTAATGTAATGGTTTGCATGCATATATTCATTTATTATATAATTTCTACTTTCATTGGAGCACCAAACCCCACCCCTACCTCAAACCTACCCACCTCTGAACAATATAAACACACACAGGCAAATGCAGTTACAGGTATTCATTGCACAAACTAATCATAAACAAGCAGTATAAATACATTACAAACAAGTCGTGTCACATTAGAAGTCTTCTAAAGCCATACGAAGTCTTTATGCGAAGAAGAAAGTAAAACACAAGGTTTTAATTACTAAAAATTATCCTGCTCCTTTAACGTGCTGCCATCTCATTCAGAAAACATATTCCCGTAATTTACAAAAGTGTAAGGGATCACAGTAAATCAAACACGTAAAATTCGATCAGAACATCGAAATATCAGGAGCCAAATTCCACAGAGAGGCCTCGCTCAGACAGGAAAACATAAACCAGCCAATGGTTGCATACCCAGTTCTAAGCAGATCCAACAAACACAGGACAGCTTGCAAACATTAACACAAAAGAATACATATTGAGAATCCAAACTCAGGAAGGAGATTATCAATATTGTGCAAATAACTAAGACAATGGTCAAAGACACAGGACATCATTATCCTTACATGGGTAGAATAATTAAAGATTTTGTTGGATGGATCTCCATCCACCAACTCAACTAGGACCAGCCAAAAATTCCTCAGGAGACGTGGTTTCACAAAACCACGTTCACCCTACACAAAACTGAACTCACGTTGCAAAAAACTGCATTTTCCTGCCTATTCAGGCCTGAAAATACACTAAACCGGACTTGAATCACTGATATGCATAACTGCATATTATATGTATAATACACATTTAACCCCACATATATGCAATAATGCCATTGTTTTTTACTTTTAATTATGATACATTTTTTTAAATATCGCGTCTGCTGTAATGTCTTAGTGTGGGTGATAGAGAGCGCCGGAGACGTGGAGTACAAAAACATATAATTCCTTTTAATAAGGCCAAAGAGCGTCACAAGACATACGCAAAACATTCACATTCACTTACATTCATTGACGGACAAAACTGAATAAAAAAGACATGGGTTTTATACACAGCATGCTAATTACAAGACACGACACAGCTGGGGAAACACAGGTGGAAGTAAATCAACTAATAATCACAAATGACACAGGAAGGACCAAATAAGGGCAAACAGGAAGACATGAACTGAAACTAAACTGAAAACGAAACAGGAAGACAAGGAAAACGAAACTAAAAACAGAACTAAACAGAACTATAATGTTATATCTGTATATTGACGCTAAGGGTTTTCCATTTAAAACAACTGAGAAATCTTCACTTCAAAAAGTGACTAAAAAAGGTGTTCCTTGAGCTTTAAAATGCAACGCCAAAGGGGTTTTGACCAAACGACAAAATGCGACGAGTTGTAGTGAGACTGTGTTGCATATGAATTTAGTTTGTAGACTAACGTTAGCTAATTGCATTTAGATTTTTAAAAGATGTTCATTAGTAAAAAAAAGTGAGAATATGAAAATTTGGTTGGTCGAACCCTTCTGAAAAAAACCCCAGCATACATTATGCTGGTTAGGTACAGTATGTTTTGAAGCTAGGATGCTGGTTTAAGCTTGTTAAGCACAAACCTGCTTAAACCTGGCCTACAAAAACATGTTATACCTCCAGAATATTCTGAAAGGCCAAACAATTATGTTTTGTTTATCAGTGGCAGATTAATGCATCTGGGTTTGGTGATGTAAGTAGCACTTCTCTTTTCATAATAAACTTCAACAACACACAGTTTCATTTTAGGTGAAAACATGATACTTGCAAACTTCTTCAAATTTGAATGCATGCAGCCACTCAACACAGAGCCCTGCAAAGAAACTGCCCTGACTCTAGAATAACTACTTTTTGTTCAAAAACCGCCATGGTGTGCTGTAAGAAAAAGCTGTGGACTAACTTGACTTGACTAAATATGTCCTTGACTGTAATGACAGAGCATGGCACCTTATTTCTCCTCCATCAGCCCAGGTGTGCTTGGATTGTTCAGAGCATTTGAAAGAAGGCTGAAGTGGCGTGGGATTGAGTGTGGCAGGAGTTTGACAGGGTTGGATAATCAATGAGAGTGGAGTGATGTCCCTCTGTCAAGTGCCACATCTCAATGTTTGATTATGACACGCAAGAGGAAGGACAGGCGTATATCATCAGAGAAGCCACACGGTTGCACCTGCATGACAAAACATGACCGCCAGGCTCTGATTCACAGGGACAGGTAAAGACACTAACCTTTATGTTCAGCTTCCCCCAGCTACTTTCAATGCTGTGGGCCACTCAACATAAAAAGTCAGAAAATGCATTCTGCTATACAGAAAACCTCAGCAAATAAAATGCATCAATAAACAGAAGTTTCAAAATTACATGATGATAAAATGTTGTCACATTATTTCAAACACTAAATATTTTTCATGTTGTTTTAAATATTTGATTTAAAGGGTTAGCTCTGTTAATTCTGTCACTAATTACTCACCCTCTTTTCGTTCCAAACCTGTAACACCTTCATCTTTGGAACACAGTTGAAGACATTTTTGATGAGATCAGAGAGCCATCAGACCCTCCATATACACCAATACAACTGTAATGTTTCCAGATCCAGAAACGTAGTAAAAAAGGTAACAGTCCATGTGACATCAGTGGCTTAAATTCAGCTTTGCGGCACTAGGAGAATACTTTTTTTGCGGAAAGAAATCAAAAATAATCATTACACTACCATTCTTCTCCCGTGACTTACATCTACTGCCATTTTTAAGAGTATCACAAAGCATGCACACATACATAATATGTGGTTGTTTGCGCCTAGTGTAAAGCGCACACACACATTGTGATACTCTCTAAAATGGCTGAAAACCTTAAGTCACAGTTTCTTTAGGCAAAAAAAAGGTATTCTCCTAGTTTCGCAAACTGAAGTTTAGCAAGTGATGTCACTTGGACATTTTACTTAGTTTCTGGATCTGGGATCATTTCAGTTGTATTGCTGACTATGGAGGGTCTGATAGCTCTAGTAATTAATGACAGAATTTTCATTTTTGGGTGACCTAACCCTTTAAAGTATTTATTTACTTTTCTTACATAGAAATAGATCATATTTATATGCCCCCATATTTCAATGGGTTATATTCTACAGTAGGGCTGCACGTTTTGGGAATAATGTCACATTGCGATTATTAAGGTCAAAATTGTGATTGCGATACGATATATAAGTGGTTTGACTCAACTTGCTTGTACTGTCACAAACTGGAGGAAGGCATAAATGCGGATTCATATGCAGATTGTTTATTAAAGAATGAGGTCCTACAAGTCGATCAGCAGCAAACAGGAATAACGTAGTTGAAGCAAGATACAATCCAAAGTAAATACAATCCAAAGGGCAAAACAGAGACGGTGGTCAAGAACAGGCAAGGTTGGTAACAACAGATCAAAACACAGAGATTAACACGGAGTAGAAATCAACAGGAAGACAGTGCAATGGACCGTGAAGACATACAAACACATCCAGGGTTTTACACATGTACGACTGGGTGGAGATAACAATAAAAAACCATGACAACAAACAAGATGGGAGGAGACATGAGTCCGGGTTTGCAAACAGAAATAGACATACAGAGTACAGAGTTCAAAATTCGCTGGGGTCTGGAGTGCCATCCAGTGGCCTGAGCTGGCACATCCAGCTGATCATGACAGTTATCAAGGAAAATGCACACACAGATTACTAATAATGCTGAAATCTGTATTTCTCAACTGAGATTTTATTTTTATGTTAATTTAAATAAGATGTTACTGTTATTTAATTTTGGATTTGGAACACTGTGTACAGTGCAATCTAGCAAAAACAAATTAAAACTAAATTGTCCAAAATTAAATAACAGTAACATCTTATTTAAATTAACATAAAAATAAAATTAAAAAGTCAAAAGCACAGATAAATAAAACAAATACCCATTTTTATATTTTTACATGTTGTCCCAAAACATTTTAGCAGGATGTAACACATACTTAGTAGGGGTGGCACGATTAGTGAAAAAAAAACCTAACCGTTCAGTTCGCTTGCACCGGTTCGACAGTTCATGACATGCGCAATGTAGCCTCGTGCCCCTTATGTGATGTCAGTGTGTTTCCCTTTCGTGCTAAAGAATTGAGGTGTCTACAGTGTGGAGCGAGTGCTGCAGGTCACAATACTGTACGTGTAGAAATGGCAGGTGGGAGAGAAAAGGAAGGCTGCCCGAAGTTGGAGGATGCGCCAGCGTTGTATAAATCTGGTGTGTGGGAACATTTTGGATTTCATGTTATCTATTAGAGGATGGATACCTGACCCGAGCCCGATGGTACCCGACGGTTTATTTAGAAAAAATGCTTGGGTTCTGGTCGGGCTTGGTCACAAAAAAAATATGGTTACAGCTCTGTCAGATGCGGCCTGGGCTCGGACAGAAAAATGCGTCCCGATCCGCGCTCTATTACCTATGATTACAGCGGAAATAAAACAATAGATAGAACTGCGACTGTATGCAAGTATTGTGCAACATGCACGCAATTCAGTTTATGAATGATTACATGATATAACTGTTTTAATACTGTATCCTAAATTGTGGATGACTAAGCTATATATCATATGCTGAAGTACATTTCTGGAGTGTTAAAGATTAAAAGAAAAAAAAATATGAATCACACAGAACCGAAAACTGTGACCCTAAAACCGTGATACAAACTGAACCGTGGGTTTTGTGAACCGTTCCACCCCTAATACTTAGTATATTTCTTTTGGTATCTCTTGTCCAGTGTGCCAATAATTTTTTATCAAATCCCTCTTTGCTAAAAGTGTGTTCACACCTGAGGCGACTCGGGCAAATATATCTCGCTATTCGCGACACTTAAACATGTCGAGTTTACGCTGGATTCACACAGCACGCGTCAGCAGGGCGCAAGCAGTGCGTATTTGTTTTATATGACAGAAAGATGCTTGTTGCTGCTAATGTTCTGCATACGCGCAGCTTCCGTGCTGCTTATGCGTTCAGTAAAACCGGCTTGTTTAACGTCCGCTTAATTAACGTAAATCATGCTGCAGGATGTCTAATGGCGTCTTTGCATTGACTTAACATGTAAATGACTCGCGCTTAATGCTTCATTGGCATCTGGTGTGAGCAAGAATTAATATCTTGTTACGTCCACGAATGCATTTGTTTATTTCATATAATCGCAACATTTGCTGTAATGTAATCGCATAGGCTGACATCGCGATTGCAATATGATTAATCGTGCAGCACTATTCTACACATATTATTGTTTTGTAGTATTGTCTAATACTGTATTTTTTGTTTTTTGTTTGAAAATACATAATTTGTCGTTGTCGTTTCAACCATGTTACACTGTGGCAATAAGCTTTTAAACATTTTCTAACATTATTTTAATGTCATTAAACTCTTTAAACAAAACATAACAATTTGGTAACACATTATTTTATGGTGTCCTTGTTACATGCTACTTACTATTAAAACTATAAATGATGCATAATTACGTGCAAATAACCCTAACCCAAACCCTATAGTAAGTGCATGTATGTATTACTCAGTACTTAAATGTATAATTACACTGTAACAAGGACTCCTTAAAATAAAGTGTATTTTTCTTAAAATAATTTTTACACTATTTAGTATACTGATATTAGCCTTTTTATGCTTGTTAGTTTAATATAGTTTGGGGGAACACAAAAACTGTATTTATGTTTTTGACTATTGTTAACAATGTTATGTTTTTTTTTTTTTTTTATATTTTATATTTTTACCCAGTGGCCTATGGCCATCAAGCTCTTGTACTCAGTGCAAGTAAGTAAGTTATTCAAAAAACATAAAAGTACTTTTTTTTTCTGAGAATGGGCCAGGAAAATCCCACATCTAATTATGCAATGCACAATAAACATTACATACCAACAGAGTTGAAGATACAAAGTGAAACTCTTTGTAGAGAGCAAACTTAAAGTGAATGCATGTGGGTGAGAGCACGTCCCAGATGACCACATTAATCGTGACAGAGTGTTTAAAAAGATTAGACTGAATAAATCCTCTAGTGTTCTCTTTTCATTTCATTACTCATCTGCATGGTCATTCCCTCTCTAATTGACTCATTCTGTCGTGTCACATTAGGATGGAGTGGGTGGGCTGCATTTCCAGCTGTGAGTGCTCTATCCCTCTCTCTTGTGGGCAACAAACATTAAACATTTTAATGCATTGTGAGTAAACCTTTCCCTGACCTATTTTCTGTCCACAGCCAGAGCTTGAGGGTCTCCTCACATATCACACACTCACACGCACTGACGTGACACCAGTGGTCTTGCAAATGAAAAAGAAACATCCTGCTGCCCCTTACGTAATACTACACAATCTGCCACTTATTTCATAATCGGATCATGGATGGTGATTATTTGAGATAACTGCAATACGTTCCAAACACTCTCCATCTACATATAGTGTGATATTGATACTTCAAGTTTTGATATTAGTACCTTTTTTTCTGTTCAATTTATCAATCCAGTGTCATTAGAGCAGCTCCAGTATAGTGTTATCATAATCTGAGATTTAAGGATGTTGTTTCACATGACGCTATAAGGACGTAGGAAAAAGCATATAAACTACATATAAAGTTCTATCATGAAACTCTAGATAGCGCAAGTCAAATTTGATGTAATCACCTGCTTAGTCACATGGTACAGCTTTTTTTCTGCATCAGCAGCCAATTGGTTTGCTGCAGCATTCAGATACTTGGCTAGTACTTGCTGTAGTAGTTGTAGTGTGCTTCAGAAGCCCTCATCCTTCCCCAGTTCCACCTGTATAAAAAAATCCCTGTGTTCCTTCCTCATTTGTTTCCATGGTTTTACTCCTCACCTATTTCAGATCTTCCTGATTCTGTCCCCTGTGTTTATAATACCATTGTTTTTCTCTGTTCCCTTATCTTGGGTTGATATTGTTATGGCGTTTGTCTACTGCGTTACTCTTTTCTGAGGATTGATTATTAAAAAGACTTTTCAACTACTGAGTTGCATGCCTTCCCTAGTAACATGTGACCCAACGCATGACCCAAAAACAAGATGAGGAGAAGTTGTGGGGTTTGCGTCACCACAGTCTGCTCCACCATGGCCTCCTGAGTTCCCTTCTTCTACAAACGTTTACAAACTTCATTTAACACCTCACACACATATTGAATTATGTTTGATTTACAGTTATATAAATACACATGTATGTACTTTATGAGTACATGATATGAATCTGGAATTTGACTGGCCCTGACCGATCTCATGGGTGTGGTGTCTATATACCTATGAGGTTATGTTATTTTTTAATGTTCATATTTATAATATTATTCATAATGTTAGTATACCCTGTGAAGCATCCTTACCTGGTACGAACACATAAATTAATACATTGAAAAATCATTCATCTTAATTATTTTTTGACTATTAATTGCCAGGACAACTGTATAAAAGGTGGCAGGCGTAAAGAGACAGAAGGGATTTTAGTCCTTTTAGTTTCCTCCTACATAATATGCCCACGCCTTCCTATTCCTCATCACTCTGCCCTAGTGAATACCCACCAGGTGGCACAGCACACTACATCATTATGTGTCTGAGCCACCCATACCCACCCCACCACCCCCTCTCTGAGCTTAGCTGCAAAAATCACTGGTAACATATCCAGATGCTGGGCGCTGGGATAGAGGATCAGTCTTATGCTGAGGTCACACTTAATACACACCGAAGCTTTATTAAAGAGCACTAACACACGCTGTCAGATTACATCTACACACACACACCACACACACAGGAGTTGACAGCATGATATTCCATACTGCCACTGAGTAAGTGTTTTATTATGTTTTTTAGGTGTTTTTAGTTGTTGTAACTTGCTAGGTTTTGGGGCAGTTGCCAGTGTGTTCTTTTTTTGGTTGCTAGGTTGTTTTGGTGGTTGCATACAAGTCCACTAGTTAAAACACCACAACCCCAAATTTTGGGGACTGTTAAAATCACTATCCTAACTAGCAACAATTGTAATAGTGATGTATCCCTTAGCAATCATCACTAATAATAACTACATGCGCTGAACCTAATGAAGAAAAACTGATTGATTGTATCAGTACAAACAGTTCATGTGTGTATGGGTTTGTGTGTGTGTGTATTGAATCTGTTCTTGCCATTAAATCTATCTTTTCACTGATTTCCAAATTTAGTGATCTTAGCATGCTATTAGGAAGAGAGCAGTATGCTGGCTGCCTGCGGACACAAATGAGAATTGGAAACACCCAATCCAGTGTTTTATCTCTCTTAGTTCCTGTCAGTAGAGAAAAGAAGAAGAAGCCAAAAATCTGTTCTTCCATTTATTTTCTCTCATAAAAAGTTTCCAAACGTCTATGAGTGATACAGAACTTTTCAGAATGCGCAGCTCTTTGGGATACTAGGCTGAATTCTCTGTTACAAATATTTTTGGCCAATGCATAAAAAACACAAGGTATCCCTGTTCATTCAAAACCCATTTGTGTTCATCAGAGTACTGTAAATATCACTGACTGTTCGAGGCCTACGGTGGAGGCCTAACAATCTGGTTTGAGATGCAGAAATACAGAAACATGCTGCACACATTTATGTTGCAAAAAATATAAATATAAAATAGTAACAATCTGCAAATACCTAAAATGCAACTAAGTACAGAAATACACTCAAACTATACTATAGTACAACGGAATACAGAAATGTTGCAAATACTCACAATGAATAAATACAGAAACAAACTATAATCTCACTGCACAAACATAACTGCAGGAATGTGCTGCAGGTATCAATTGTATACCCAAATACAGAAACAAGCTGCAAATACTCATAATGCAATTCCATCCCACTTTATATTAAGTGTCCCTAATACCTGTGTACTTCCTTAGTAACTAGATGTGTATCTAGTATAACCACAGTGTAAGTACACATTGCTACATAGTATCTACAGCTGTAATATTTCTGTAACTACACACATGTAACAACCCTCAGAATGGTGTGTGTAAGTACAAATGTGTAACAGGACATTGGTAACAACACTTTTTTCACTTCACTAAGTAGTCATGTAACAGGAATTACATAGCTACATTTTGTAACAGCAGTATGTATAAGAGTAACTGGAACAGGGGGTGATCAGGGGGTGTAGTTGGGTAGGTTTAGGGACATGTAAAGTGGGTGGAGTTGGTGCACCTCTGTAACACCAGTGTATATACATGGTAACTCCTCAGGAACTGCCCACTTAATATAAAGTGTAACATTCTAGACACCAACCACAATTTATATGTAAAGCCAAATTTACTGCCCGCTGCTGTGTAACATCAGAGTAATTACATGCTCGAAACACAGCAATTGTCTATTTAACATAAAGTGTACAACTTTATTTACCAAAAAGTGCTATTAGTCCTGTTACACATTTGTACTTGCATTACCAAAAAGTGCTGTTACCAATGTCCTGTTACACATTTGTACTCACACACTATTCTGAGGGTTGTTACATGTGTGTATTTACAGAAATATTACAGCTGTAGATACTATGTACCGGTGTGTACTTACACTGTGGTTACATAATACATACACATCTAGTTACTATGGAAGTACACAGGTGTTAGGGACACTTAAAATAAAGTGAGACCTGCAACTCAATACGGAAACCCACTGCAAATACTCACAATGCAAGCAAATATAAAAACACACTACAAATAATCACAATGAGACCAAATGCACCCACAGACAGAAACAAGCAAATACTCATAAACTAAACTAAATACAGAGACAAGCTGAAACACAATAAAAAATAGAAACGAGCAAATATTCACAATGCAGCCAAATACAGAAAAGTTGCAAATACCTACAAAGCACAGGAATGCATGCATTTGAAGTACATGCGTTGTCAATCTGATGTTTTCTTTATTTGCATATGTGTTTTTTTTTTTTGTATGTGTTTTTTTCAGTTGCAGTGTTTTGAGCTCTCCCAGCCCCCATAGAGGCCTCACTACTACAGCAGCAGATTAGATCCGTACTGTGTTATGAACCATCTTGTGGTACTTTAACAGGAAGTTGTTGGAAAGACAGAAACTGGAGAGGTCATACAGAAATGCAAACGCTCTGAAACTTGCAATCTTGCAAATGCAAGAGCTCTAGGGCTCCATGACATCAAGTGTCAAACAACAGCCTCTGATAGGATCAGGCTGTACAAACAGAACAAGTACGCAGATGCCAACACAGATCAACTGTCTCGGACATAAGCAATCTTCTTGGGTGGAGATGTACAGACATTGTTTTCTAAATACTAGTGTTTGCAGCATTAACGTTAATTATTATTATCATTTAAATATTAATTCATTTTAATCACAATCAGTTATGAACATTCCTTGATGGGAAGATCTATAATGGTTTACTTGGAAAGGGTAAAGGACGAACTAATTGGCTAAAATTGCACATCCCATCATGATCCATTAGAGGAGGAAGTTTGATTTACAGTATATGAACAATTGTTCCTCTGCGTGTTTAGCATAGTTGTGATATGGTCTTGTGATTTTATGAAGTTCCATGTATACACATATGATGTCACTAAACTTAAACAGTTAAGCTTCTTCTTCTGGTGGTGTCTTACTGTTTAGGAGCATTCAGGCAATGAACTTTGCATTGGACAATACAATAAGGATGGCCCGTTGGCCCACATCCAGTGTGAGAGAGTTAAGTCAGTTGATTAGGTCTGTCCTGTGCTGCCACTTCACAATCTTATAGTATATTCCGAATCGTTTATGCCTTTTTAATTTAAACATTCTTGTCAAAAAATCTTCTGGTTTTGAAACCATCAGTAAGAACGTGTTGATACCTACAAACCAATTAGTAATGTTCTTCACTGTATATCATCATT
>JAUYWG010000033.1:21007622-21039621 GCA_034779775.1 Enteromius afrohamiltoni
ATTTGACCCACGCCTGTACGACTATTCTAATAAATTGTTTGCACATGGATCCACAAGACTCCCGTGATCCGTCACAACTACAATTGTTTAAACTACAATTTTGGGTGAACTATTCTTATGTTAAAGAGTAAAAGAGTACTCGCAGAGCCAGGAATACAAAAATTTATGAATTCTGGTGACACAAGCGGCAGTGACCGCTGGCAATGGGTGAGCAGAAAAGCTGAGCAGAACTTTATGCAAATGAGAAGCAAAACAATGTCCCAACTACCAATGGGAGTGCAAAAAGTGATCCACCGCAGTGATACAGTTGGAGACTAGCAACCAACCAGAACACAGTAAACCAACCGCTCAGAGGATCTGCGATCTGCAGTCATTTAATATCTGTCAGTGTCAATGCAGCTTGTAAGGGCTATTGTAAAAACCAGGTAATGCCTTTACCAATTGCTTGTTAATGGTTAGCTTGTGTGTATAAGTGGTCTGACTGCTCTGCATACTGTCCTGTCTGTGATGGCTCTTAGTAGTGGCTTTTCTGCAGTCGATGAACGCTGTATGATACTGCAATGCAAATTCAAAAAAGGCACACATTTATATGTTATAAGTTATAAATAGAACTTTTGGTGTTTTTTTTGTTATTCAAATAGATAAGCAAGCCCAACTTAAACTTTGGTAAAAAGTTACACAGCTGCTTACTTTTTATGGAGTAACAAAATATACTAATGCATTACATTTAAGAAATGCAACAATGTTTATTACACATTTTCAAGGCTTTCCATCTAACTACATATCATTAGAGAACACTTTGAAAGATGCACACATGAGTGGACAGGAGTGCTTTCGTTACTTACACTCAAAAGTGATGATGAAAATGTCCCTACAAACTCAAAGCAGTGTTATTATGCACAAGATGTTTATAGCTGCTAAGCAACATCACACCTTGAAACACTACCAGAGATTTGAAATGACATGTTGTCAAAGGTGTGCTTAAAGTATATCAGCTACTTTACAACGGCTTTAAATACGGCTCATCCAATCACAGTTCACAGTTTAATCTGTCTTATAATAACTCCTGTTACATAATGCAAAGCTGCGTGAATACTGTATGTCAGACTTACTCATACGGTAGACTTACTCATTTGTCTCCCTCGCTTATTCACACACTATTTTATTTTTCAATAAATATTTGTCAGATGAATTCTTCTGAAAACATGGACAGAACCACAACATCTAGTCACAGAAATGGAATGCTTTGTATAAAGCAGAGGATCTGGATAGATAGATAGATAGATAAATAAATAAATAAATAAATAAATAAATATATATATTTTTTAATTAATTAATTTATTTTAATTATTAATTTAGATTTTATTTAATTAAACCTTCATTTGCCAACAATTCTAATTTTGAATTATTCATTTTTTTTTTTTAATTAATAATTCATTTAATTACCACCATTTCTGATGAGACATATTAAATAATAAAAGAATTCAGAAAAAAAACAGACACCAGTCAGGGTTTTCTAACTTCAGTCTGGTTTATTCTTGTTTTGATCACACTATCAACTTTACTGTAAGAGAATAGGGAGAATAGAACTCTCCTGTCTAGTTAACTATTTCAAATATTCAAATATCTGTGACCCATGTTTAGTAATTCGTCATGGCTGCTTTTTTTGTGTCATAATGTGTTCTCTGAGCATTTCTACATGCAATCAGTTCCTCCATCTATAATCTGAATTGCTCTCTAACATTACTCTCCTAATTTTCCTCCCAGTTTATTCTCTCTGCGTTCTTTGTCCTGTGCCAGATTGTTGGTTCCCAGTTGTGTCTTGCCTTGCTGTGCCCGAATGTTTTCCCCTGCAGGGTGTAGTTTTTTTAAAATAGGATAATGCCTGTTGAGCTCTGTGCCTGGGTCTCTTCCTCTTCCCCACACAAATCCTGACATCTATCAGTTCTGTATAAGGTTTTGGTCATACCATTGGGTTTACATCAATACAACAAAACAAAGCATATTGCCCAGTATGTGGCCTCGGGGCGGACTCACCTCTGGGTCAGTTAATTAGTATCTGTGAACCCAATGCCTACAGCAATGCTGCTAATAAAACATGTTTTCTTTGCTGTCGTAGACACACTCAGGGGGTCTCACAATGATAACATAAAGCAAAGTATTACACAATCTTGAGGTAGAGCATTTACTCGTCCTGATATTTTCTCTTTTCTTCCACGTTTCTGCATTTTATTCTCATTTAAGCATGCTACAATTTGCACTCCCACTCATCCAATAACACATTAGTGCTGATTTACATAGTCTTTTTTTGGGTTGTATTGTTTGTCTGTGTGTGGTCTATCTGTCTTTTTTATCCACCCATTCTTCCTCTCTTGCAAATTGCAATCTCAAATTTTCCTATTTGATATTTTCTGCCTCCACCCACACTCTTTCCTTCACTACTGTCTTGTCTGTCTTATTCTCGCTTTCACTCAACAATAGTTTCTATGAAACTGATCATGTAGAAAGCTAATTTGGTCTTTTTAATCAGACTTCTGACAATAGTCATCACTTCTGGTCTACTTATTTTGGTCATTTTATGCAATGAATAACTATTTGGTTTTATGTACAGTATGTGGTATTTGTGGGCATGTACCTCTGAAATTTGATACCAATTTTTGTACCAAGAATGTTATTTGCTTCCATAATAGGGGAATAAATACTTCATTTGTTCAACAGAAGAAAGAAGCTCATACAGTTTTGAAACATCTGAGAATGAGTAGCCTGAATGAAGAAAGAATTTTCATTTTTGACTGAGCTTTCAGTGGGACAATATACACTCAAATTAATATTTAGGCCTAATTTGAATCACACTTCAAATTTACATGCACAGTTTTATCTGATAAACTGAATGTGTTTAAATACACAATATCTATTTTTATAGATTTACCATTAAATGACCATATATTTTTTCATTCTCTCATTACTTTTTAACTAATTAAACATTGCTTGTTCAACAACTAGCCATATTTTATTTATAGAGACATATTTCATATATTAATAATTGTAATTATTTTCACAATTAATTCATCACATTTATTTATATAATTTTCATGTGCAGAAATCTCCCCCTTTTATAGCCGTTTCATTTATGCATAACTGACAAATATGCATGACAGGGAATGAAAATTTGATATGAAATTTAAATACATAATTTTTTAATTTAGGCCTATGTTAGGCATTACCTTGATTCTAAACAATAAGACCATGATAAGGCCTTTTACACAGTCACTCTTTTTGATTTTGAATATGGCTTTTTCCATTTTCCAAAAGAACTGATCTTACAAACAGCTCAGCTTTTTCACCTAAAACCTGAACCTCAGTCAGGAATCCATATTTATCTACATCAGTGCTAAACCTGTAAAACACTTGCAGCTGGTAACACATTATTTTCCATGTTATTGTTTTTTAATAATTATGATTCTACTGGCTGGATTCAGATTAGCTCTTTGCACTGAACATTATAATTATGGGCTTAATATAATAACTGGCCGCAGACCAGAGAGAAACCCCATGACACATTTGTTAGTATTACAGGAGACTCTTGTAATATAATATATTATGAACGCGGCTGAAGCAGTCCATATGGTGCCGCCCACACACTGCAGGGTCTCACGGCAGCACCTAGTGCTCTAATTGGTATTTGCGGAGGCCGAATGGAGGCCCATTTGTTGTGCTGTCCTATTAACCAAGCTGAAAACAGCCTGCATGAACAAGCTGGGAGGAGCGCTGGGGAAAACCTTCAGCAGATGATGGATAGCCTTCTATTCCTGCATGGAGGAAACTAAACGTTCCTTTAACCAAATAGCAGCTACAAACCAATTCACATAATAAACACACAGAGGAAATAACCAAAAAGATAGAGAACAGAGTAAACAATAACATGGCTGTGTTAGCAATAGAAAAAAAAAATACTTCCTGATAACAATGCAGTAAACAGCTTACTGTACTTTTTTAAGGGTTACTTCACCCCAACATGAACCCCATGTCGTTCAAAACCCGTAAAAGCTTAGTTCATCTTTGGAACACAATTTAAGATATTTTAAAATGAAAACCGGGATGGTTGTCCCATTGACTGCCAAGTAATGAACAAAGAAAAGTCAGTATAGTTCATCTACCATCAGTGGTTCAATCTGAATTTTAAGACGCGAAGAGAATACTTTTGAAAATGTGTATCCATTTCGGGCAATATCAGCTGAACGGAAAGTGCATATGGTGTTCTGTGTCAGCCACAACACAAGGATAAATTTTCTACATGCATTTACGCTTTGATTTAGCAAATCAGTGTATTCTGGTGTCGCAGCTGACACAGAACAGCGTACACAGTGTGCGTTCAGTGATACTCTCCAAAATAGTGCTATGGTAATGCGGAGAGACAAATTATTGACAAATTATTTTTATTTTCTTGGTATAAAAAATTTATTATTATTGCTTCATAAAACACTGATTGAACCACTGATGGCAGATGGATTATTTTGATGAAGTCTTTCATTCCTTTCTGGACCTTTCCCATGTTAATTACATGACATTCAATGGGACAGTCAAAAGCATCCCGTTTCTCATCCAAAAATACCTTAAATTGTGTCTCGAGGATGAGCATGAGGATAAGAGATTAATGGCAAAATCTTAATTTTGGGGTGGAATAAGCCAACTCCTGGCTAACTGGCACTCTTAAAAGTCAACAAGAATTATTATTTTGGATTGTCAAGGACCGCTTCTCTGTGGCCCTCTCCACCGGTCAGCAGCGGGAACCTTCACCGGAGTATTGACGTTTCCACCCGGACTCTTTTACCTCACGTACCTCGGCACTTCCCGCGCCGCTTTCCCGCCAAAGGACTGCATAAAAGCTTGGACTTTTGCCTTGAACAATCGCAAAGTCTTGATTTGCCCCATTGCCTGTTCTACGATTACGATTTGGGACTAAAATGAAATCACATGAATACTGTATGAAGTGTTTTTTTAAGCCATCAGTTGGATTATTAACTGATTAATTATGCTGCTTCTGAACAATGAAGAAAGAAAGCCAGAACATGAAGACTTGAACATGCTTTGGTCTGGAAGCACACAATGTGCCCATTTCCCCCTGATGAATTCTTCTGCACGCGTGCAATGGCAGAGGAAGAGGCATATGGACGACATTGTCTCAGAACATTGTGTTTATCTGAGCTGTGGGAGAGTGAATTTAATTAAAGGAGGATTGTGGGAAGAGCGGGTGAACACATGTGAAGCCACATAAACAGCAGCAAAGCCCCACCTTATGTAACAACAAGCATCTGAAGATCTCATTCCCAGAAAGAAAAAGAAAAACACGTCCAGAGAACGTTCTCAGTGTGTGAGAATATAACACAGCAGAGTGCAGAATCATAATGTCACAACTCTGAAATGAGAAGAAACACTACACTACAGACATGAATGTCTGACTTCATAACACATGCTGTATGAGTTGTTTGCTCTAGGGGTTTGTCTAAATACTGGAGCTCTGTTACCAAAACCTATTATCTTGCTTTTCTGCTTACTTTCTTTATGAGAAAGAAGGTTTCTCTGGGAATACACTAACCCATATTAAACCACACACTCCACATAGGTAGGAACACATCATTTTGTAAACCTGTTGCCTACAAAAGAGAAGCTGGAAGTGCTTCTTGAGGTTTTCCTCCAAAATAAAAGCTTGATGGTTTAACTGCTATCATGGTGTATTTTTTATTATTTATATTCAAAATGGTAAATCTTGATTTAGATTTTTTTTTAAACATTTGAATTCATCAATAAAATCTGAAAACTCGCCTAGCCCTGCTTCTTCATGGCTACTGAAAGAGATATTTGTCTTGGTTCTTATAAAGAGTATAATTAGCCTTAAAATGCAACTGTATCTGTAGCAGAGTGTTATCTTTTGGTACTTTGAAACATATGAGATGTTACTCTAAGGCCTCATTTACACTAGTGCTTTTAGTTTTAAAACATATAATTTTGGCTATGGTTACGCCTATCGTTTACAATACTCAAAAACTGAGACTGTTGAAACCGCTGCAAACCCCGTTTTAGTTTGAAAATGCCAGGGTTGCATAAATGGAGACTTTGGAAAACAATGGCATGACTGCCCACCTTCTCTCTGTGTATCCTTGATGACCGTGTAAACAATAACATCACACTCGTTGTTGTTCGCATAGATTTGCGTATTCCCCATTCGATCGTTCCAAGCAGCCATGATTTAAAAAAATAGGGAATCTACATATACATATCTATTAGGGGTGGAATGATACACGTAATCATATCGAACCGTTCGGTACGAGGCTTTCGGTTCGGTACGCATACAAACTGAATAATTCAGGAAAAAAAAGAGAATAAACTGTGTAAAATATAATGTGATTGCTATTCACATGGATAAGTGTCTAAGAATGCTGTATTATTCATGCCAAGACAGTAAGTAGTTGGTGATGCCACTTTGTAAAGAAATACTACGCGTTTGCAATGAACTCGTAATGCACGTTCACGATGTCACTGTTACATGTTTGTGTAGTTTGTATGGAGATGATAATGGTACTGTTTTCAAAAACTTCACAATGTGATCTTTTGGGACCGAATTACTCAGCCCTATAAACAAGCATTACAAACCTGGAGCATTTGGCCCAACTTAATGAAATGCTGACAGATTATAAGACAAACAATCCTATAAAACAGAATAACACTGCTGCTATGTTTCCTATAATATTTTTTGAGTGGCCTATGATGCCTCAAGATGTACAAAAAAACCCTGTTGTGAAATAGCAAGTGATTGATTTCACACTGAGTAAAGTCTAGTAACAAACTAGTTGTAAGTGACATGACTCACTTATTGAGTGATTTATTGCAGATATAAAATGCAAATGGACTCCACCCCATCCCTCAGAGTCCGTCAAGTATTCAACACAACGCTCATCTTCAGTCTAAACAAGATTGCACTTCAGACCAAAAGTGCTAATAAAAGTGAGAGCGCTACAGTCCATGTGTTCAGATTTCACAGCAGTCATTAAACACAAGACAAGACTAGTTGCTCTAATCTGGCAGATTTGCAGCTGGATAAAGATATGTCGGGATTTTGATCCACTCCTGAGTTAACACTACATTTAGACAGCTTTAGGGCTCAGAGTCGCTCGGTTAACTTGTCAAAAGCATATCAAATAACACTCTGGGCAGCTCACAACAACATATCCAACCTTCAGCAGGCCACAAAATTTACACTGTGTCTAAATTAGTCATGACATGGCAGGTTTCCACATGCAATTTTCTGTCATTGCCCAAAGTGAAATACACAGAACACTAAAATCACCGTAACACTGTGTCACAGCTAGATGCGACGCCACGCGACAAAAGGTATCTTTTCCATTGTACTAACTAGCCGCAATGACCACACGCAAAATTGTTTATTTAGAAACCATTTCTATTTCCGCAACGTCACGGCAGGAATAACACAATACTATATAGTATGACAGTAGATAATCGCAGGTGATCGTGCGCTTTATTCAAAGTGTAACATGTCCAATATGAGTTTAAATATCATAATTACGTGACCTTATAGCCATACTGAAAGCAACAAGTTGTTTAGGTGTTTTAACCCATATTTTGAGTTACTAATTTTATATTGTTGTATTTCAAGGTTAAAGGAAAATGTCAGTTTGTCTGTAAATTTAACGGATCATTTGTTTATCAGAAAATTAACAGTACATTTTCAGCTTTTCTATGGACCTATGCAATTCGCTTTTAATTAGTTTAGCAATTTTTGAACATTTTCTCGAATTGCATTTAAATTTTTGTTGCATATGCCTCACTTGAAACATGTGACCCTGGGCAACTATAATTTGGACCCATAAAATGGTTTGTTCACTATTGCTACAAATATTCACATGGTTTTTATGACCGTTTAGTGCTCCAGGCTCATATACATGGCCACATTTCAATTAAGCCAACTGCATTCAGTTCTGCCTTCATTCCAACATGCAACATTTTTATTTCACAATCCAATCAACAAGGAAAATACACCTTTGTTTTCTTCCTTCCTTTCTTCCTAGTTTTACACTTTTTTTTTGCTTGCAGTGTTTGTTCTTTGCTACATTAGTATAGATGTGTTACTTGGACTATCATGTTATATAGGAAGCTCAGACCTGATGATGAAATATATATTCGTTTGTGTTGCATGGCATATTTGGGTGTGTTTCTTTTCAGTAGAGCTGTGTTTACTAAACCTTTCATTGAAAAACACCTGACAGCTACATTTATGTAATATGCATTTATGAAATATGCATTTCCATTTGTTGATATTTAACAATACTTTTTAAGTAAACAATGTTCACTTATCATGCAATTTCACTGCTTTGTTGGTATCACCTAAAGAAATGCTGGCAATGTGATTAACGTAATTGAGGCTGGTTAGAACATAAACTGACAGAAGAGATCACATTCAGATTAGTGTGAATGGAAATGGAAGCTGCTATATGCATGTATAGCAGATTGATTGTATCATTGTTGTCTGCTTTCACAGGACACAGGGAGGCCGCAGGGAAGCTCACAGCTGGAGGGGAGAAGCGCCTTCAATTAGTATGTTCACACTGCCAGATCTCAGCCGGGGGTTCAACTGTCTCCCAGCAGACAGAGAGAGAGGTGAGGACAAACAGGACGAGTGACAGCAGAGGTGGTGAGACAACCTGATATGTATTTTAGGTGCATGTCTGTACGATAATGACTGAAACACTCCTGCATAGATGATTAAAGAGCATGATGACAGCAGAAATTATTCTGTGCTGCAGGGTGTGTCTTATTACTGCATCATAATACAACACAACATGGCACTAGATCCAGACTTTTGTAATCAACAATGTGTTGATTTGGTAATGAAGTATATATTATCTGGTGATAAATTTACAGATTAATTCCATGGTTATGCATTCACTGTCTGAATGCATTGTCTGGTGGCTCTTGTGCATAATGTATAAATATATATATTAGGAGAAATCATACAAAATAACCTAAAATTTAGTGTAAAATCTACCTTTTCTACTTCAACTGAAAATAGCACTTGAAAATTTAAATGTAGTGTACCGGATAAGTATTAATAACGTGGTTTAGTAATGATGCCCAATAAAGCACGAGTACTTTAACTGAATGTAACTGCATATATCCATAACAATTATAAATTATGCACAGTAATGCATATGCTGATTTTTTTAAGCAAACATTATTCAAATGCTAATTTAATAAGCTAGGTAATTTACTATATGCTACGAGAAAGAGAGAGAAAGAGAGAGAGAGAGAGGCTGACAGAAATGTTGGCCTAATGGTTCCACAAGTTCCGAATATAAAGTACAACTTTTTTGATGCATAAAAGGCTAGCGTGTTTGTGTGTGTGGAATAAGAAAAGCTGAGGCTTGCGCTTCTTACTTTAGAGCCTCATTAATCAACCTGTCAAGGTACTTTGGGTCAGTATGAGCTTCAGCATAAGAAGGAAACATATGCAGAACCAACTTACAACAGCACGTTTACCCTGTTCGCCATATGTTTTCTTCACAGTCAAATAAAATATTGTATATGTCGTATACATCACAATATAATAATATTTTACTGAAACTCAAGAAATGACTTATTAATATTAAATATTACATAACCATAATGCCTATTGTAGGATATTTCAGTGAATGTAAATTTTTTTAGGTTTTAAATCATGATAACAAATGAAGGTGTTGAAAATAAAGGGATTCAAAATGATATGATAGTATAATAATATAAACAATGTTGTGAATAATGTGAGTTTTGGTTCACGCGCTATTAGCGGACAGTAATGCCTTCAGCAAAGGTCACATCATGACATCAGCATCATTACCAGCTCTGAGCTGATAGATAGCTGTGTTGACAGGCTTGTGTACATGTGTGTGTGTGTGTGTGTGTGTGTGTGCATTTGTCACAGCTCTGCCTAAACAAATCTGTAGAACGGGTGCTAATTATCCCGCATCTGATGCTGCTCATTAGCCGAGCCCTTGTCTTAAGCAGTCAGCAACCTAAAAATGATTGTGTTGAGAACATTGTATTCCTGGCAGTCACCAAACCTGTAACTGATGATTAGGGTTGGGTACTGAAACTGGCACTGATACCATATAAACCGGTATGTACCGGACCCAATCAAAACATGCTTAAATTAAAATGCCTAAAGCTAAATTTCCCTTGTAATGACTTGACATGAAAAAAATGGACATATCTGATATCTGGATAAAGTGTAAATCTTGCATTGAATCGCTTGCTGTATTCCTTGTTTATAGGTCACTCCGGATGAAAGTGAATCTAGATTGCTAAATGAATAAATGTAAATGTATGTATATTAGTGAATAGAGACATTCTATCAATGCAAATACATGCAATCACAAACGTTTTAAAATCAACATTTGAATGGGATACATAGGTTAAGTGGCTTGGGTGTGATGTGAATGTGTAGTATTTATGATTACAGTCTCTTTTTAACAATTTAGTAGTCTTGCAAACACTATGCTGTCATATGCGGTGGTGACGCGAGGCAGCTGGACATACCGGCCTGTGCGGGGGAGCACTGTGACATCACCAGCATTTCCCCTCATCAAAACCACCGCACCCAGATGAGCCGTCACCCTGGCAACAGAGCGCTTCATTCATGTGACGAGCTGTTGATGCTCTGGAAGAGGCATGAGTCGTATTACACATAATTAGAGCTAACGGAGCGAGCCATTACTCTCACTGTAATTAATGTCATTTGGTGTCACTCAGAGGATATGTTGAAGGACTTGGCTTGAATTAGCAGTTTCTTTTTAGATGAAAGATGCAAACGGAAAATAATGGGGGACTCAGACTGACTGAAGTCTTGGGTAAGAGCGGTGAATAATGTGACAGAAGATCAAACTTTTCTGATGAATTGATTTAGGAAAGAAATATGGCCTAAAAATGTTTGGCGTTGCAGGACAAAACCAAAGGCATGCTTGACACAAAATCAGCAACTTAATCACTTAATGCACTTAATCAGCAAAGTTTATCACCCTTGCTTTGGTGCAATAATTGTGTTTTAGGTACGTAGGCGGTACATCAAAATGCATTAGCAAAATAATAAAAAAACATTTTTCACCACCATCAAATGCTTAATAACAAAACATTCTGAAGTTTATACTTTAAATTTGAGCTGTGCACTTGTGTTTAAGTACTAGAATTGGGTTCCCAAGTACATCTACCAACCTAGAAAGTGTGAAAAAGGTACACTGTATCAAGTAAATATTTTTGGTAAGCCTTTCTCTGTAAGCTTGTGACAAAATGAAACACACTAAACGAGAAGCATCGCGCCACAACCTTTAAACAATGTAAAGACATAGCGCGACTGGACGCAGCGCTGCACCTTTGGTCCCATGTGTGATGGGCTTCAGATTTTGCTCACCCCGTGAGGCAGAAAGAGGAGCTATTATCACCCCTTAAGGTCACTGCACACTACGGATGCAAAAAACACAGGAAATTGAACCTGATTTTTATGACGGATGAAGGTTCTTGTGTGTGTACACATGATTGACACAACGTGAGGTCGAATTTATTTTTCAGCGAAAAAAATTTTTGCACTTAGTGTGCAATGACCTTAAACCGCCATTGTGTTTTCAACAACAGTGTATAAGTTCTAATGCCAAGGTGAAAATTTGTTAAAAGCAAAACTAACTGTTCTGTCTTTGGCTACACTGACTAGCACAGAACACTATTATTACACAAATTTCGTCTCCACCTGTTTTCTTTCATAAGACATAACTGACATAACTTTTTTAACATAAACTCATGTGTATTTAACAGTTAAAGTGCAATAACACGTAAAGGTTTGTGAACGTACTACTGTTTAGTACGCTTTTTTGTGTAAGTGCTTCAGATCACAGAACCGTATATCAGAAGTATAAACTAATATATTCTAAAATTCATGATGATTTAATCAAAACTCAAACAATGCATGTAATAAATGATATAGTAAATGATCTGGTGGGTATTTTGAGCTGAAATGACATTCTGGAGACACCTGAGACATATATCGTAAAAAGTAGAATAACAGGTCTCCTTTAAATAAAACACAAACAATCCTGAACACCAGGCCAGCACTTTAAGTAGTAGGATGGCAACTATAAACGAGCAGAAGATAGACAGATAAAAAGATCTGATGTCTAAAACATTTATACCCTGTAGAATTAGAGTAACATCTAAATCCAAATTCTGTAGCTTTGAACAAAACAAAACAAGAGAACATCCAACTCAGACTTTTCTCAAGTCTTTTGGGGCCTGTGATGGACAAGCTACTTTGAGGACTGGTTGAATCTCAAAGAGCACAAGAAGACTAAACAACAACCACAAGATTTCAGGAACAGAATGTATCCAAAGAGTTTATGGTTGATATCTCTTTAGACCGATAATGCGAGTCGCCTTCAAATCACTGTAAAAACGTTAAAATGAACATAACTGTGGCTATTTTAGGCCGTAATCCACATGACTGACGAATTTAGGAGACCATGTAAAGCTGTGCGGGGTTCAGAATGACCTGGTTTAATAATATAAAGTGTGGAAAAAGTTCAAAATATCATTACTTTATTCATGTTCCATGGAATATACATGGCACATCAAGTAACAATACCACGTATGAAAGAAAACAAAACAAAAAATAAACCATGACCATCATGTTTGAAGAAAAAAAAAATACTTTTTGTGTGATCTGAATGAAATAATTCATATACCATTACTATTTAATTTCTGGAACAGTTTCACAATATATTATAGAGCTACCACAAAACTATTCATGTAAAAATCTGCCTAGAAAAAACTATGAAACAATATTATGTAACAGCGCTAAAGGAAAAATACTGCTCTCTCAGCAAACCCATTCTGAACTGTCTTAACTGACATGTTAATACCAGCCTCATTTCTGCATCAACTTCTGCAGCAGCTGTGCAGTTAAACTTCATTTACAGTAAGCGATGTGAAGCTTGTGTTCACCCAGCAGGAAGCACTGTGCCAAACTAACATTATTCTACATTACAAGAGCACAGAAAACCCTACTATTAACTATAAGTAATAACATGGCAAACCATCTTAAGAGTTCCACTTCTGAGAAGGAGCGCAGGCCGTTGTGTAACGTGTTTATTGTTTCACGTTCTCCTCACAGCTCGTGTTCGCCGCCCCCTCACTTCTGCTGGCTGATTGGTTAATGAGCTCAGCTGTACTCTGAGATGAGGTGAAGTGCTTCCCTCCTACACTACAATGGAAAGCTCAACACGACAACAGCCAAACTCTGTCACCATTTACCAAGGCGCCAATATAACGTATTAACATAACATTATATGTCCATGTAAAATAAACTCTATTTCATTTATTTATTTTTTGTGGTGCATTGGACGATATATGTGATCTTAAACCTCAAGTGGTGTAAATATATTACAATGACTAGTATTACTCTGGTTAAGACTTGAAGCATGTCACCTCCTATGTAAATAGTATTGTTAGTTTACCAATATAACCAGAGTCTTCACCTTACATTGAAAGTACTTTTCAGTTCTTTAATAAACAGTAAGACTGAGGGATGAAATACAGATTATACCTTTAATTAGACTCTATTTCAATGCAAAATTACTGTAAATCAAAATTAAATGAATCTGAAACCAACAAATGTGCATCTATTGACAAGGCTGTTAACTGCGATGTGGATCGTTTGATATTATCACGTCACAGATTCAAATTTGAAACACTGACTTGACTTCCACTCACTAGTCTCATTATATATAGATATAGATATAGTATACTATATTATATATAGTTCATGTACTTGGAATGATGTTGTGTTTACAAGTAATGCAAGTTATGTAATCGAATTACCCTTTTCAGGAAGGTAAGACATTACTTTCAAATTTACAAAAGTTACTTTTCAAATATGTAATGCAACTTTGTTTCCCATTTATTAACTAATAGCTCTCTTGTGAAGCACGTTTCATTAAAAAACAGTAATTAATTGATGCAAACTTTTTTAATTGAGCAACACAATATTGTAATGCTTTTTCAATGCTTTAACTTTTCCCAACAGGTAGTAATTTCAGTGTTTTCCACATGAAGTGCACATGAGTCTGCAATCAAAAGTCTGTGTTCCTAATATGAACTAAAATATTTCTCATCAGATTCTCCTGTTTTGTGTCTACTTCTACTTCTCCTCAATAAGACGAAGAAATGTAGCATTTAGACACTGTTTGACACTAAAAGGAGTCACATGAGGCAATATCAGGTCTTCCTTTCTCTTTGGAGTGTTACAAGCTGTTAGATAAGATAAGATCCCTAAAGTTGCAAAGACTAAAGTCTCAAAACCAAAGAGATATTCTTTATAAAAGTTACATTATAAAGTTTAAACACGCCCACATTTTTCTATGTCACAGAGTGGGGTTTTTTTCATAACACTGCCCAAATGTTTATGCAAAGAATGACGGCAGAACTATTATTCTCGCTGTCGTGTTGGTGCTGCTGCAACTATGCAACTACTGTGTGTACCTTTAAGTAACTTACGTTTCCTAAAATGCATCCACTGGATGAAACCAATGGCTCATTTGTCATAGCTTTTATTGTTTTTATGTCAAAGCACCAAGACACGGCATCATTTTAATGGTAAGGGGCGTAACATTTCCACTTCACACTCGCGGTATTCAGCCAATCAGAGCACATCTCGCTTTTTTAGAACAATGTGCTTTATACAAATCGAACGTTTCAGGAAGACAGGGTTTAGAGGGGAAACAATAATGTACAGCATGAGGAAAATAATGTGTTATTTTTTTTTACTTAAACCGCATAAACACCAAAAACACACAATCGCGTTTTTTACAACATCATATGACCCCAGAGTTCTCAGTTGTATTTTATTTACGTTTATGAAGCAATGGAAGAAAAAAAATAATTTCAGTCACATCTTGAATCTTAAACACATTTGAAAATTAAGCTTCATTGCCACAACAAAGGCAACCTCATGACAACTGTATGTTCATGAAGCAACTGAACAAATTTAGGCTTGCTCTCGTAACGAGGCTAACATCGCTGTAAGGTGTCAGCCCTGTCTTCAAAATCCTTCCCACAAGCCTTGTCTGCTGTGGCATATAGCATTTGGGATATCTGACAGAGGGATGTGGTAATGGAGGGTACGGCTCTGAGAGACATCAAAGCAAACAGGAAGTGCAGCAGAGCGGTGCAAGGGCTCTTAATTTGGCAGAGGCCTCTGAAGATAGACGTTCAAATGAAATTCATTAGCATACTGCTGAGGAGAGACGGCTGGAACAAGCAGACACATAAACACTTCAGCAGCACTAAAATACATTTCTGTCACTTCAAATGAAACAAATAGCTTAAATGCAAGTGTTTTCCATATGCAGTATAGTTTAAACTGCTTCTTCGTTTAATGGAAAACAGGATTTTTCATGTCTTTCTCAAAATACAAAAAAGTTATGTGTATAGAGACTTCAGAAATAGTTTTGGGGTCAGTAATTTGTATTTATTTTCTTATGAGTCTCTTATTCTCTTTAAGTCTGCATTTATTTGACAAAATATCAGTCCAATCTTTGTTTATATGTTGATTTGCTGCTCAAGAAACAGGTCTTATTCTTAAAACAGCTCTGATGCTTGATGTTTTAGTGGACACCATGACACTTTTTTAAGAGTTGATAAATGGAAAGTTCAAAACAGAATTTGTTTGAATTAGAATTATGCTAAGGGTTAGGGATTTTCACTAACTGTGAACAATAGAGAGATTCCAAAACAGAGATGCCAACGGTGAACTTAACTCAAAAAACAAGCAATAAAAGTGTAGACTGTGAGTCACTCTCAGGCACATATTTACATGGACCATTTCATTAATCTGACATTTGGGCACATGTGCTCTTATCTGTGGTATAATCTTTTTTTCAACAGTTCTTCGAAAGGCCAACTCAAACAGAGATAGCGAGGGAAATCTTCCAGACCCTCAGAAACAGCAACCGTTACCGTGTCGGCCTGTGTTCTGCTACTGCTCACTCTGTGACGAAAACATCCACTTCTGTTTTCCACCGCTCTCGCCCGTCAACTCAAACCGCAGCTGTCAGACTGTTTACGTTCTCCTTGCCAGCGGCTCACTAACTCCACCGGCTCGTTCAAGCTCACCCTTCAGTCACAGCGTCGCTCTCTTCATTTCTGGACATGGCAAGACTCTCCAGATAAAGTGGCACCTGACTTTAAAAGCCCGAAGGAGACGACGAAGAGACGGGCAGAACATCTGCATTAGCCAGCTGATTTATTCTGTGCCAGTGCTGAAGAGGGCAGACACAAAGCTGTGCTGTTAACAGAGAGTGGTTAGAGCACAGTGGTGATGACAGAACTGTTAGCGCTGACCCTTGAAGAAGAGAAACCCAGACAAAACAGAGCCAAATTTGGACAGAGAACGACGAGGAGGTTGTGTGCTCCCAAACAGCCTTTTTCACTTCTGTGATTTGATATATTCAGTGAGAAAAGAAAGCAGGACTCAATTTTATCCATATGTAATTGATTAGATGGTGAAAAGTATTTTTATATAACAAGCGATACGAAGGGGGCTTGAAAAAATAAGAATATTGCTTGAGGTAAAGACAATTATTGTATTTTCATTAAAGATTTAATTGATGTTTTTCTTTAGAATAACACTGATTAAATCGGTAGCTATAACATTTGCAGTTGTTGATATAACCCAGATTGCTTCTGGTAAGAAATGATTCAGACTTCCATTTAATTTAAAGGTAATTACTGTACACTAGCTTGCTAATATATATTCAAGTCTTGCTTGCTTGCAGTATAATGAATGTGTCTGTTTCTATTTCTGTTTAATTGGGTTCATGTGCCACAATAGAATTTGCATGTTATATATAATGAAAAAAACAAACTTTTTTTAGGTCTTGTGTGGTATGAATGACAATTGAAACTGTGCAACTTTTTGAGGAGAGGGATCAGGACAAAACCATGGAAACCAGATGAGTCCTCTGCACAATCTGGCTATGCTGCAGCATAGAATTAAACTGCTGTTTTGTCTGGCCAGAGGAGGATAGCACACTTGAGCTGCTTTGATACAATCAGCATTGAAAGAAGCACTATACAAATAATAATGCTGTGACCTGAATGAGTAATTTGTTGCATTCATAGATGCAATTTGAATTTTTTCCGCCAAACATAGAATTTTACCGGTTCTCACTGATATAAGCTTTGGGTGCTATTTCCTTACTTATTACCATGTGTATTACTAGAATAACAGCCATTAATTAGTGCCAATTAAGCACATATTAATGGCTTATTCTACATGATCTTATTCTACATCCTTATATATTATAGTTAATTATGTCTATGTTAATTAGTTCAAAGTTTACAGGTTTTGTTTTTTTTTTTTGCAGTGAATGCAGTGGAAATGTGTTATTGCTGCAATTCTACAAAATGTTTTGTCAACAATAACATTCACTGGAACTTTTAAATGTATAGTTTTTTTCCAGTTTTATCTAAACATAATTTAATGCAAAAATATTAAAATCAAAACAGTATAATTAAATTATAAGGAAATGGATTATTTAATTTAAAGTATAGCAATAACATTACATTGATTATTACGAATTACAATTTTTTTTATGTTTAATGTCATTATTTTATGCAAATTAGACTAGAAAAGAAACAGTTGCCTTTATATATAATGAAGTAATGATTTTGATTACAGACTAATGTCCATCTGTTCAGGGTGTCTTCTGCCTGTTTAGCTCTAACCAACCACACCTGAGCATTTTAATCACTGTCTTCGGGATCATTCGAAAATCACAGGTGGGTGGGATCGATCAGGGTTGGAGCTAAAATCTGCAAGATAGTGAATCTCACAAGGCAGATTTGAGGAATGGATGGATTGATGTATTACTAATGTAAACTTGATTTGGCCACCACATCTAATTAAGGTTCCATGTTAATACATCTTCATCTGTTTAGATTTACCTTGTGTCAAAATTTGAATGATTTCACTGATCCCAGCACAATTTTCTAGTAAAGTCACCTACTTCAGGGTATCTGCATTTCTTCAGACCAACATATTACCGTTAAAATTATGATATTGTAATGATACTTAAACCTGACTCTTCAGAGGCTCGTAAAGAAGGCTTCAGAGCAAAGAGGAAGAGATTAAGAGAGAAAAATCGGGCAAAATTAAATATTCTCTCCTCAAAAGAGCACATAGAAAATTACCGTTGACATTTATTTTCTGAGAGTACTGAGGCTAAACAGAGATTCTCATCATACTCCTAATGATCTGTAACATAATACAGCACAGTGCCCATGAGCACTGCACACTAGTTAGTGCTCTCTCTCTCAAGAGGTCACTGTAGGTAGAGTAAGGGTGAAAGCAGTTGGTGTCTGTCTGATGTCTGTCTGTCTGTCAGTCATCCCTGCTGAAACAAGCAGCTTTATTCAGACAAAACAACTTGGGTGGTCTAAGCTGGTCCCAGATTTGTCCATCTAGTCTTAGAGAGGTTTTGGGCACTTGCTAACGGGTCAGACTGGGAGCCCACCTAAAGGCAAATTAAACACCAGCTACACCAGCTGAAACGAGTGAACAGTGAGTATATTGTTCTGCGTGTTCAGTCGACAGTCAGTCGCATTTCCCTGACTGTGCTACAGTAATTCTGTGTTCCTGCAGTTTTGCATGCCCCTGGAAGCGAATGCATTACAGAATTTACATTAATGCTTGGGTTGTTTCTAATTATTTAAGCACAACAACATAACTGTAGCTATTTATAGTTACATTGTAACTTTGTAACATGAAAGTGCCTTCACAGAACTCATTCACTAACAGCACAAACACACTAGAAAGAGTGAATGAACTCAACAGTCTACTTGAGAAAGGCTCTTTAAAGGTGGTCACAAGATTCAAACTTGGCCTCTCCAACACAACCAGAAGCTCAGAAGACGAGTGATGGGGTGTTTTGCAAACATTTGTTTTTCGAATACTGTATTAATCATTCATTAATGGCATTTTTTGTGTATATGAAAAAATAATTATGCTAATAATTAGATGACTGCCTGCAGTTTGGCCATCCACAGTCTAGCTCGCTAATAAAAAATAATTATGTGTCATCATAAAAGTGTAATTGCAATGCCTAGCAATCTGTCCAGTCACAGATAGCATTTAATAAGGCAATGGAAACATCAGAATGACTCTAATTAATGTGTAGACACACTTGTTTATAGTGGATCATAAGTAATAAATGAGAGGCATTCTTTGTACATTCTTTGGCACTCTCTGTATAGATTGAAAATACTGAACAATACAAACAGTAAAGAACATAAATGTAAAAAAAACATAATGTGAGAGCTTTTCATGAACTCAGATGCTGGTCCTACTAATGATACCTCGTGCATCTCATTCATCTTGCAGTGGCAGTTTTGGAGCAGCATGCTCAGAACGCAGGTGAGCGCAGGTCTGGTGTCCCTCATCATGAGTCTCAAAGCTCTTGGTCAGGTATCAGAAGCTTTTCATTGTTACACGCCATTACACATCTCCCTAATGCTTCCAAGAACATGCACTCTCTGGCCTGGCCCTCATGTTCGCTTCCCACTCCACTGCACACCAACCAGCTCCCACGGCCAACCGTCCATCAGTGAAGCCATCTGTGAGCTCACCAAAAGCCCCACTGTCAGCCTGTTCAGAGCATGCTAACGCGTTTGTTTTAGCCAGCTTTCTTCATGTTCTCATGCTGTCCTCACTTCTTCGCATGCAGCACATTCACCAGTGAAGAAGTAGATGCAGACAGGCAGGTTACTGCACGGACGGAGGTTAGAGCCGTCTGGAGCAACACATGCTGACTGCAATGACACTTAATTAGGGAGTCAGACTTTGTAACCATGTGGTAGGTGCTTGGAAACAAGAAGGAGTTATGACAGGGTTGCTTTAGTAAGAAACATGCCCACCAAAAGCTCTAACACAAGGGACAGTGATAACCATCACCTCAATGACTTCTTATAGGTTGACGGTTATTATGTACACTGTGTGAATAAGAAATCCAAAACATACTTTACATAATACAAAAGCTTGCAGCTACACAGGACTGATTTCATGTGTCAATGAGTTTCGAAATCTACAATTCATAAGTCAGATGCTTAGTTAGATCATAAATGAACTATTACATAAGTACCATATTTTCTGCAATAAACGTCAGCATCTGAAAAGTGCTGGGGGATACATAAGGCAATTAACGGCACGCAAGCAAACTAGTTGTGGCCTAATGATTAGAGAGTTGGACTTGTAATGGGAAGGTTGTGGGTTTGAGTCTCAGGTCTGGCAGGGATTGTAAGAGGGGGGAAGTAAACCAGTGCCCTCTTTGACCCTCAAAACAGGTGAGATCCTAGCAAGGCAGTAATATGGCCGCCCACTGCTTTGTGTATGTGTGTATAGGACTTCACATTTAGTGAGATGCAAAGATTGTGTTTGTGTTGAGCAGCATTTACTGCAAATTGAGCTGTTCTAGCACTAAAGCTTCATAGACCAGAAAAAAAAGACCTGTGAAATACTAAATGCTTACAATGCCTTGACCTTTGTGCTTGTGTACTTATGTCTTTGGAAATATATTTACGGATGTACCCAGACATCCTCAAAGACTTGACCATCTTCCATGGCTAATGTCCAGTTGACAGGAAAATACACAACCATGATACACAAGACACCTTTGCCATCTGTGACCATCTGAGTCTGCCAGCTCTTGTGACATCCTGTAGTTCTGCTCAATGATTCCCAAGAGCCAAAACGAAGAAAGACACTATTTAGGAACTTGCATCATCGATTCTCATGCATGTATCCTAACCGTTAATTATCATTTGTAACCAAGTGTGTTGTTGCTGCAGCAAGTCAACTTTTTAACCTAGCTCTTGGAGGGTTTACTGTCCTGAAGACTTTGGTTCCAACCCTGCTGCAAGTAACCCTAAAAACCTTGATTGCTAGTTTATGTCTGGGGTTGAAGATCCCGATATAATATCTTGGGAATGAATGAAGTTTAGCAGAAATGGACAAGCAATGTTAGATTTAATTTTCCTGGCCCTTTCTATTTTTGGAGTGTTGCGCTGTCCTGAGTGAAATCTCAACCGCCCAAATGAGATGTCCATTTCACTGCACATAACTGTATATTAAACACCAAATATGATTTGATTTGCTGTCACATTACCCAGCACTTCCCTTTCAGTGGGCAGAGACAAATTGCTTGATCTGTCACACCGGGTTAGGACACGGTCTAATAGTCCAGGGAACTTGAGAAATAAGACTGCTTACCTGGCATCTTTTTCGTTTGACCTACTTGGAATGGGTTTGTACCAATTCATCTTTGAGATGTTTATTTGACGTTACGGCTGTCTAATGCTACAAACTTTCTGCACTTCCTACATGCGAAAATGCATTTATTTGTCATCTTCATTTTAG
This sequence comes from Enteromius afrohamiltoni, assembly GCA_034779775.1. Taxonomy (NCBI): domain Eukaryota; kingdom Metazoa; phylum Chordata; class Actinopteri; order Cypriniformes; family Cyprinidae; genus Enteromius; species Enteromius afrohamiltoni. The sequence continues at coordinate 21,029,125 of JAUYWG010000033.1, forward strand.
TAAAAGTAATCTTTTATTAATGTCAGCAAAGTAATCTTAGCAGGAACAGAGGTCAAGCACTTGACTCCAGTTTCCTATTCTAATTCTTCATCCATAACAATTCATCAACAGTCTGGGTTTTGTCCAGGGCAGTCTGGTTTTTCACAGAGATGTTGTAATTTCAGAACAGAAGCACAACTGAACGTGCAGCTTACATCAGCCATACAGTTTCTTCAAAAACTATTCAGATTTGGGATCTGCTGTTTATCAAAAAGCCAACAGTGACAAGGCGGAGCCAAAATTGGAACAAATTTGACAAAGAACCTTACAAAAAACACCAGATCTCTGGCAAGGCCAGCACTTTCCACATTATCCAGATTGCGTGTTGCTTAATGGTACAATGATGAAATAAACTGAACACGTCTTTCTCTGCAGTGATGTAGAATAGGTAAGTAAACCCAGGTAATAAGCCAATACATAAGCACAAGCATAAGTGATAGAATCAGTGACACTAAACCACAACCTCCCACTAAAACACACATACATGTTGGTTTTTGTGATTTATGGGGACTCTCCACAAGTGTAATGGTTTTTATACTGTACAAACTGTATGTGGTATTGCCCTACACTGACCCTACATCTAAACCTACCCCTTACAGAAAACTGTGTGCATTGTTAGATTTTCCAAAAAACACCATTTAGCATGTTTTTTTAAGCCTTTTGAATTACGGGGACACTGAAAATGTCCTCATAAAACACCTACATATTGTAATACCTATGTCATACCCATGTCATTATACAAATTTGTGTCCTCATAAACCACATAAACCCGCACACACACACATACACACAGTACCTTGGCACTGGAAGCCTTGCTTTCCAAATCCCCTGGTAGAGTTGCATTCGAAAAAGACAGAAAAAAATGTGTTAGTGACAAAGCTGCAAAATATAACATGAACCTAAAATGCTTTTCCCCCTTTCCTACGGATTTTCTAATTTTTGAAATGCACAAAATAAACTATTTAACCTTAATGACTGTAAAGGTTGAAGGGTATTAAAACTGGATTTAGGATTTAAAATGTAATCAAACATCTGTTCAGCAAACTCAGTTTCATGATGTCATTAAATGGTTTTCAGAATGTGCGTTAATAGCTCATTACCATTACCTGTAACTGACAGACTTTTGTTAAAATATAATAATTATTATAATCATTGCATATATATATGGTCATAATAACATATGACCCTATTAGAATAATATAGAATGAATGCATAAATGAAAAAAATACATTTTGAAATTACACAAAACAAACTGTGACAAAATACAGTGGCTTCATGCATGGAAATACACATTTTAAGAGTCTTTTTTTATTATGTTTGCCAAAAGTAAGAGATTATTGACACCTGTCAAAAGACATGCAATTTTGTCATGCAAGTAATGTTAAGAGAACTTGTATCATAAACAAATTATCCAATTAATTTAATAAATATAAAATCTAAAATAATTTATGCTGCATGATAAACATTATGAAACACACACACACAAACAACACAACACAACTTTTTGTAGCAGTTCAAGCACAAAATACAAACGCAAACATATTGTCATGCTAATTTATTCATTTAACCCATGCACCTCAATTTCCTATGAAAGGAAAAATAGTTTTTCGTGTATTACTGAGAAAGACCGTGTTATGCTTGCCACTAGAAAAGTAAGAAATGATTGTGAGCCAAACATTCAAGACTGTAATTTCTCAAAGTTTCACACGAAATGCATGAATACTGAATGCAGAGCATGTTACCAGATAAAGTCGGTGCAGTGGCTGCAGAATGTGGGCTGCTTGAAGAATCGAGCGGTAAATTTGTGGTTTTTAACTTCGTGAACGTTCTTCTGTCGCAGAGCTCCTTTTCGCGCGAATCGATTGACCGCGGCGGAAGAGTCATTGATCTGTATCAGATGATCAGCCATCGCGCCGCTATTCCTCAGGTGTGTGTCTCCTCCGCTGCGCGAGCCGACGCGTCTACTGTACGCGTTCAGCTTCTGCTCTCCTGTTACAGCGCGCCTCTCTCACTCACACTGACGTCAACGCTCTCCATCGTGCAGGCCACTAGTCGCTCGATACGAGGGTCTATGACGCCATCCCGTGGACGAAAACCAGAAACACGTCACCTTTACGGTTCAAACGCGATAAAACGACCATCAGAAATATCTTAAAATAAAAATAGATAGGCTAGTGTGCCTGGACCACAAAACCAAGTCATAATGGCCAATTTATTGAAATGTAAAAGAGTAAATAAGCTTTCTATTGATGTATTGTTAGTACAATATTTGGTATACAACTGCAAATCTATGCAAATAAATAAATAAATGTCGAGAAAAAAAAAACGCTTTTAAAGTTGTCCAAACGAATGGAAAGCAATGCATTGTGCTAATCAAAATTATGTTTTGATATATTTACAGCATGGGATTTACAAAATATCTTCATGGAACACGATCTTAATATCCGAATGATTTCTGGCATAAAAGAAAAATCTATAATTCTGACCCATACTATTTATTGTTGGCCATTGCTACAAATATACCTTTTTATATTTATATATAGTTTGTTATGCTCCAGGGTCACATTTATCAAATTGCGAAATAGCAAGACCTTTTATTATTTTATGGTTTAACATAACGTTGCATGCTTAGTTAATATTTAAGTTCTTCCTTTTTCATGTGTATACCATTGGCTCCTTTGTTATGTATTTTGTTTCCAAGCAATACAATTAAATAAATAAACTTAATAAAATAAGTAAACTTCATTAAAGAATTCGTTTTTTGCAAAAACTCATTTGCAATGTTTTAGTTTACAGAAGTTAATATATTTATCAATGAGTTAGTAAGCTTTAAAATGCCTGTAGACGGATCAACAAGACAGTTAACTTAGTGAATTCATTTATGACATTAACTAAAGGCTCTAACCTTTTATTATAAATGTAATTAATCGTTTGTAAAAACATTAATGAATTAAGTACCCTGAATATCAAAGTTAACTACTTGGGTTTGTTTCACCTGCAATTGTATGGTTGCTAGGAAACGGAAACGCTTCTCATGATGAACGGAATGAAGCAGCAAATAATAAGCTCTTTTCCTGGGTAATGAGAAATAAAATTCTTCAAATTAAAAGCGCAAGTTCTTTGATATATAGCCTAATAGAAAACATAAACTAAAAATACTAAATACATTTTTTCTCAGTGATGTTGTTGAATTTTAAGGCGCAACGATATTGTTGAAATTTAAAGCATGTGACTAGCTCTTTTTTTTAGCAGTCAGGAGAAAATATAAAGAGAAAAATATCTCAGCTTACAATAAAAAGAAAGTAAAATTGTACAAAACAACTTAGTTACATTTACGAAGTACAAAGTGCATCACGGTGACAGCGTGTGATACTTTTATTTTGAAATATTACAAGCGCGTGATATATGACTTCACAGTTTGTCAGTTTGAAACCAGTTGGGAGCGTAAAGTAGCAACAAGTGGAGGAACACCGCACAATCACAGCTGCAGATGACACTGCACGAAGACATTATTATTGTTCAAAATGATTTAGTGCTCAGCAAGTATTTACCGCAGACTTACGTTTACATTAATGACTGTTACTTATGTTTACATTAGCGCTTAATATAACGTTAAGCCTGTCGAAGAAGTAGCGCTCCTCAATATTCGTGAATGAGTTCTGCTAACTGGTGAGCTAACAAAATGATGAAGAAAATAAATATGTATCTATAAATTATGATTTAATATAAACGATTGTATTACATCACATAAATATAGCTAATTATGTATTCATGAGAATTCCAGAAGCCTGTTATTGGCTGCGTGCTGTATGTTGGCAATGAATTAATATTAATGTCTTTTTATTGTAATGATAATTAGCTAAAACGTACCAAAAATGCATACCTACAATTCAATATGGATACAATAAACTACATGTTGTTTTAAATAGTATTTTCATGCATTCAGGAGCAACATGAGTGATCAGGACTGTTTTGGGATTCTGGATTCTGAGTTTGATCATTACCTAGTGGACATGAAGCCATATGTGCTTAAATTGACCAACAAGACAGGTGAGAATAGAGAGAGAGAGCTTTTTACATTCATTTTAAAGGCTACAAATAATAACGTTCTACTTGAAAACTTACAAAACTAAATTTTACCCATCAGAACGGCAGTCGTGTGCACTGTGGATTAAAAAGTTGTGCGATGCTGAGATCTGTGGCTCTGGATTGACTGGAAGGAAAAATCGCAACATGTACGCCAGACTCCTTCTGCACATGCTCAGAAAAGGAGTTTTAGAGGGTCCCTTTACCCACAAACCTGAAGCAGGCAGCCTCAAGACTTTACCTACATACATGGTAACATAACACCATAAACAGTTAAATAGGTCAGTGGTGATTGTAGAGTATTGTGATTATTTTATTTTTTCTGCTTTTAGTCCATTTATTTTGATGAGCCATTGCTGGCACAGTCACAGGCGCAGGGCTCTGCAGTGCTGCCGGACTGGGTGTCTGGGGAGTTGGGTCAGACTGATGGTTCGTGGTCCACCTCACCTCTCTCAAACACACACAGGTATGACATGGATTACTGTTAAGTCACTTGTGTTGAGGTTAGGATGTGATATGGTATGATATGCAGTGTGTGATTGAGTAATTGCATATTTGTGGCCCACAACCGTGGAAAATGACCTACATGTTCAGGTATTTTAGTCCAAAATTAAAAGGGAAAAAAGATGTGATATTATGTATAAAGAAACTTTAGTACACAGCACCTTGATTCAAAGACCTGATTCAAATAATATCGATGCTACTACTAATAATAATAAAATTAGGAATTAAAGGTACATTTATGTACATGCTTTAAATTATTTCTGTTTGGGGAGTGAAAGTTTTATTTATTTATTTATTTATTTATTTACTTTTAATAAACATCCAAAAAGGATGTATTAAATTAACAAAAAATGACAATGCAGACATTCATAGTATTCCAAAATATTTTTTAATTTCAAATGTTTGTTATTCTTATTGTATAATAATTTGTATTCATCATTCAAAGAGCACTGAAAAAAGTTTCCCAGTTTCTACCAAAATAATAAGCAGCACAAATATTTTAACATTGAGAATAAGAAGAAATGCTTTCTAAACAGCAAAACAGAATTTAAGAATGATTTTTAAAGAATCATGTGACACTGAAGACTGGAGCAATGATGCTGAAAATTTTGCTTTGCCATCACAAGAATAAATTACATATTAAAATAAATTTAAACCGTGATTTTAATTTGTAAAAAAACAAATGAGTCAAAAGGGGGAAAAGATGCATTTCTAGTTTCAACTGTACTTGTTTATTAGACATTCTGCTTTTCATACATTAAATGTATACAATAATCTTTTAACCACTGAAAATTGTAATATACAACAATCAGAATTTGGAGCCTCATTGAGGTGCATTGAGTGATACAGGGCCTTAAAATGAAGACACCAAAAGAAAAATGTCTTTAAAATAGAATCTAAAATTATATTGCAATATCTTTAAAGTGCAATGCTGCTTTGTTTACATCAGTGCTTCCCAAACCTGTTCTGGAGGACCCACTGCACTGCACATTTTGTATGTCTACCTAATCAGAGACCCAATTTAGATGTCGCAGTCTCTACTGACGAGCTGATGAATGAAATCAGGTGTGTTAGATGAGGGAGACATATATGCTGCGTCCAAAATCGCTTACTTCCCTTCCATATAGTACGCAAAAAACAGAATGCAAGGCAAATAGTATGTCCGAATTCATAGTATTCGAAATTCAGTAGGCGAGAAGTACATGGATGACCAACTGCTTCAATTCAAGTTCTGTAGTACCATACCGTGGACACTTTCCTATCCCATGAGGCTCCGGGAGAGGAGGCGTCATATTCGATACTTGACACGTGACAACATCAATATGGCGGATATAGTACATCCAAATTCCATACATACTACAACGATTTGGGAAAAATGTCACATTACGATTATTAGGGTCAAAATTGTGATTGCGATACGATAAACATGTGGAATGACTCAACACAGATTACTAAAAATGTTGAAATCTGTATTTCTCAACTGAGATACAGTATACAGTGCAATCTAGCAACAACTAATTAACAATGTTTTCAAATAAAAACTAAATTGTCCAAAATTAATAAAACAGTAACATCTTTACATTGCTGAATTAAATTACAATAAATTAACTTTAATTTTGACACATAATTTGCAAAGTTTTTGCCCAAACCTCAAATGTCTATTAAATCAATAAAAGTAGAGGCATTTGTTAATCAATCCAAATACGCTTTATTGTTGGAATTCTTTCCAGAATTTGTCTTGCTTCTCAAAGCATAACCTATTCAATCTAGCATCTGCATGCAAGCCTTCTGTTGCCTGGCAAATGTCATTTTCTTATACAAAATGTGAGAAGGGTCAGACAAGCCCTGCTATTTTTCATATACACATATTGAAAACCTTGCTCAAGTTTATTGTGTAAACTATAATATAGATAGTCACATAACAAAGTATGTTGGCAATGACATAAATCAAAGCACAGTGTTCGGAGATGAAAGCTGGAAAATACGACAGAAAGATGCTTGTCTGTAGCCTACTGCAGTACAAGCTGTGCGTGACAAATGCTGCCAGTATGAAAGCACAATCGATGTCCAAAATTCCCTGGTAAATATTCATCAATGACAACTAACATTTTGGCTTTAATCAGTTAACATGTTTATGATTCTTCAAAAAAACAATATTAGCAAAATCAAAAAACTGACCCATAATGACACAAATCCTATGTCAAAATCAATAATAATGAGCAGAAGATTTAATTAATTAATGTATGTGAGAAGAAGGAGAACATTGTTTGAGGCAATTTAGTGCTCATATAGGCCTGGGCGATTTGGCCTAAAATTAAAATCTTGATTAATTGAACATTTTAACTTGATTACGATTAATGAACAATTATTTTATTTCTTTTTTTTGCCGTCATAGTTCACTGACAATTCTTGTACTGTAAATATGCTCACATATCACTTAATGAAGGGTGCATTGCTTGATTTTAAAATAATTGGATAATAATTTAATAATAATTATTAATTATTAAATTATTAAAATGTAATAATTTAAAATAAAAGGAAATAAGCACTTCTATCTATGATTATTTATTAAACATCATCAACTGAAATTAAAGCACACATGGCCTAAAACTAACAGTCACTTTGTTCTTATAAAAAAAGTAAAAATAAAAAACAAAATCAATTATTGTTATTATATCAATTATAAGCAGTATCTTGTAGTGATTCGTGGGAATCGTGTGGATCCATTTGCAACAGGGTTTTATTTAGAATGGTCAAACAGGCAAAGGTCGGTACACTAAACAACAGGTATATCCAGGGAAAGGCAAACTCGGAGTCAGGGAACAGGCAAAAGATCGGGACAGGCGGCAAAAAGTCGGAAACGAAAAGACAGTCAGAAATCAAACACGGGAAGGCAAAACAAACAATGGAAATAACGCTCAGAGTCGATGGCCAGGGCAAATCGAAACTTCGCACTGTTCTAGTCCAGAGTCCGGGCTTTTATGCGATCCGGAAGGCGGGAAACAGGATCGGAAGCGCCGAGGTACGTGGGTAACAAAGGTCCGGGTGGAAACGTTAAAACTCAGGTGAAGGTTCCCGCTGCTGGCGGCCGGAGAGGGCCACAGAGGAGCGATCAGTGACATATCTGTTTATCTTGTATATCCTGTAAATAATATTTTAAACAGTGCATTTCTTGCATCTTCTGTAAACAAATATTTAATGTGCAATGTTTAATGTTGCATGAGGTGTTCTTATTAATCTTGTCATGTCACTATATGGACATGAATTTTCAGGTCATGTCTTGTACATGTCTGGCAGTGCAGTTTTAGGAAAATGTGATTGCGACGGCACTGAGTACCTTCTGTCGAGAGTAGGGTTGGGCATCGTTTTGATTTGAACGATTCTGATTCGGATTCCGATTCTTCCTTTCGAATTTCGATTCTTTTCGATTCTCAATTCCGATTCTTTGTGGGCTGGAGTCAAAACATGTCACAGGCTCATTTGATTTCACAAAAATATTTCAGTAAAGTTGTTGTTCACCAAAGCGCTTTATTGTTAAACTACAATCACTTACCTGATTGTTGTGATGAGGTAAAGTTACTAACGTTGGTTAGCGCAGGGTTGCCCGAGGAGGACAGTGGACCTGCGCAGCACGTCAAGCACGCTACACTCCTTAATTTGTACATCATGCAGGCGTAGGTGTTTCGTCATATTCATAGTGCATCCTCCTGTGCAAGGTATCATTTTGTCACATGTGTTGCACTGTACCGAAGAAGGCTTTTTTAGTGTGAAATAAAGCCACACTTTTGAGCGCCGCTTACCGTGATCCATAGCTGCAAGCGCGTGGCAAGCACTTCCGGAAATACGGTGGCCAGAATGGAAACCAAAACTTGCTTGTTTGGAACTGATGATCGGAATCGAAAACATATTTTATAAACGATTCCAATGGCATCGTTATTTTTTTTAAGTTCCACTGCAGCCAAGGAAGTCATATCCTTTGTGATGTACAGAGACTGGAAGCGCCTGGCTGAAGCCCCTCCCGTGACGTGAATTCGCGTTTGCTGTGAAGTGAATTTCAAGTGCAAATGAAGTGAGAAAAATGTAGAACGTAGGGTAACGGAACGGAGGGGGTCACGTGACTCCACACACGGTATTGTCTTGTTAAGGGAAAGTAATCGAAATAATCATACTGGAAAGATTTGATCGATTATAGGTTCTGAATGTCGATTACGATTACTTTGCGATTAATTGCACAGCCCTATGCTCATACAAATATATTTAATCATCAAAGGCATAAACTAAGAAACAATGCAGAGAGTCATTGTAATAAGAACGTCTCGGGTTACGAACAACTCTAAGGCCAGGTCTGCCTCCTCCTGGGGCAGAGCTTGCAGGTTCACTACCTGATCGCGGAAGAGCGTGGTAGGAACCTTGGGTACGTTGCCAGGCTGGGGTCTCAGGTTTTTATGATGTGAGAATCAGCCGGGCCGAACTCTAGGCACTCTTTGACGACAGGTCCCCTACCCTCTTGATGGAGACCAACGCAGTCAGGAGCGCTGCTTTCAGTGTAAGATATTTCAAATCCACTGACGCAAGTGGCTTGAATGGGACCCGCCTGAGAGGGTATGAGGTGCGGTCTTGGGGGTCAACCTGACGAGCACCTCTAAGGAACCTTACTACAAGTTGGTGCTTCCCGATGGATGTACCCTCCACTGCATTGTGATATGCTGCAAGAGCAACAACATACAATAACAACATACACTTACAACACACACAACATGAGAGTCAAAGGGGACAGCCTGCGCTCCAACTCTGTGCAACTGTGCATCTCTGGATCACAAAGTCTGTGCAAGGAGGCTCACTGGGGAAAAAGGCGTACTTGGGCCCCAAAGGCCAGCTGTGTGCCAGTGCATCCCCGGCAAGGGGTGCCTTGTCGAGGGAGTAATACAACTGGCAGTGGGCGGACTCAGGGAAGGCGAAGAGGTCTATCTTGGCCTCGCCAATGCAGCACCAAATCAGCTGGACTATCTGGGGATGGAGCTGCCATTCTCCAGGGTGGGCGGACTGCTGTGAGAGCTGGCCAGCTGCACGCTTAAATGTCCCTGGAATGTGAACAGCGTGTAGCAATTTCAGCCGCGTTTGACTCCACAGGAGCAGATGGCGGGTGAGTTGTGACATGCGGCGAAAGCGTAGACCACTTTGTCGGTTGATGTGCGCTACAGCTGCAGTGTTGTCCGTCCGGACCAGCACGTGCTTGCACTGCATTGGTTTTCTAAAGCGACACAGGGACAGAAACCCGACTAAGCAAATAGCAGTCGGACACCTGTCCAGGGACCCGAGGCTGCTTGCCCGTTGTATACAGCACCCCAGCCCGTAGAGGAGGCATCCACGACATGCCTGGACACCTGCAAGGGGCTCCGGCCCATAGGAAGGCAGGGTCTGACCACAACTGACAGTTTTAAGCCAGGTGTTTGACCCGTATGGCACCACGTAGTCTGTGATGTCACATGTCCAAAGTCTGTCCGCAATGCTGCCAGCTAGCGTGATGGCTGCAGCGAAAGTCGGAAGAAATCGGTTTAGTTCTAGGGCTGGGCGATATATATATCGAATGATATATTATGCGCATCTCGTCAGTAAAGCCGGTTCTTTGATTCAAATCTAGCGTCTTCTTGGACAAACCTCAGCGAGTCTCTGGAAGTGCCGCACGAGGTTGAGTTCGTTTTCAGAGCACGCACACCTCTCTCTGTGTCTGCTCTGTTCAGCGAGCAGATGAGAGGAGCAGAGCTTTTGGTTAAAATAGATATTATGTTGTTTCTAACTCGCTTTTACATGCAAATATAGCCAAAATCACAGCATAGCCATTGTTTATATCTTATGTGTACTTGACTT
>JAUYWG010000033.1:21045986-21062981 GCA_034779775.1 Enteromius afrohamiltoni
GAAAGTCTAATGTTTATCAGTACATTACAGAAAATAATGAACTTTATCACAATATGCTAATTTTTTGAAAAGGACATATATATATATATATGTGTGTGTGTGTGAGTCTTACATTGAACAGTGAATTTTAGATTATAAAAAAGAAAATTATGGAAAAAAGGTAACACTTTAGGGACCACTATTAGCTATTAACAAGCTGCAAACATATTGCTGTTTATTAGCACTTATTAAGCACATATTCTGCATGACCATATTCTACATCCCTATTCCTACCCTATACCTAAACTTAACAAATACATTGTTATCTATTAATAAGCAACAAATTAGGAGTTTGTGGAAAAAGTTGCAGTTAAGATAAAGTGTGAAAGAGAAAAACAATCACTTAAAAAAAATAATTCTGTGGCCACAGCTCATTCTCAGCAATTGCCCTCTCGGTGTCTTGGGTTTGGTTCTTGGTTAATCCTTAAAATAAATGTAAAAAAAGAGCATTGTTTGCAGTGGATGACTACACCATGTGGGAGGAAAAATGTGCTGCAATGATTGCTCAACACGCTGGCATGCGGAGTTCTTAGGATCAAAGCGTTTGAAGCTTTATAGGACTGTGTTGGCCTCCAGATTTTCTCAGTAGCCACTTCTGACTTCCCCACAGATTGCGAAACCGTCCGGCTGCTTGTTTCATCGCTAAGTTTATGCAGAAAAACAAGAGTCTGAACTTTGCTCTTATCAGAGAGTGGAGTGTTGAGATATGTGAGTATGTGCACTTGCGGGCAGGTTTTTCTTTTTTTTTTTTTTGTGGCTCCGGGCCCCTGTTCTGTGGGCACTGATGCTGGACTAATCAACAGCTGCATCATGTGTGGACGTGAAGCGCAGCACTGCTTCGTTCTGCCTGGAAACTACTGCGATAACACACTCCTGCCGTCCGGTTCTGTGGCCTGATGATTCATTTAGAGTCACATTACTCACACGCTGGGTTTGAGTAATGTGCTCTTACAAATTTGCATTGAACAATTTTGACTTGGCCTTTGTGACTGGGGAATTTGTCAATTCTGTGCTCCTAATGTCACTAAAATGGAATTGATATCTGAAAATATCTTGTATGCACATTATTACTTAAAAAAGAAAAAAGAAAAATGGTGGCTGGCCGCCAAGTAACAAAAAAACAAATAAAAAAATACACAAATGGTGGTTTTGCTGTACCAATATATAGAAGTAATTACTAAAAACATCTCTTTGATTTTGAGCCATCACTTATTTCTTATTTTCTGTGCCGCAAAAATGAAAATATGATCTTAATTATGATGATATATTTAGTTATGGTCCATCTAATTATGTTTTAATATGTGTGTCCTGAAAAAATTCCCATTGCTTTCAGATTGTGGGTTATGTTGACAAATTCACTGGAGGACAAAATCACTTATTTTAAGAAACGGAAATGGCCTTGCTGCATACAATGCCTCAGTGGGCTGAGGTCTGATCTCTGTAAACACAACCAGTGTATACAGAGACTGTATTTAAGTGGCACTCTTTGAAGTCATTCCACATTGTTTATGACAAATAAAAGGAGGTCAGAGGTGTACAAGAGGTGTTTGGGACTTACCAGAAGAGGAGGAGAGTAAAGTTGTGTTGTATTGTCTGATATTTGCAGATAGAAAACCCCAGATATCTGCGTGAGAACCCTATCCCACTGTCTCCGGTAAGTGATGATGGCTCCTAGTGGCAGAAACATGATTGATCTCCACAACTGCATATAGAGTTAACTAAAAGGTTACACTTTATTTCGGTAGTCCATTTAGACATTCTATTATCTATAAGTAACTTTTATAACTACATGTCAAGTAATTCTTATTAAGTCACAACTACATGTCTACTAACTCGCAAAGTTTCTGATAGTCAGTATGTAGTGTGTTTTAGACCCAACAAAATAAAGAGTTAGGAGATGTTAAGTAGACAGTCTACTAATACTTTAATGACTGCTAGTTGACATGTAGTTGCAAAGTTGTTAGTAGAATATCTAAGGTGGACTATCGAAATAAAGTGTTACCAAAAAAAATTCCAGGTACTATTTTAGGGACCAGTTCTCACTATATACTATTTGCTTATTAACATGCATATTTTTAGCATGTTGGCTCTTTATTATTAGTACCTAAAATGTACAATTGCAGAAAAAAATAAATACCCTGTAGGGATGCTCATTTCGGTTATTTCTCGTAACCGACTGGCGCTTGTTCACAGATTATTAACCGTTAACCAACAACATTATTTTAAATTAGAATTGAATTCAATTAGAAAGGATAAGAGCCTGTGACCCATTCAAAATTGTAATATTTGTTTTCTGCGGATTCATTGTACATGCGCAAAAACTAGCAAACAACAGAAGACAAAGATTCGCATGATCATATTTCATATCATACACCTGCAGCACTTTCGCGACCAGAGAAAAAAAAACATTATAAAGGATAAATAGGCTTATACATTAAATATATAGCTATTTTACCTAAATAATAAATCAAGAAAACGAAAGAAATAGTTTGTTCTGTATGAACGTGCAATGGGAATCAAGCCCGTATTCCTTACCAGTAACCATAGCAACATTGACCCAATTAATATCAAATTAGAGGGCAATGTACATAAAACTAGACTAAGTCTAATCGAGGCATGAGTTCTTTCATCAAACCATCATTAACCGACAGCAGCTTTTAAATTTGGGTGGAGAGTGGAGCATTTGCATCGCATACAGAACACAAAACTGACGAGATCTAATAAAAATTTCAGATTTTTTTTTAAACACATTTTTATATAGGCTATGAGTGGCATATTTGGACAATGCAGCAAACTTTTTCAAATAATTAGGTAAAATTTTAAACCGTTTAACTGACTGTATTAATAAGTCAAAATTCATATCGGTCGGTTAACGGTTAAACAGTTAAAATGAACATCCCTAATACCCCGAATTAAACATTAATGGAGCAACAAATTTAGTTTGAAATTAAATCATTCAATTTGTTTATTTTGTTTAAAAAATAAAAGGTATAAATTGGCAAGGGGGGCCATTTACTCCCTGCACAAGGTACGTAAAAGGCCTATGGTATTGACACAAATACCTTTTTTTTTTTTTTTTTAAAGAAACCAAACAAGAAGTTAATACTTGTTCAGAACAATCATTTTAGCAAAATGCTATACTATACTAAAATGCTGTGTTATTTATGACTAATTTTCGTCTTTTTTTTTTCTAAACCTGGTTGACCCGTAAGGTCCTCATTCAGAACATGCACTAGGGCTTTCCTTACCATAATGCACCTAGAACAGGGATTGGCTTAAATACTCATCTTTGGCGAGGAAGCGTTGTAACCTAGTTGACACGAAATCTGGTCAATGGCAAGGAAAGAGTTGAAAACTGTTGCTTTAATTTTATTAAACAAAACATCTGAAAATCATAAAGACCTTTGTCTCTGAATATATGCATTTATTTTAGCGATTCTCATTTGCTTCTTAAATTTACAACTTAATAATAATAATTTAATAATTTAATAATAATGGTAGATTATGTAAGTACAAAATGGTAGATTAAGTAAGCACAGAATCAACTTGGTCCAAATTTGGTCATCAAGTTCAAGTAATCAAGTTTGGTCCCAAAACTAAAGTGTCACCAATGAAAACATGATGCAAAATAAAGAACAAATAAACAAATTATGAGAAACAGAAGAAGACAAAAACAAAACTGCAAGTACAATGACCAACTTAAGCCATACATCAAGACTTGTCTTTGTCTTGTCTTTGACTGCATGTTGTTCAAACATTAATATTAATCATTAGTATTATTTCTTGAGTTCTGCATTCAGATATTTAGTGCCACCAATACTGTAGAACTATTATTGTAATATGCTTTAATTAGTGTATCAGCAGACTGCACATTTTATCTCTCTTTTTTGTATAAATAGATTTACAACAGATCACGTATTGGAAAAAACGGCACCCTTCATGATGAGGCCACCCCAGTAAAAGCTGATAAGGTAGGAACGTTTTGTTCTCCCAAAGTGCTTGAAATGTGCTGTAATTGCTTTCAAAATTGCCCAGTCCCTTTAAAGGAATAGCTGACTCCAAAATGACAATTGAAATTTGCAGTGAATAATGGCTTGGACACTTTGCAATGCAAAAGAGCAGAACAAAGATTCTGCTAAACATCTCCATTTCTTCACAAAAGAAAGACGTCCCCTACGGGTTTGAAACGATGCGATTAAATGATGAGTTTCACTTTTGGTTGAACTAACCATTTAACCAGTGATGGTTTTCTTCAGTGCTGCTGTCTTGTTGAGATTTGTCATCCAGCATGCTTTTCCACTTCTTAAGTAAATGCTATGTGAAGGCTGGTTGCTTTTAATAAACTCAAGAAAGCAATGCTTGATGACAGCTTCACACACCTAACCAAAGCAAGGCTCTCTGAGTTTCGCTTGTTTAGGGACGCCGACTTCTCCTAAGAGCTTACAAACCCTGTTTGTGATGACAGTTTCCCCCTGTATGTGGGTTTAAGCTGAAAATCCCATAGAACAAGCTTCTCTTTGATGTCATTTGACTGGTATTGTTGAATATACTGAGCGTGACCTGCTGTAATCACACTTCCTCTGGGAAGAGCAGTGCTCAATTAGGTCAACTTCAGTCACACAGCATCATCAGCCCTCGTCTTCACTAAAATACAGCCATTTCGCAAACAGCTGAATGGTCTTTTGAAACAGTCCTTAAGTCTCCAGGGCTGCAAGATGAAGCCGTCACATTGACTCTACATAGTTTTAAGCAAAGAGCTGAAACATTGTTTTACTGTAAGCAGAGTAAATAGCATCTGCGTTGGGCTGTGAAGCACGGTAATTAATAACAGGTGGCAGCAATGGCAGGCCAAGAGGTCCGCTTGAGTTAACATCAAGGCTGAAGAAACGTTCCCAGGTAATGGGGTGAAGGGTGAGTCAAACGTTCCTCAGGAGCTGCTAGGCTTTGATGAAGGGAAATGGTGCATGCGTTGCCCTTCGTTGCCTCTGATTGAAATGACTCTGGAGCTGAGGGCAGAGAAAAACAAAGCTCATGCGAGTTCTAGTATTCATCACAGGCACTTTTTCTTACTGTGTGTTCTTGGCGTTTCATTGTTTACTCTGTCTTTGTAACCTGAAATCTTGGGTTCTGTCTTTATTTCACGTATATATGGTCATTCTTGTTTTGTTGGGACACAAAGCATCTACATGGTATTAAAGTTAGCATTTAGAGCTGTAAATGAATCGTTTTGTAAATAGCTCTGTTCAGGTAGTTGATTCATACAATCATTCAGTGATTCTTCTGCAGCATCACGCAAAAGTTCAAGACTATATGGCCTTTTTATGGAAATATACAGTATGTAAATGCATATTGCTGTTTATTATAATGTAATGGTATATGTGACCCTGTCTGTGAAAACCCTGTTAAAGTCATTGTTTTGTCATTTACTGTTATCTACATAAAATCATAAGCTAAACAACATTCTGTGAAAATATAACGCTGATATTTTAAATATTGACTGAGTACGGCCATGTCAAAGATTGAAAATATAGTGAAATTACAGCAGCATCCCACTGAGATATGGACTCTGCAGGACCACTGAAAGCGTCCTTGAAAAGCAGATCCTTCTCATCCTTGTGGGTGGGGTAAAGCTGCTGTGGATTGAATGTATTGGTCCAGCACATCCTCAAATGGATTGGTATTTGGTGAGGCCAGGGCATCACTTTGAACTCATGTTCCTCAAACCATTCCTGAACAACATGTGTAGTTTGTCAGGGTGTGTGATTCTGCTGCAAAAGTGCCACTTCCATCAGTTACACACAAGAGGCATACCTGGTCTGCAATAGTGTTCATTTTGGTAGCAAGTGTCAAAGTCCACACGGATAGCTGGCCCAGACTTTCCCAGCAGAACACTTGCCAGACCATCACACTTTATCCATCGGCCAGCTTTTTGTCATCCCGCACTGCATGCTGGAGCCATCACGTCCCCAGGTAAATGGCCATCCATGTGATGTAAAAGAAAACGTGACTCATCTGACCAACCAACCATCTTCCACTGGTCCAAAATGCCGTTCTGACTCTCGCAAGCTCTTTGTAGACGACTTTGATGGTGGACAGGTGTCATCATCATAGGCATTCTTATTGATCTGTAGCTATAACCTTCCCTATAACCTTACAGACCTTAATTTGTTGCATTGCTCTTTCATATATTTAAAAATTCTTATTAAATGTGGTAGGTTCTGTCAGGCTTCTTTTGTTTATTATTAGCCCTTAGTTATTGGGGGACAACATTTGCCAGATTGAGACTGAATATACTTCCTGGTGAATTGGTATTATAAAAGTGTACTGCACAAATGACTCCCTGTAATGCAGATCTATGCATTTTGAATATATCACTAACCTGAGCCATGATTTAATAGCCTAACACACAGTATTTTTCCCAATAAATCACCCTTTGAGTGCTTTACTTTTAGCTTTTAAAATTGAAAAAAGAAGACAGCAGCTTTAGGGTGGTGATGATATATTTCCTTATGAGGTAATGCTGTCTGTTTTATTTATTTGACTATCCCAGTTTGTTTATTTCGACACATTTTAGTTGTTATTTTTCCTTCATAGTGCAAAGGCAGTGATTTGATTGAGACGTCATCCATGTGACTGGGGAAGCTTTCTGGTGTTTATCCAAACACTGAACAGTCACCCAGATTTTGACTCTCAAAATAGCTGGAATCACAGATTCAACCCGCAGTGTGGCGCTAAAACGTAGCAGTCGGTTTGTGAAAATATTCCCTGAGGAAATGTGTGAAACCAACGCTGGGCAAAGAAAAGACAGAACAGCTGCTCGTCTCCTTCGCACCGTCTTCATCTCTCCTCCTCCCACCCTTCCATCTCTCCTTCTGCTCTTCAAAAAGCGCAGCGTCTCTGTGAGTTTAACGCGAGTAAAAGCACCAATGTCATTCGCTTCACTGATTCCAGGGAATCTGAAAACCCGGAGGTGTGCGCTCGCCCGCCGCACCTTTTCAGACAAGAGTTTCAGAACGCCACTGATGTAGTTTGACAAACTTTTCTAAAAGCACCAATTGAAGCTTCAAAAAAAAAAGACAAGAAAAGAAAAAAAGTGCCGCCCACGTTTGCATCTGTGCTGCCGGGATCTGTTTGACTGCGTGGCTTCAATCAGTGCAATCTTCTCCTCTGACAGGTCTCCTGTGGTCTCTGAGATTGCACAAGAAGAATCGTACGCAAAGCGAGAGGCGGGGGTTTGTTTCTCAGGGTTGAGTGGAAGTAGGGCAGGTGACGGTAGCAAACTGTGTGTATAGCTCTTATGAGATCGTTCCAGCCTCCAGACACTGCTGTCATGAGACAACCTTCTGTGTTTGGTTTCTGTAAAATGTGTCTGGACGTTGATTTTTGTGTGTATTCGTTGAGACTTTAGTTGTTCAAACTAAATTGTGAGATATGCACTGCTTTTGAGCTTCAAAGGGTTGTACATCTCAGAACAAGAAAATGTGAATTCAAACAATTCTGGCAATGCATTTCATACGTTCTTGTGTTCAGAAATGTGTTATAAAGCAAATAAATATTGCATTCGCCAGATTGCTGTAAGCAGACATTCACTTAAACTATCTTTATTATGTGCTGATCTTTTTTTTTTTTTTTTATAATTTTATAATTTATAATACTTTTATAATACTAGGGACAGTTCAGAATATAAATTATATCTCCCTTTCCTTTAAATTGTTCCAAAACTGTGCATGTTTATTTCTTTCACAAAAGAAATAAACATTTTTCTTTTGTTTCCTTCTTTGGTTAGGTCTAGCGTGTTATTCAATTAGGACTTAAATAGTAGTACTAATATAAATATCAGAGCTTAATTCAGTTCTATTGCTCAGTTTATTGCACTTTTTAATAGCTTTTGAATCACATTCTGCTGTTTCCATCTCACTCTAACGTGTCAATAATTTTAAGCAGTCCTGCTTTACAGGACACATAATACATGATGGATACATAACTTTTTTTTTTTCTATGAAATTGCAGAGTTTTGAATTTTTTTATTGAGTGCACAGCTGTACAGTTCATTTGTTTTGCATCTTGATAAAATCATTCTGTGTTCGGTATCCCTCTATGTTTTGCTTGTTTAACTTTTTTGATTGAAAGATAAATGAGACAAATCTCCTTTGTGAATAATTATTAACACACTGAGCTGAACTGTTATCATCTAAATAATAAGATTTATTAATGCATATTTAAATAATTGATTAATAATTTACTTAGACTTCATAAATGTTCTTTTTAAACACTGACAACTCCTAAATAACTGGTTTGTAAATAATGTAATAAGAGCAAAACATTTATAGCTGTATTTCAAAACAGCTTACTAATGCCTATGTTGGAAAAAAGGATGAATTGGCTATTTACTATTGTATAATGTTATACATGTTCTGTGTTCTAAAGCTCATGCTAGGCTAAATGTTTCTGTCTAATATATTTTATATTGAATCAAATAAAATATTAATTTTTAAAGCTACTATGTAATCTCAAAGTCTCTTTAAGACCCTTTAAGGCCATGTCACTCTGTGGCCATCTTTGAAATGCCTTTTGGGCATTCAAATGCAGCTCCTATCTCTTTGTATTAGGAAATATCAAATTATTCTGTTCACTAAGCTTACGATTGAGTTTCATTCGTTTGAAATAACCAATGACACAATCTCACAATTGTGTAATAGTTGTTGTTTCTTTTACTTAAAAAAGCTATATAAAAAGCTTATTTCTCAGGCGAGATCAGCCAGTGCACATGCGCAGTCCTAGGCGCACATCTCAGAATTATTCTGAGTTTCTATAGCAACATGATCTTTTAACGTCAGATGCGAGATTTGCTATTTTATTCAAAAGGCAGGACTTCTTGCAATTGATCGGCCATGCTATGCATTGCATACCAAACTATATGAGTGGGTATTCTATAGTATATGGTAATATCGAATTTTAATAGCTTAAAATTATATTATGTGGATATTTTTAAAGCCAATTTTAGTTTGTGATTAATTAAATGAATCGCCACGTTATGTATTTGATTAGATGTTTTTTTTTTTTTTTTTTTACTTTATATTAAGAATTTTTATCTGCGTTTGACCAGTAAGATACTATACATTTACATTTATCTAATACACTGAAAATAGTGTAAGGATAAGCACAAAATTGTTTTTAAGGGATCCGCTGGAAAGCCAGGTAAAAGCTGGGATTTGGAAGAGCTTGAAGTTGCTAGCTAAGGGAAACTGGCCAAAGCCGTTTGTGAAGATTTATCACAATTTGATCAAATTTGGTGCTACAGTATATTGTGCTCATGTAAATGCTCACAGCTGCTGATGTGCTGTGTATTACACTGGTACCTTTTGAGGGTCTCAGAAGTCAGCACACCAAGTCAAAGAAAACAATGATTTCTGTCTCTCCCTGGAGTTGATGTATTTGATATGTAAATAAATACATTGTTTATGTAGAACACATGAGATGTCTTCATGGATTGGATTTGAATATGAAATGACACCGAGATATATACTAGGGCTGGGTGATAAGTTATAAATAGTTTCACAATTCGATTAATATTTTATCCCGCTACATTATGTAAAACCATTGTCTCTGGATTCAACCCAACTACAGTAAAGCAGCAATTCTGTCTGGGTAATTTTGATGGATTAAAAAATCGGGGCTGTCAGTGAGTTTATTTAAATTTATTTATCATGGGTTACAATCTGTTACGTAGTAGGAAATATAACAAGTATCACTGGTGTACTGTGGCCAGCCTACTGATGAATACAGTTTGATGCCAAAAAGCATTTTAAATAAACATTTTAAGACAGATTTGTGCTCACTTGGTACTTTACCGTTTCAAAATAAGATGTTTTCCCATCAAGCTATATTTACTTACATATATATTTAATAGCTACTAAAGATGCCCAGATCATGTTTTTGTGCCCAAGTCCCATCCATATCCAGTTGAGTATCTGCCAATAGTGTGTGCTGATCAGATTTCAGATATGCTTGACAAAAAGCTCTGCAAGGCATTGGGAAATAAAATATTGTAAAAATGTTGGCCCTTTGTAGGTTTAGCAGATGCTACTGACATTACATCAAGTATAATTTGATTCGGTTCCATATCTATATTTGTATACTGTACATATATATTTATATCAGCCCTGAATGTAGGCAGGTTGGACCATCTTTAATCAAAGTATCAAGATATTGGCTGATAGAGATTGTTAGCCAATAAATAGGGATATCCTTAATAGCTAGAAGTGAAATATAATAATAATATGTGACTGTTATTTATTATATTTAGCAAAGTCGGTACTCTCACTGTCAATGAGTTTCTTTAAATGTATTGTAATGTATGTAATGAATTCTAATGTAAATGTATATGTATTGTTGCTTGATTATTAATACTAGAAACACCGGACAGTAGCAGATCTGTTCTTTCCTTTGAATTGGAAATTAAAATGCATATATGTGATTGTCACATTACACTGCATTCCAAGAGCTCAAATACAATGAAATGTTTGCATTAAATTGTAATTATTGTGTTTATCAAGCACTATTCCCATCATTGACCACTCCAGTTGAGTTGGTTTTACCTGTCAGTCCGAGTCTGTTCTAACAGGCAGCAGAAATGGCCTGTGGCTCTTTCAATGTTCTTGTGGCCTAGAGACGTCGGGATCTCTCTCTCGCACTCTTTTACTCTGGCCATATAGTGCCCTGCAGCGGATCTGATAAGCCAGTAGATCGTGTCAAGCGCTGGTGGCAGCAGTTGAAAGCCCTGATCCGCAGTCAGCCAGAGGGCTGGGAGGCTCACACAAAAATCCTGCTCATGCCACATCAAAACATGCTTCCCAAAATGCATGAGAAGAAAGACACCGCTTCAGGAATGACCAGCGGCCATAGTGACAAAAGTTTCAGCTGCACTTTCTGTTTGTGTAAGCGGAAGTGTCTGCTTACTCCTCTCTTGCGTGTGTGTGCTCACATTATTTGTGTGGGTTTAACAAACTGAAGAGCCCGGGACACATGTTCTAACAGGCCACTTAAGAAAAATGTTGAACTTTTGATCCCAGAAATATTGAGGCACATTAAAGGCTTGAGGTTGCTCTAGGTAAGGGAAGTTAATTAGTGGTGCTTGCTTTTGTGTGGCAATCAAAATCGGTCAAAATGACTCAGAAAGTACTCTTAAACTCATGAGCAATTGTTTAGTCCTTAGGGTACTGACAGAAATGCAAATGTATGTAATAATAAAGTCATTAAGTAGAATCAGAACTGGAACCGTACAGTATGATTCTCATTTGTGTTAAAATACTAATGAGGACTGTTCAAATGTAATTGTGTGTGTGTGTGTACTTTTTTATCTTTCTTTATCTGCCGTTTCCTGTCCAGTATTATTCATCCGTGTCCTTCTGAACAGATGGGCTCTTTCATCAGTGCCTCACAGCACAATACATGTCATTTTGTGTTTGCTCTGAACATTGGCAGATTCTTAACTGAGTCTTTTAACGACTGATCTTGAAAACAAAAAGACTGGAGGTGTTTCTCTTTAGGTGCGGAGGAAACTCAGCACTGTAATTCAGACACAGTTTCTTATGCTTCGGCAGACATGCTTTTAAATGGGTCATGTCATGAAAAACATTTTTTTTTTAGAAATAAGTTTGACATTTTTTATGTGATTTTGATGTGCTATGTAGACATACTTTATCATTACTAGAACCCAGACTGTAACGAAAACCACCAGAAGGGCTTAGAAATGATTGATTAGAGATGGGCTTTGAAGGGCTTAGATATTTACATATTAAAATATTTTTTTGTATTGAGCTTGGCCTTTTCTACTGTAATTAATGTCATATAGAATATATTTTCTCATATACCTGTAGAAGTTTGTTTAATTTTACTTGTCAGAGTGGAAAATTTTTTATATAATTAGGCCAAATATTCAGTTTTTGGTGCAAGAAACCTTATTAACATGGCCACTCTTTATTTTAAGGTCCACTTCTCGCAGTTAATAAACCATTACACTTTTCCCTTAATAACTCCTAATTTGCTGCTTATAAATAGTTAGTAAGTTAGTAGTTACGTTTAGGTATTGGGTAGGATTAGGGATGTAGAATATGGTCGTGCAGAATATGTGCTTTGTACATATTTTAAAAAAGCCAATATGTTAATAATAGACATGCTAATAATTAGTTAATAATGAGTATTGGTCTCCTTTCTTAAGTGTTACCATTAGCATTGTATGTAGAATTTAGAGAGAAAAATTACATTTGCCATTGTGTCATTTCATCTGTTCTTCGTTTGTAGATTGAGGTGAGGACTAAAGTCTTGGAGGCCAAACATCAGGAGGATACACTGAGGTTGCAGCAGAAACATGACACAGAGATTCAGAAGGTAAGTCAAATATATCGCATGGGATTCTTCACCCAAAGATTCTCCTCATGCAATCCCACTTGCTTTCTCAAAATAACAATGAATTTTGGAAAAAGGTTAAGTCCCCTCGCATTATGTGGACTGAAAAGGATGTTTATAAAAATATTATTGCATTTCAACTGAAAAAAAAGAAAGTCATTTCAGTCAGGAACAGTGTGAAGGTGAGAGAAAATGTTTGGATGGGGTATCCCTTCAAGCTAATATTCCACTTCTTCTCCTTCAAACTATGCACAAACTATAGTTTGTATAATATGGGGAAAAAGGCTATGTACATTTTTAAATAACAACATTATTATAGTATTTAACATAACAATGATTAGAATCACAGACCAAATTCAAAATTCAACGCAGTTTGCTAGTTTGTTTATAGGAGAAAATGGATGATGATGAGTTTATAATGAAAAGTATATCGATGATACACAAATTTACATCTCACATCTTGCTAGTTGGGTTCTGCAAACGTCCCAACCAACTGTCTCTGTCTGACTGACTCTGTATTGTTTTTGTGATACTGATTTTCTGTGCATGTGCTGTGTCAGTGTCTCCTCTGTTACTTCCACATTTATTGTCTTTTTTATTCAGTCCCAGTGACATAACAGCTTAAATGCTGCTTTAATAAAGTCTATGAAATGACCTAGGTCTGCAGATGTTTGTGTATCCCCATCCATTTATAAGCAGAAACATGATTCTTGGCAGACTGTTGTCTTTCACGGCATCCCTAAAAGTCCAACGGCCTCTGGACCTCGTCCTCGACACTCTGTTATGACTCTGCTGTGTGTCTGAAAAGAGCTCTTTAAGGAGACGATGGGAAAATTGTGTGTGTCCCTAAATGTTCCACGAACTTCCCTTTAACCTCCCTAACGCCCCCTCTTTTCCTCACTCTCAGCTGCAAGCTTTCATCTTTCACAGGCGACCGGCTTGCAGGATGATGAGCTTAGTAACAGAGTGCACTTCTGACGGACAAAAAGCAGGATAAATAATCCACTGATGGGCTCACTGACTTTTCAGAGAGAAAATAATAACTTTTGGGAGGTATTTTTGGTTTGAATTAAGTTGCATCTGTGTTTGAAGGACCAGCAGTAAAATGGTCCTCTCTCGTCAGCGATGTCCATCCTCCCTTCACTAAACACTGCTGTATTAGGCCCCATGAGGGACCATCACCCCCAACCTTAGAGAGTACATCTCTAAATAGGAGCTCTAACTGCTGCCGAAGGCCTTTGAAGACAATTCTTGTTTAGTTTCTCCAATGAGTTTTGAACCTCAATAGCTTCCTGTGGATCTGTCATTAGTTCGCCGTTCTGTGCGATCAACGTTACATGAAATCTTAATTGGTTCATAAGATTTATTTTGTTGGATTTTGTCTGCTTTGCTCTTAATGAGCGCTGTTGTTTGATTCTGAAAGACTCAGATGTGCTTGTTCAGAGAATGTCAATATTTACTCAGGTGCATCTTTCTTTGAAGACCTTATAAACACTACACACACGCAGCACAGTGGTGTCCAATGGTGGGCTCGCTTGAGTCCAGGGGTGAGCGGGCCGGTGCATGTGCCCTGTCATGTCCTCTGAGCCGTTGATCTCCGTAGGGTCCTTTGAGATTTTTCAGACCCCTGGTCGCAACGCCGCTGTCCACCCTCACTGAGACAATGGCCGACAGCCTTTGAACTCCCACTCGGACACAGGCGGTTTGTAGAAGGTCAGGCCATCAAAGGAGTTACAGCGGTCTCAACAAACGGCTCTCTGCTGTGTAGCAGATAAAACACATTTCTGAAATGCTCGCCCGCCTCCCGTCCCACCTTGAGCCCAGGCATCTTATCGCCCACAGCTCAAGGCACAAGACTGGACCGCCACTTGGGAACAAGCCCAGCAGATCTGCTGTTTATTTGGAGCTTGCTAAATGCAGGTTGCGCTTGGCTCTCTCCCGCCGTGAAGGATTTCTAAATTCCTTGGGTTCATCAAAGGCCTGCGCTATGTGGCACAATGGGCGGATTGTTAAGAACTCGCAGAACCGGTCCATTGGAGTCTGGGAGCCCACCGCAGAGGTCTTTGGGAGGTACAAGACAAGGTCATGAGTGAGTTCCTCAGAGCTGTGGCTCAAGTCCTCTCATATACGGGCAACACTCATTCTTGCTTCCGAGTGTCTGGAATGTTAACACTCAGCATGCTCCTGAGACACATCAGAAAGAATACATAACACTGTTTTCACTGAAGAGATAACTCCATTTCCTTTTATCCATTCTTCAATAAGCGATTTTTGAATATCTAGTTTATCTATTTATTTGGTATTAAACATGCTTTTTTGAAAAGCGGTGGATATTTCAATTTAGTCAAGTGACTTTTGAACCAAAATATTCTTTCAGATTCTGTCGATTACATCATTACACCATTAGATGGCACCTTTTTAAAAATCTGTGAGTCATTGAATAATTCACTCGGTAGATGCGTTCATAATCATTCACAGCATAAACAGTCTTGTTCATTATTAAAATTTTACAAAAAGACTCTGTGAAGAGTGATTAAGCAGAAGTGGTTTTCCCAACACTACGCTTTTTGCATGCTTCATTTGTTTGATACACTCTGTTGAGGGATCAGTGTACTCACTCAAAGTTCTTTTTCATTCTTTGCTTGGTGTAAAAGTACATTCGAAAAACATGAGCAGTGGTGTACCATTAGCAAACATGCTGATGCCAAACTTTCTGTTTGTTTTTGTATGATATAATATGTATGGTATAATGTCATGATATAATTTTTAGTTTGTTCTTCGATTTTGCTTGAAGTATATCAGGGCCTGTAAGGTACAGAAGTTCTTTCCAGTGAGCTGAAAACATGAATTAGCTGTGATAAGAGAGACTTATATATTGTGCACTGATGTGGGGTGGTAGCGGCCGCTTGCCTAATTAAATGTACCATTAATTCCAGTAACATCCTTATTTTATTCCACTCATAAATCAGGTTTACACATTCATAAAATGTATTATTTCTTGTGCTAAATGGACCAGTGCTCCCCTATTTTCAGTCAATGTCAGTCATTAGATTCACAAATGAAATACCTTGTTCATTCAGTACATTCACAAATGACATGATCCAGTTTGTTTAGTTTGATCGTGAACAAGTGACAGTTCATTCAGAAGTACTCTAAGTCATTCAGACTCAAAACATAGACTTGTTCGGTGAAGGGCATATATGTTCAGCAGGTCCAACAAATGATATGCTATTTATATGCTAATGTATGGTAATAATATGCTGTTTGCTCATGCTATAGTCAGTCTTTGAAAGCAGCGAGAAGCTGTGAAGCTCTTCAAAAGAGAGAGACTTCAGTGTGTGGGAAATATGTCAGTGCATGGAAGTGAATGATTTGTTTTGTTCATGACCAAAACACTACTTCTTGTCAGTGGGGTCATGGGTCTGTCTCCTGGAGTGGTCTTCCTTCCAGAGCATAATGTGAGATTCATACGGGTTTGTCATCCTCTGCTTTAAGCTTACGCTACTGTTACAGATAATATACTTAAGCAAAAAGCCTTCACTGAAGAAAGGGCCAAAAATGGGGATCTTGCCCACCACCCCCAAACCCCCCCCATTCGCTAAATGCTTCAAAGCAGCAAATTCCAGCATTCAGTGACGCAGGAGAGGGCGAGTTCCTTCATGGTCATGCTTGTGAATAAGAACATTATCCTCTGTAATCTGCAGCCAGCATTAGCTTGTCATATGGAAGCACCACAAACCTATATTTAAACTCTGTTCCCACTGCAATTTATTTATGGCTCTAGATTAGCTGGAACGTCTGGAACATAAATGTGCTGTCATCCGTCGTCTCAGTGTCATGAATGCTTCTTGTTTGTAGAGTTGTTTGCTAATGCAAGCATCACTATTACCATTGCTCACGCTTTGGGTTAGTGATCTGAACAAACGTCTAAAAGCCGTGACACACCAAACCGACATCAAAGAACTAGCTATGACGAAAGCCAGCGGTGTTGATGCCTCGTGTTGCCTGGCATCTAGGCCAAAAAGTTGTGCTTGAGAACAGCATAAAGACTGCAGCCAACTGCCAACTGGCACGTGTGTTTTGTGCCTGCATGAGGGTAAATAACTTTCCAATGCCTGCAGGTGGCAGTAGTCTAAATTCGTCATTCAAAAAAAGAACCGGGATGGCGGATATACAATACTAACTGTATATGCGCAATGCTATCCAACTAGTGCAGAGCGCTGTGCTGACCTGCAAATAGTACCTGTTGTGTTTGTTTAATTACAATTTTTTTCTCCAGGTATTTGGCTTGCTTATTTGGGCATGCTAGACTGATTGCACAGACACTGTTGGAGGAGAGCCTCCGGCATAATCGGCATTTACTCGTTGACACTGTAAAGCTGTCATAAACTGTATTGTATATGGTGCTATATATAAATATATATATATACACAGGTCCTTCTCAAAAAATTTGCATATTGTGATAAAGTTAATTATTTTCTGTAATGTATTGATAAACATTAGACTTTCATATATTTTAGATTCATTACACACAACTGAAGTAGTTCA
>JAUYWG010000033.1:21071360-21120419 GCA_034779775.1 Enteromius afrohamiltoni
AAGCAACTGCCATGTGATTGGTTGATTAGATAATTGCATTAATGAGAAATTGAACAGGTGTTCCTAATAATCCTTTAAGTGAGTATATTTAGAAAATATTTACATGTATATACATGCATATTTTGATTTTATATTATATATGAATATATTCAATATATAAACATAAAATATTTTTCTTAAATGTATACATTCATGTACATCCATTATAATTTATGCACAGTACATACACATATACAGCAGTGCACACTCATTTTCATTTGAATATATTTAAAAATGTAATGTATTCCTGTGAAGCAAAGCTGAATTTTCAGCAGCCATTCTATTATGCTAACTTGCTGCTTGAGAAATGTTCATTATTATCCGTTTTGAAGTTTTTGCTGCTTAATGTTTTTGTGGAAAGGGTGACGTGCTGCCACTCAAAAGTTTAGATTCTGAGTTTATTTCTGGTCACTGAACTGATTTAATCATTTTTGATTAATTAACACTGGTTTGAAACAATCTTACTGTATAAAACACTATACATTAACTAATTCCCTACCAGGATTTTCTTAATTTTCTTGCTAGTGCCAGCATTTTTATTATTTAAAAAAAATGCATAGCCCCCAGAATATTTTGTTGGATAAATACAACACCATGAAAGAACAGAGCCAAAACAAACAATTTTATTGAATGTGAGTAAGAACACAAGGCTGAGAAATCACATTTTTCTGAAAGACTACGTTCAGAAGAACAATGATCGAATCATTAATGGAGTAGACTGTGTCATGCTTGCTTACATGTGCCTAAGTAATGCTTTTATTGCTGGTTTCTGCTTCTTCTTCGCCTACTTTTTGGATCCAGAGATTCCATACCAAGTTCAGAATGTGCATATTAGTGCCCCCTACCATATAACAGTAAAACTTGCTGGAAAATTCCAACAATGACTGAAAACCTCTGTCATAAAAGATGGAAAATAGTGCTGTTCTACAGTTTTTTCTCTATCTTTTTCCCTCATCATTCTTTTTCTGTTTGGTTCTTCTAGGAGCAGATATTGCATGAGCTGGAGACTCGGGTGAAGCAGCTCTCAGTAGAGGTGGAGAATGGGAACCTACTCCGGCAGAAGGTCACACAGGAGAAAGCTGAGTTAGAGATTCATATCGCCTCCATCAGCGCTGAGCTTCAAGAGGCCAACCACAGGTACAAGAACAGCACGTGATCATTCAGGGAAGCTCAGATACCACTGATCACAGGTGCAGAGATTTGATGTATCCAAATGCAGATGTACAGTATCATAAACACACCTGATTTGAAGGCAGTGTATCATAAATCCTGAACATATTATGCATTCAGATTTAGTAAAGTGCATTGCAGTTAACTTAATTCAATGTGATGGAGTCAAGAGATTAGAGCTATTGTGTTTTTTTATCAATCTAATAAAAAGTTGTATTTATATGCTTTAGGAACGTATCCTTACAGAGGGAGATGGAGCAGATGAAAGAACATCATGAAGATGCACTGAAAAAACTCCAGGCCAGACATAATGTTGACATGAGCCACTTCCAGCAGGAGCATGCCCTCTCTGCAGCCAAGGCATCTTCATTTACACATGCTTTACTCACTTTAATTCCCTGTGATAATTGACAGCTTCATTTTTATTGAGCTGAGACCATTGCTTCAATCGAATTAACTTGATATACAATCTCGGGAAAGATTCCTGGTATATTAGCTCTTTTCCAAACCCTTCCTCACTTTCTACTTTTTACATTGACAGCTACTTTCTATTGCAGCATCCTGACCCAAATGAAGTGGCTGAACTGAAACTCAATTATTGATCAGTTGTTGCCACCCAAATTTTACAACTCGCATGAAGTGCAGAACAGAGTAAAGTAAAACTCACAGTTGATTCCTATAGTGCTGTATGAATTTAACATTAGGCTGTATTAGAACTTCTAAGATACACTCACAACCATGTTGAAATGTTGGGTGTTTTTCTATTTTCTAGTTTTCTAGTTCAAGTTTGTTCATAATTTAATCACTGAGCTTCTCATAACATATTCTGAGACTGCTGTGCCAAAAAACACAGTTTAATCAACTGTGCTATTAGTGCAGTTTATTATTATTAAAAATAAGAGAGTATACATTAGGTCTATTTCTATGTACTTTACAGCCTTAACATATTTATACTTGTAATTGACTTATACTGAAAAGTTGAATCTAGCAAACTATCAGTATATCTAGAAGTTCATGTATACCATATTTCACAATATAGCTAAATAAAAGCACAATATAGCTAAATAAAAGAAAACTTGTAAACATATATACATTTATGTATACTACGAATACACTACATTTAGTATGCTTAACTTCATACAATGTACTTGGAAATATACTCCACTTTTTCTAAAATGTAATAAATAGAATTATATGGCTCTCTGCTGAAGTATATGGATGTTTGTGATGGAAATACTGTGCAGGTAGAAAGTCTAGAAGTTATGGAACTGAACTGCCAGTGTGTTTGATATCAGAGATTGTCTGTAATCCTATAGTTTTATAGCATGTTGTGAATGTTTGTTTTGTTGTCAGGCATCAGAGGTGATTGAAGATTTGGAACAGACTGTGATTCACCTCAAACAGCAGATGCAGGAAATTGAAAACAGGAGACAGAAACAGCTCAGGGTCAGTTCACATT
Source organism: Enteromius afrohamiltoni (assembly GCA_034779775.1). NCBI lineage: Eukaryota > Metazoa > Chordata > Actinopteri > Cypriniformes > Cyprinidae > Enteromius > Enteromius afrohamiltoni. The sequence continues at coordinate 21,074,029 of JAUYWG010000033.1, forward strand.
TTTTACACCCTTCCATACTCGCAGTGAGGCTGTATCCTTGTTTGTAGAGAATGTTTGTGCTGCTGTTTGCCTGCATGATTGGTGGTATTCAGAACTTAAAAATTAAGAAACAAACGTCTGGCTGCTGTATTTTGCAGAATGCCAGGCCGCTTACTTCAGTTCACATTACTGCTCATTTGCAAAATGTTAAAAGTTCAAATCAGGTTTTCGCTCCTACTGACCCTGGTCTTGTTATGAGCAATTTACTAGTGCATGTTATTCCAGAGGAAATAAGTATTTGTCTTTATGATCTTTTTATCAATACATAGCTTGCTTGCTTTCCTTATCATCAGACTGTTCAACCCCTTGCTACATAGTCATAGTTTCAGTCAGAAATATGCCATATTGTCGATGCCGATAGCCTTGTGGGCAGTGCGCTGACATTCAGTGCCGTTGCTCTTAGAGTATCGGCTCGCAGATCTTTTACCGATTCCACCCCCCCATCTTTCTACCACTTCACTTCCTGTCAGTTCTTAGTTAAATTGGTTGCACAAAAACCTTTTTATTTGAATTCTTTATTCTTTTTTTTTTTTTTTTCAGGACCAAGAGAATAAGATGCAGCAAGAGATAACAGACCTACAAAGCCTCACTGACAAAAAGGTAGTTTATTTATTCACATTATTAAACACAATACTATATTTATGTTTTTAATTGTTTTATGCAGTAACCAAAATGCGTTTGGACAAAATATCAAAAGCAAGTAGTCATTGATTATAAAGAAATGTTTACACATTTTTGCTTTGCGTTTTTTATGCTTTATAATACCAGATGTTAAACATTGACAGTGCTAATTATTATATTTATACAATTTTAAAAAACTTTAGTCACCTTTAGCCATCATACAACAACAGTTTAAGAGACTGACCGTTCTTTACAATCACCACCCGTCTCAGAAGCATTATTAACCAAAGCAGGTTTAGGTTTTTAGGTAGACATAAAAGCATTTGCTCTGCTCTCAATTGCTCCAGTTCACTTTGATGGTGTGGCTGTAAAACTTAGGCCAGGTTTCCACCTGGTATTAAGATATTCAGTGTTTTCAGTGATCCGATCACAAATGGTCAGGTTGAAATGCAATACCGTTTATATTATTAACATGCATTTCAAACGTGTATCCTTTGATCAGTTGTGCATGGCAAGTAGGTGGAGCTTCATCCTTTCGTTTCCAGAACACCATTAGGGCACTTAGTGTTTCCACTTAAAATAGGATGTTGTCACTTGTGTTTTGTCTACCACTGTATGTAATTTCAGTGATCTGATAAAAAAATAAAACAATAATTGAACACCTGTATTTAGCACTGGTAACTTGTGATTGGATCACCCAAAATGCCAGGAAGAAACACAGACTAGTTGGTATTTGTTGAAGCACAGCCTTGTGAGGGGAGCATAACTGGACAGTCATAGACCGACCTGATAACCCCACTAATTATGAGACTTATAGGAGCTGCTGTCAAGCAGCTCTCTTTCAAAAGTTTTCAAAGCTTCAGAACTGTCATAAAAAGGCTGCTTTAATAATTGGGCCGAAACAATCAGGTGAAGATAAGTTTTAAGATCAGTATTAGACACCTGGCTGCTGCCTGCCGCCCCACCTTCAAAGGGCCAGTCTGGTCATAAAGCGTTGAGGCGGACCTCTGTCAAGGGCACATCTGCAAAGCAGAGGCCGTATACACCTGCAGGCCAGCCGTCTGCCAGCGGCTGCACACAGCTGACCTCTGACCTTTAGAAAATTAGATCAGCTCTGTTTAGTTATGCTGAAGGGCGGGAGCTGATAATGCGTGTTGAGTGATTGACACTTCTGCTGTCCTGTCACAGCTGCAGATGCTTCAGGCCGAGCTGGAAAAGGAGCGAGCCGACAGCAAGAGGAAGATGAGCAAGATGGAGGACTCACTCAGGTATGTCTGGCTTGTCTGAGTGACACTAAATTCGTTATTACAGTCTCCTATTTTAAAAGCACACTACAGTCAGTAAGATTGTAGTAAAGTTCTGGATTCATATATATGTATAAAAATAAGTTAATTTGCAAAAACGGATAACTCTGTTTTCCGAAGTTTGTTTGCGCGCATTAAACCTACCTCTTCTTGCCGATTGGTTGGCCGAAGTTTGTTTGCACGCATTAAACCCACCTCTTCTTGCCGATTGGTTGGCCGAAGTTTGTTTGCGCGCATTAAACCCACCTCTTCTTGCCGATCGCTTGGCCGAAGTTTGTTTGAACGCATTAAACCCACCTCTTCTTGCCAATCGGTTGCCCGAAGTTTGTTTGCGCGCATTAAACCCACCTCTTCTTGCCGATTGGTTGGTCGAAGTTTGTTTTTGTTGTGGTGAACATCCTGTACCCATAGTGTTTGTTTCAGTATTGCAGCCTCTGTGTTGTCTTTCGAGACCATGTTTTTTCCCAGTGTATTCAGAGAGCAGACAGCAAGACGATCGTGGGGTGATGTATACGGTTTGAGATAAAAATGAAATCGAGCTAAAATCCTGCAACATCGCATAGAGCACCTTTAACCATAATAATCTAGCTGCACTATTACAATAAATCTTGCATAATATGCTTTAATGTTTACGATTATTTATTATACTGTTATTTGGATACAGAAATGCTGCTTCTCATTTAAGTGTCCAAAGGCAATACTTGGTCAGTCTTGCCTCCCTGACTGCTCTGGAGCCGTGATATCCAGCAGTGCTGTAGTATTGTTGTGTGCTAGCAGAGACCAGTAAAATGTGAACAATGCTGTGGTCTGGACTGGATTATGGGGCTGTGGAAGAGGCTCTGCTCTAAGTCCTGTTTTGGGAAGGCCATCTCCTGGCCCACAGCAGAGTCCTTAGATGTGGAGCTAGCGTGGGGTTACTGCCTGTGCTCCCGGAGCCCGTTCCCAACCACAGGAATGTAGCGGGAGATGTGGAAGTGGTTAGGATGGCGTTCTGAGGAAGCTCGCAGGGTTTGTGTGCCGGGCGGAATCGCACACTTCAGGTTAGACGCTGTTCGAGTTCGTCTGGCCTCGCTCTTTCACTGTCACTCAAGGAAAATGAGCAAAACTCCCCTGACAAGCTGCGTGCCACGTTTAACATACCCACCAGGCGCAGATGTGAGATTATTTACAGTGTCTAAACATTGGTGGAAAACCTCCCATTTAGGTTGAAGAATGACATCAGGCTGGACTCGGCCCACCAATGAGCTCATTATTTGCTGTTTGTTTGTTTGGCCCTTGTCCTGGTGCATCACGCACTCTTGGCAGTAACTGCACATATTTAATTAGATTTCAGTCATTAACTCTGCCAGTGGACATGTGACATCATCATCGTCTCCTGGAGCACAAGACCTGGTCCTAAATTATTACTTTTTACAGGAAAACATTTCCATGACATACTTTTCAGATTTTTTTTCTCTCACTTTGTTCCAATATAAATTTGTGTTTTCATCTACACAGTTTTGGAGTGGAAAGCAGAATAAGAAGAGGTGATGTACAATATGTGCTTTTCTCTACAGGGAGGAACTTCCCTCTACAGGGAGGAACTTGAGGAAGTATAAGAGCATACACAGGCAGTGTAGTCAAATTTTAGCATAGGGACCAATTCTTAACTTAACTAGCTGATTATTAGTATGCCAAGTATTAACAAATTGGGTGTTTATTTGTATTTATAAAGCACATATGCAAATTTTGGCACACTGTATGATCATATTCCACATCTCTAATCCTACCCAATACCTAAACTTTACAACTACCTTACTAAATATTAATAAGCAGCAAATTAGGAGTTAAAGGTCATAGTTAATGGTTTGTTAATAGTGAGAACTGAACCTTAAAATAAAGTGTGACCAGCAAGTTTATTAATGTCATTATTAAATGTATTAGTTTTGCTTTTTATATAAAATAAAAAATCTCCCAAGGATTTTTTTTCTCCATTCTCTTATGGATGGGGTTTTGGACACCTGATTTCTAGTGATTATCGTCGTTTTGACTACAGAGACCGTCTCTGCATTTGATAAATAAATAGTTTAATCTCGTCATTATACATTACCATCACTCTGTTCTTCTACTTGATAATGTTCAGTGCTTTGCTACAATCTGTATTGTTAAAAGCGCTATATAAATAAAAGTGACTGATTGAAATGGTTACCTTTAAACAATTAACTGAAACAATCAGATTTTGTAGGATGTTAATAAAAAATGCTGCCCAGAGGTGTACTTGAACTTCCGCAGTGAAATGCGAAAATTTCTCACACAAGCTTGCATTTCCAATCTCCTGTATTCACATATGTGTAAGTAGAAATACAATGAAAAGTGTAGTGGGACCGACCCTTTAGTTTGGTATGTACTGTATCTGAGCCAAACCAAAATACACATACAAATTTTTATTTCATATTAAAAACAATTTAACATTTGCTACAGTTTTTTATTCCTTCGCAGTAACGCTTAACAAATCATACAACAGTTTATTGTTGCCTTTTTCATTAAAAACAAACAAACAAACTGAAATGAGACAACTATTAAGCGAAAGAAATCAGGTCTGGCTGTCATTGGCACATATGTAATTTAAAACTGTTTCAGGACATTTTGCTTGTCTTGTTCCGTATAGCACAACGCTTCCTTTCATCTGTCGAATTCAGATTTTTTTTTTCTGCTGTTGCTTTAAAGTGTCGAGATGAAACGAGTGCCGTTATCTGACGTGCCCGTTAGTGCACCAGACAAACACGGCTTAGGATGAATAAATTATCCCCGTATGAGCAATGAACAACACAGATGCCCATTTGTGTCAATAGGCAAGCACGTTTACACTGCAGTCCTCATCGAGCTAATTAAACAGTCATTGGGCTAACGAGCACCCAGGATCCCCGGTCTGCTACCTACCTGCCGCTCAGGGTCTTTTGGCCGCTTTAAAGTCAGCGCAGAACTTCAAACGCCCAGCCAGCACACACATCAAGAGAGCACCGCCTGATAGCGGAGATCAGAGGATGAGCGGAGAAATTTAAACGAGATGAAACCGCATAAATGCTGGCTGCTCACCGCATTATATGCAGGCTGGCATGCTGGACACACTTTCATGTGCATATGTGTTACAGAGAGGCTGTGAAAATGTATGTAATATTTAGCACGACTTGCATCATTTTTGTGTGTGCGTTTTATTTATAAAGTATTTCGTTTTTTTTGCGTGACCTTTTGATATGCACGTGTGAATAAAAACATGTATGCGTGTAGACGCGAGCAGCTGGTGTGCTGTTTGTTTGTCTAAGCCCCCTTCCCTTCAAAAGAACCACCCCCTTGCCAATGCAAATGAGAACCGGTGCATTGTTTAACTTTATGTTGCTATGGCAATACCATAGTGAGCTACCATGCTTCAAAACAAAAAAACAGAAAGTTTGCTTTTTTTGATCAGCGTGTCGTCTGAGCCATTGTGCTCTGAACGTTCAAACTGGTTTGGGTTTTATTTTGATAATACAAGAACGTCTTAGAGCTAAAAGCCTCTGAAAACTCTTGCTTGTCCCTTCCTACTGCTTTTATTTACCCATGCCGTCTCTTTTAATGATTACCAGTCAAACCAGTGGATTATTTCCATTCATACTTAAATTTGCATAAAGAGATGCTTGCTTGCCTTGTGTCTCTTTTTAAGCACACATTCTGCTACGACGACCTGGTCCTCTGAACAGCCCAATTCTGTTCCCATCACTGCAATGTGTTTGTCTTAAAATGCGGCAGTATAAGCTCACAGGGGAGTGCCACAGGGATATGTGCTTGGCCTGGCTATGTTGTCCCACGTCTGCAGCTGCGGATCTCTTTGAGTCGCGGCTGCAGCCCAGTCCGGCTCTGTTGGGGGAGGAAGAGAAGGGGGCACATCCCTGGGGACTCAGAGGCCAACATCAAACGGACTAATCACTGCAGTCCCGCTGGATCAGACGGGGGATAAGAATAGGCAAGAAAATAAACCAGTTGGCCCTAAACTCTGTTTCTCGTTTTGAAGACGATAGTGTTGCATTCCCTAGATGAAGCTCGGATTAAACTCATCATTTGAATTTGCACAGATCTCCTCTCCTACCAAAACATGATTTTGCTGTGCTCAGTCATAGAATTGACTAATTTGCATTTGGACATGTATTTTTGTCATTCTCAGTTGATGCTCCAAGCCAGGGAGAGTCGGGGAGTTAGGGTGTGTTTGCAGTGGCATACTGCTCTTACTGTTTTTGCATTATTTATAGTGTAGTATATGAATTTAGTTTTGCACGTCTGGATGTGCTATACATTCAGAGCACACTGCATGAACATTTCCAAAGGAAAATAAATCTGATATTGGGTTTAATATACTGATATCACTGATACGTCAAGCTACAGAGATGGGCTTTATTGCAAATGCAGCTTGATTCAGATGATTGGAGCAGTGTACTTTCAACCAGCAGTGCAACTTGGTGACCTCCATTGATTTAAATGTTGTCAGCGTGAATGCTCCATTACACTTGAATATACTGCATACTGGCCTCCCTTTTTGTAGGTTGTGACTTTTTGATGTGGAGAGATATATATAATATCAAAAATATCAAATTTTGTTTAATTAGTCGAATTTAATCTTTGAAATTCAGTTCTTTCATATGTTTAATAAAATATATTTTATATATATAAATAATAATAATAAATATTTTGTAATATTATTGTTGTCTATCTTATTGTTTAAAACAATCTAAAAGGGAAATGAGCATAAACCATTTTAGTATTTGTTGTGTGAAAATTATTCACATAAATTTGTGTACAGTTATTAACATTTAAAATGTGCTATTTTTGTCATAATCATCAGCTTTGCCTGTTATACAGTTAATGATATTTTCTTGTGTATCATTTAATTTCATTTTTGTATTCATTTGTATTAATATATATGTTGTTTATTTTTATATTTATATTTTTGCTTCCAGTGAAAGACAAAGACATCTGCAATTTTGTTCCAAAAAAATGTATTTCCACCACAAAACATGATCAAACATAATATATTATATCACAGGAGATATGATGAAATGTTGACATATTGCTCCATTGTTAGTAGACAAAGTTTGAAGAGTTTATTTTCTAAAAGTTGAACATGCCCGTAGTTATAAAAATAAATAAACATGCATGACCCTTCATCTCAGCATAAAGATGAGTCAGTTCTTGAGTGCTGCCCGATTGAATGTCTTCAGTATTGCTCTTGGCGGTAAACAGCTCACTGTGTAGACACTTTGATTTTTAAACTCTCGATCGTGGATAGGTGATTGAAATCTGATCTCAGCTTTGATCTGCTAAGTTGATTCAAATAGATGCTTGTGCAACTCACCAAACACAGCAAACGTGCTGAATTTCAGTGAAGTTACAGGCACATGACGTTCAGCTGCATATGTGGCAAGAACACACTTTAATTCTCATCATCTGTTTTTACTTTTTTGCAATTATGTGCATTTTTTCCCCCTTCATTTCAACTTTGCATTGTTTATGAGTTATGGTCTGCATACATGTGTGTCTAACACATGCCTGATGTTCTGAAGTATTACTATAAATTAATGAATCCAAAGTGTCCAAAAACACATTGAGAAAAGGCCTTTCAGCGGGGATTCGTTCGCTGTTGCTAGGAGAGAAGCGGAAGGCATGCCCTGTTGCATAGGAATGGAGAAAACAGCCCACTGGTTCATGCATCTGAAAGCATTTAAATCGAACACAGTCACACTTTCCACAGAGCATTACATGCATACCATCAGCCCCTGCTTCCTGCAGGCACCTGCTCTTCCTTCCTTGTGTTTGGAATTTCCTCTGGAAGTTTTAAAGGGATGCAGATGTTGTTTTCTTGTATCATACGCAAACCACATCATTGAATAATCGCCCCACGCTTAAAGCAGGAGGTTTATGGTGTGTGTCATTGAATGTGTCTTTTGCACTGGGAATGACATTAATTAAGAGGCGTCACTGAATGTAATCCCACCCAGGAGTCACACTCTTCACTGATTCAGCAGCACACACTCCTGGTGGTCCGTACCGTCACAACAATCAACGCCGATGAGCAACTTTGTTCTTTTTTTTTAGTTGCGTCAAATAAGTGATTGTACGTCTACTTGGGTAAATCCCAAATTTAAAAGAACAAAAGGTACAATCCTTTAAGTAGGTAAACAGCCAGATTTCTCCAGCGGGTTCCCAGATATTTTCTTACCATCAAAGCATGTCGAAGGGAATATTTTTGACAGCATGCAGGCAGAAGAAAAATGCATATCACTGGCACACTGAGCTGCATGTTGATTTCATGATCCTGTACTTGGAGGCTATCTGGCTGTGTTTGGAGTGGAATATTAGCTTTCTACTTACTGAATTTCAATCAGTAGTATGCCGTGTTCTCATAGCTTAATGATGTATTTAATTCAGAATGTGTGATCCTCTTATTATCTCTCTGTAATCACGTATGTTTCGACTTTCACTATCCAGATTATTTTTTAACCCGTAATCAAGCTATTTTCTTTGAATATGCAAGATGCCACTATAGGTATTAGGGGTGGTAAGATTCACCTATTCGTATCATTGCTTCAGCATAAAAGTTGACCATGCAATGCATTGATTTAAAAAAAGTGCGTTGCATACAAGTTGGCATTTGTATTGTGATGCATCTTTTCTAACATATTTACATTGGTAAAAAAACTACTAATTCATATATGATTATTAGTAGATGCTTTAGTAATTGCGCTGTGTTGCGATCGTATTGCGTTGTGTTAAATCGGATCGCACTGCATCTGTAAATGCTTCATATGTATCTTATCTAGGGATGCACCGATAATGTGCTGACAATGCACATGGTTTTTATGCAGCTCATCAGTGAACAACGGCTGTGTGTAGTATATACGGCTCAATGTGAAATCAAAAACCTGACAGCATTTACCGCCGATATTTGACCATGAGCGCGGGGTGTTAAGACTGCATGCTCACGCAGAGACTGTTGTTATTTTTGAACAGTGTGTATTTGCATGTCAGTCGTAAAGTGCACGAGGCTGTTTCTGTGTGTTTCTGGCTCTCTGGGGACAGAGGAATGAGGCACTCCTCTTTTGAGGGCGCTGAAAATTTCAGCTTTGCATTTTCTCTCTGGCTTTTAATGTGTTGCCTCTTTTTGGGCCCCAGCTTTGATCTGGTGCTGGATGTGTTATCATTCCGTCATGATGAGCTCATGGAGTGGACGGCCTTTGGCTTCACACTGGTGTGGAGAGGTGTAATCCACCTGGAATCCATATGTCTCTCCTAGTGTGTTTATAGCCCATGTCCAGAGAGACTGAGTGTTGGCCAAGTGTGAGTCTAATGTGAAGATGCTGCGTATATAATCTGGAGTTTGTACAGCTTTTTAACCAGATGTCTTCGCTCAGATGCTCAGTGACTTATAGAATATTTATGATATATTTCACATTTTTCTTCAGTGTAAAATTGAGCACTTGGTATCTCTTGCTCTTTCAGAATTCATAGATTGACTCCAATTTGGAATCAAACAAGAATCAATTAAGTTAATATTGGTTAAACTGGATTTCCTACAGAATATTTTGTCCTTTTGTGGATTTTTTTATTAGAGAAGTGTTTATTGTAATATTTTACTCATGAGCAATTTATTTTATTCCATTAGGAATCATGGTAGTTCTGATTGGAGCTGGGGTTTTGTATAATTCTATAAGAAAATTAATTAGGGTTTGATATAAATCTTCATAATTATTGACTTGACTTGTTATGAATGACTTTTTTTTGGTTCTAGTTTTTGGGATCTCTTCTTGTTTCTCAGCTTGCAAGTGATAAGATATTTGAGTGTCTTTGATTTAAAATTTAGTAGCACAAGTTGGGATTTGGGAAGTCTGATATTTTTTTCCTTTTCATGACTCAAAAATGGGTGTCCCCACGTTGCATGCTTGTGAATATACAAGTTTTTGTAAGACGTATATTGCAGAAAACTGTTGTTGATATGTATATTTTTATCCTTATTATTTTTATTATTTAAATGCATAATAAAAATAATGATAATATTCAAAAGGCTTGTTTTGTCTTTATCAAGTATCTTCCTCCACCCCTTATTATTACATTTGTTTTTTATTGAAAATTGTTTGTTCTATTTTAGTACATCCAAAGTGGGTTTATTGTGGCATACGTCACAGGTCAGGTGCTTTGAAGGTCACGAGCCCAGGTTCTTTGCGGCCACCAGTGCCAGAAGCTCAGGCGTCAGACGTTTTGAACGCAGCCTGGATGAAAATGAATGGGTGCGTTTGTGTGGCCATAGCATTTGAATTAGCAGCATCTCCAGTCTTATTTACAGTACAAGCTCCCCATCGAAGCGTCCTGCTCTCCACATAGGAGGCGTCCTGTGGTTAAGGAGGTTTGGAAAATTGACCCTCCTGTCTGACTTGTGGCTAGGCGGAAGCACTGTCGCCCTTTCCTTAAGTCCCTTCCTTCTTCTTTTCCCCCAAAAAATCCCCTTAAAGAGTACAGGATGAGAAGGATTTCCTCTGGTTTGACGGCACATCTTTAATTTGAGTCTGCTCGTCTTCCACTCTTCTCCGAGCACAAACCCCAGCCAAAGCCGACGGCCTCTGCGGAGCTGGCATTCCCCTTTCCCTGCCGCGTTGCTTTATTTGTCCTTCCTCATTCTGCCTTCTCATCTCACCCCTCTCTGTGACGGATGGTGACGGACTGTCTGCTCTGCTCTTCTCCACTTCCACACCCTTGGTCAGCCTTTGTTGTGTTTTCACAGCAGTACACCTACATAGAAACCGTAAGATGAACCTTTGCCTTCTTGAAACTTGATGATGCTCACTTATAGATCTTATTATGAACTGTCAGAAAAAATAGGTACTGGTCATTTTTTCTAACCCTAAGACTGAACACAGTGTGTAATTTAAAATATGGATACACCATCTATGAAAAATCAGTGCAGAGAACATTAATCTTTTTGTTAAGCGTATATCTATGTAGTATACAGTTCATAGCTAATAGATTTTCACCTGTTCTCAAACCCAGGCAGTATTCACTGTTACATGTGTTGTTTGTTACTGAATACACTATTTTTGGTTTGGTTTGGCCAGTTGTTTTGCTTCAGGATACAACTTTTCGTACCAAGTGTTTACACAATAAAGGACTATACCAAAAGTATGTACTACACAAAACAAAACAACTTAAAATCAAACTGTAAAATGTAATAATATTATCAATAGTATATCTGAACTGCAAAGGACCAACAGTATAACTATTAACATAACATAACATAACCCAAATAGGTTTATTAGGTTTTTGCATTCATAAGATCAAAGCAGCTAGATAAAGACTGTAGTTTTAGAACTTGACATGGCACCTTAAATGTGTGGCATGCATGGCACAAGACAAAAAAAAAAGAGATGCAACACAACAACCAACAAGTTGAGAAACATCAATCCACTCGTCCACTGCTGTAGGGTTTCAGAATCTCAGCATCTTGGGCCGAAGGTTAGGGAACAACACCCTGAATAAATGGACAGTAGATTAAAAATCCTAATGAATCCTAATGAACATTTCATAATATATGAACTAGTAATGTGCGTCTTTGAAGAAGTCTTACCCACCATTAAAGGGTTAGTTCACCCAAAAATGAACAGTTTGTCATGAATTACTCACCCTTGTGTCATTCCAAACCCGTAAGATCTCCTAAGATTAAGATATTTTTGATGATATCAGAGAGAAAAAAGCAACAAAAAAGTATTCTTCTATCGTCCCAAAACTGAAGTTGATTTACTGATGTCATGTGGACTTTTTTACTGGTGTTTTACCACATTTTTGGACTTACTACATTTCTGGGCCTGGAAAGATTTCAGTTGCATTGCTATCTACGGAGGGTCAGAAAGCTCTCTGATTTCATCAAAAAATATCTTAATTTGAGTGCTGAAGATGAATGAAGGTCTTACGGGTTAGGGTAAACTAACCTTTTAAACTGTACGACTATGGATGAGATTTGTACACAAAAACAGTGAAAGCTCCCATATATAGACGGTGCCTATAAGGTATACTGTAGAACAACTATAGTCACTAGACTAGATTTGCAACGGGGGCCCTCAAGTTCCTCTGAGATTAACCATTTGCTACTTCCACTCACACTGTGGACTAAAGCAGACCTCATACTTTGTCTCCTTGTTTTTATTTTGCAGTCTCCATGGCCATTAATTTAAAATATTAACACAAACAAGGTTGCCCAGTGGCAGACACCTTGTCTATACTGCAAAAGAAAGAATGTACAGCAACATTGTATCATGTATTTATCGTTCAGGAATTGCTTAGATAATGAAAAGAGAAGAGAGGGGTTTAGAAATAAGAGTGCTTGAGCAAGCAAACAAACAAAAAAAAAGTCAGAGGCAAAGTAAGTTTTTGTTGTCTTTGGAATATTGTTCACTGATCAGATCTTCATAATGAAACCCAGAGCACATATAAAGAAAGTAAAACGGAGCAGTTTTGGTTTCATGTTAAGTGTGAAACAAATTTGTGTTTGCTGTTGGTATTTTTGACAATTAAAACAGACAGACAGAAATGAACCACTCACTAAAACCTCACTAACTAATCCTCTCATCCCATGCTCCTTCTTCTCTCTGGAATGTCTCAAAATGTTCAGAGAGAGCTATTTTTGTGGCTTCGCCTTTTTCTTGTTTCTTTCTTGTTTAGACGCCTCTTTTTCTTTTTCTTTCTTTCTTTCAGTGTTTTTTTGTCTGCTGGTTGCTCCACATCAGAGATGAGCAGAAGTCTCTTTTGTGTGTGCTCTGCCCTGAAGGCATTCATGTTGCAAGACAGATTAATAATTACAGACTACACAACAGTCAGGGAGAAACAATTTCTAGATCTTTTGATGTCAAACATGAGAGAGACCAAAATTACACAGAAAAGAGGCCGTAGAAAAAGAAAAAAGGTCCCCAACTTTTTTTTTTCTTTTTGCGTTTCTTTTGTTTTTAATTTCCTCTTATTGTTATGCCTGTTTTGTATGTGTACACAAAATGAGACGATAACTAAAGAAGGATGTCATTCTCTTGAGCCGATGAAGAAAGTGTTTTATATATACAATATGTATTTTATACGTATTTGTAATGTTTTGTGTAAAAACAAACAATATTATTGAAATGTTATGTTTTACATATGTTGTGTTTGTAAATCATGATTACTAAAATAAGAAAAACATTCCCATGTCTCATGTCACTGCTTGTGACATATTTGAATTCACATTTCCTCTATGTAACTATAGTTAATTCGGTGGCTTTTTGGATATGCTCGTTAGCTTGTTTGATGAAGTACTAATATGTAGTTTCACGGGCCCTGGTGAATTGTTCTCTCAATGAAAAGTAATTACCACAGTAATTACACTCGCTTGAGGGAGGGCGAGATGTGCCACACACACACACACACACACGCACATGCACGGATATAGACAGTGAAAGCAGGTTGACAAGCTCTTTGTAGAAGTCTGGCTTGCATCTGACAGCTTTTTTGGCGGTCGTGTCTCAGCGTTGTTGTCAGACTGAGATGCTGTTTGTTTTGCGTCGACACACATTTGTGCACTGAGATGGGCGCTGAAGTTTTCTGTGTGAACATAAAATGCTTCCCCAATCAGCTGATAAAAAAAATAAGTGTAAAGCACAACGTGCTGCTTTTATGTGACGCGTTTTCCGTCTCAGCTATCTTAGAGCGCATGAAACAAAGCTGAGTGAGGAGAACTTTCACTCTAAGAATAATGCAAGCATATACTCAGGGTGACCCAATTTGTGTGGTTTTCCTGTGTTGTAGGGATAAAGAGGAGCAGCTGGTTCGTCTTCGGGACAGTCAGAGGCTTCAGGCCCAGCAGGCTGAGAATGCACTGGAAAACTTTAAGAAGCAGGTGGAGCTCAGCTCAGAGAAGACCTACGCTGACATGAAGCAACAGGTGAGTCAAGGGGACCCACATACAGCTGACCCTGCTTCACAAGGTTTATGAAAGCGATGCTCTGTCAAGCTCACGATATTAGCCTCAGACTGAACCTTTGACACACATTCTGACTGATATCCAAAATGTTTTTGGGCTGTTATGCAGCTTATGAAGTCATGTTTACAAGTTCCCAGGTTGCTAGATTGAGCACTTCTACAGGAAGTACTAATCACTTTGAATTAATGGCCTCGGTCCCACTTTATATTAATTGTCTTTAACTATGTAATTACGTTAAAACTAATGAATTGTTTGGCGCAATGTACTTATGGTGTTCATGCTGTAGGTACATTAAAGTTAAAGTTGACACGTCTGGTTAGGTTCATAAGGTTTAGAGGTAGGGTTGTCAGGATTTCTTCGCTTAGAGGAAAGTATTTTTTTAAATATAAGTACAATGTAAAAACATGCATGTGCACAGTAAATGTTAAAAAGACATTTAGCATAAAGCATCATATATTTTTAAAGATATTTAATGGTGATGCACTATAATTTCAGTAACTGAAAATATTCAATCTTTATTGTTGTGTGATTATTCAGTGCCTGTAGCTCATTAGCAGAAATAAATAAATCTTAAGTGGGGCATTTCACTAAATGTCACATGCACAAATGACATATTTATTATATTTTTGCTTAACTTGTTAATGATGTGTTCATTATTTAATGTATATTTCAATAAATCTTTCATAAAAGCAAGTTTTTATTACAGCCAATGAAAATGTTTACATATTGGTTGTACATTGTAATAGAAACATATTGATATTAAGTTTTAAAAATAATGCAGAATTTCTGTTTTTTGTTTTCAGCTAAACATGTTTCACAAACATTTAGTTCTAAACTAATGCGTGTTCCTGGGTTATATCCAATAGCATAATACATTTACACAATAATTTTTTATGTATTTTTTATTTATTTTCTTTGAACAGTTTATTGAAAGTTATGACCTCCCCCACACTGTGACATCATGTAACATTCAACAGTTGCGAGTATTTAAGCACCTTGACTCATTGGTCATTTGTTGTAGCCGATTTAACTGGTTAGTTTTATTTTATTATTATTATTTTGCAAGAAAATATAAAGGATAATTATTTCATTAAAGTACTCTGTTATCATTAGTAGTAACACTTTAGTCTAGGGACCAATTTTCACAGTTAACTAATTGCAGAAGTATTTATAAAGCACATATTAATACCTTATTCTGCATGTTTTTCGTTATTAGTAATGCTGCAAAAAATTTTCAAGAATCCAGGGAAAAATTCATAGTTGACTATCCAAGTGGTAATTTTGTTCTTATGAAACATAAAACCATCAAATTTACCCCAACTTTCCAAGATTCCACTTATGAAATTGTCTTATTGTGGTGGTTACTTGCGTGGTAATGTGCGTTCTTAACCAGAATAAACTGCAATCTGCCAGGCTGAAAATCTTAGACATTCTTTTACTGATATCACTGTACAATTGAGTTCAGGGTGTATTTGATCTGCGGATTGTTCCAGGGAGTCCAGACAGCAAGCGATCAGTACTGCAGACTGGATCATAAATCATACCTCTCATTCAGTCTCACAGGATGTCACTGCGTTCCTCCAGACGACATCTCTCAGACGACAATTTGTGTCATTGTACAGATTCCAGCGTGACCAAATAGTTAGCACATGTGCAACAATACATGGAGTTGTGGTGCTTATGTGGGCAATGCAGGTTCATCTGACTCACAAGGTGTGTTAATTTCATTTCTTCACACTTTAAATATCAAAAAGGCCAAAGAAGATTGCGGAGGATCTCTATTAGCCTCCTCAGCTGTGTGTGTTCAAAAGCTTTGAATCGGTTTCTCTATCGGAGACAGCAGCCACTGACTTGGTATTAGATGAGCAAACTGATCTCATTGTTAGTCATCAGAAATAGTTACTCATCCTGACATGTATTGTCTATGACTGTACATTCACCGTTTCCATCATTCCATCATTCCCCCCCCCCCACAAACAGCGGTATTCAGTATGTCCCATCAATACAATGCACATGACTGCAGCCTCACATCACATCCTGTGCACAGATGCTGAAGCGGCCCGCTACGGCGCCACCGGGGTTTGCTACCACAGCTGCGTCCAATGTGTGCACAACCAAACATCCACGCTATTGTTACCTAGCTGTTAAAAGCCTCTTATTTAGATTTACTGTATAAAGCCTCTTGATACAAAAATTCATCATTCAAATTAGTCATTTGGTTTACTTCCTTAATAAATATTGCTGGTATTGTTGTGAATAATTCACGAGTGTACTTTTTTTATAAAGAAACCGTATTAAAATAAATACAATTGAATAATAATCACAATCAATGACCAATCAAATCTGCATTTTCCAATCATAGACACTGATGCTTTGATATTATGTTTTTACAGTTTATTTAGGTTTAAGATTCTTTCGGAAAATGCAGCCCTGTTGGATGACATCAAATCTGTTTTATATTATTTCCTGCTTTCACAAAGATGATTATTTACAGTATGTACTGTACCTTGAAGATTTAGCAACTATTCATGTTGTTAATATATAAAGATTTAATACTATTACAATTGTTAAATGCTTATTTCTTGTGAAAGTTTGTGTCACAATCCTGATACTGCTTTGTTAATGTTAAAAACACACCACAGCCATTCTTAGCACATGAGCAGGGGAGACTACATCCATCTGCTTTGCTTCAAAAAGACTCACAGTCCTGTCATCAGTACTCTTATGAACTAATGCAGAAAAACAGAAAGAAACTCTTTCATTCCACTGAACACTAGCTAGACGAAAGCCTTGGATTAGACCAGGGAACACAAGAAAAACAGTCTAAGCATATACACTATGAATGCAAAATCATTTCTCAAAGAGAAAGATGAAGTGTATATTTTCTATGCTACGAGTGTAACCAAATAAAATGGCAAAAAAAAGGACTGTTTGCCTTTGGCCGTTCAAACAGTCTCATCCCATTGGATCTGTCAATGCTGCTGTGTTGATCTGGTTGAAATCCTTTCATACTGTACATGTGCATATTAAACCAGTTGCATAGTATTGTTCATCCTCCACAGTTTATTTGACAGCAGATTTCTGTTGACAAAAGTTTCATCTTCTGAGCATCACACAATGCCTTGATGGTGAAAGTCAGAGATATGCAGGCTGGAATCAACCCAGAGTCTAAGGAAATATGATATTTGATTTTACATTGATTTCCTGACACTTTTAAAGTGAAACATCCATGAGTGGCACTGCAGACAAGTTCAGTTTTATCTGAAATAGATTTTTGTGAACATCGCAACATTCATTAATTTGCTTAATTTTTTGCTTGTTGTGTATGTATTTATGTATGTACTGTTGCGGCAGTTCAGGAATGAAATATCCAATGAGTGGCACTGAAAGGTTGATGCTGAGTCAATAACATACAACTTGCACTATAGTGTTAACAAAAGCAAACATGAGATGAGATAAAATGCATTTCCTGAAGCGACAATTTTACTTTTAGCTTACTTCTACAAAGTCTTTGAGCTCCTATTTTTTGAGAATCATACCCAAATGCATTGTGAATCAGGTGCGCTATCAAGTAAGTTTACCATGTCAGAAAAGCCATACATATGCAGCTGGTTATGTGATGCAACCCTTAAAATGTACTTGTTTATGCACCAAAGTAATTGTTTTCAGTTCATACAATGCATTTTTTAACTTTATAAATCAATAATCTGTAATCATAATTAGAATGGAAATAAATTAAATGTGTTGGTGTATTGGTCCCACTAGTGTTCATTGCAACTTGAAACTTTAGTGAATTATATGTTTTATACGTTTTTTGAGTTTTGCTGAAATGTTGCCACATCCAGTATTTGATGGAGCTAGACATTATTTTCTGTTATTCTGTGTGCTTATGTGTGATCAGTAATGAGGTTACCACAGGAAGTTTTAAACAGGCTTGCATTAGGCATGTTGGCAGTGTGGGCAGAGTTCTTCTGGAGCCTTGCACTGGGCAGACTGCAAGTGAGTGTGTGTGCGTGCGTACTAATGGTCATGTAGTTGTGGGCGAGCGTTAGGGGATGCTAAAGCTCTCGCTGGACTTAGAGCTGCTGCCCACATCCTGCTCATGTTCTTTCTGATTCACCTTTCTCTTTCCACCCTGTGTCTCCAGCGATCATCATCTGTCCAAGATTCAGCCCACATCAAAGTGTTCCACTCTCTTTTCCTGCCACCCCCTCTCTTTCTCTTTTTTGCTGTCCATTTGCATTCATCTGTTTGTAACAGCATCATAGAAAAGAACGTCCTCTGGATAATCGGCTGTGGCCTTGACTTACACATGCTAAATGTAGAGTATTTTCAGCCAGATAAGAGAGCGAATCCATAATTCTGATATATATACATGCATACATACATACATACAGTACAAACTTATTACCTTAAAATATATTAATAACCACATAGTATTATATAGTATAATACAATATAAAACATGACCAGCACTAAATAAATAAAAACACAAGCACTATCATGGTAAATATAAATATTGCCTGTGTGTGTGTGTTTTTATATATATATATATATATATATATATATATATATAATGTATAATTTCAAAAGGTATCAATCCATTTTACATTAACTATTTTGATATTTGTTCCCTGTGTGATTAGACTCATTGTTTTCAGAATCATTATCGATGTGTTAATGATACTCTCAGCCAATGTTAATTTTACTCTGTTGTGCCCTTCTCGTGAACAATATTTTAACTGTATTCATTGTGTTTTCTGCTTTCAGATGGAGAAAGTAGAGGCTGATCTGATTCGCTCTAAATCACTACGAGAGAAACAGTCTAAAGAGTTCAGTTACCAGTTGGAGGAGCTGCAGAGAAGATATGAAGAGCAGGTCAAACTTTTCTTCAAATCTATTTACATTACATTAATTGTAACTAACGATTTTCCTTTTGGTAGACATGTAGAAGAACAAACCATTTACTCAAACTGGAGCATTATTACGTTCCGTTCGTATTCAAATAAAAACATCTAGATGATTCCTCTAGATTACTTTTTTTAGCAAACAAAATGCTTTGTTCAGAGTTAGCTTGCAAAGTATTGCAGCCAAATGGTTTTAAAGACAAAATTGGGAGGAGTAGTTGAAAAACAGTTTACTTACTGGTTACTTGGTAGCAATGTCTTTGTCCCTAAACTGTTGGGACAACCTCGGGACATGTTATTGTTGTTGCTTAGTTTTGTTATATTAAAGCAGAAGTTCTTAAACATTCTCAGCCCATTATCTAAGACATTTTACCGTTACATCTATTAGTTCCTTATTAGCATACATATTACTAGAATATTAGCTATTTATTAGTAGTAATTAAGCACATATCAATGCGTTATTGACCTTATTCTGCATTCCTAATCCTATCTAGTCCTAAACTGAACAACTACCTACTAACTATTAAGCAGCAAAATAAGAATTTATTGAGGGAGCAGTCATAGTTAATTGTCAGTAAGTGTTGCCTATTCTAAAATGTTACCGTTATTTAATTTGCATATTTGTTCTGTTGTACTGCTTATCATATACTTTGTCTTCAGTAATATTTAAGATTTTACTAGTTTTTACTGCACAGTTAATGGTAAAATAGTATGTGTTATATATTTTCTTAGAATTAGAATTTAGTTTTTTGACTGTTTTCAAATAGTGTATTAGTGTATATTTTATTGCTTATTAACAATAAAGTGACGGTAATTAAACGGTATTAAAAATACTGTGACAATAATAAACATACAACATTTTTAAATAGTTTATAACGCAATTTTTTTTCTTTTTTTACTTAAAATTATTTTGTACAAGTGAAAGACTGTATACAGCCAGGCAGCTCAAGTAAGGGAAAAAAATACTGCTTTAGCATTAGTAAAGCTACTGTAACTGCTTATTGATTGAAAAAAACATGATGCCTCCTAGTGAAGGTATGCAGTTGGCCTTAACCATTTTCTTCTGCTGATAAAAACTATGCAATATTGCGTAGTGATCTAAGGCTCTGTTTATTTACTGTCACTCTATTTAAAAACAGGTGATGGAGATTTAATGCTAATCAAAGAACCAGCTTTACTGACGACATGTACATGAATTTATCGTGCGATATATTCCCCAGCCCTACGTGGAACCCATTCTGTTCAGTTTTATCAGTTTTAATTATTTAATGTGCAATGTATCCACATAAAATTAGATTTTTGTTAATTGTTTTGTTAGATATTTTGATAAAAGATTACAAACCAATGTTGTCAAGTAGATTCAAAATGTTACATTTAAGTAAAACTTGATAAAAATCTAGTATAAAATATAAAATACAAAGCATGTTTTGCACACTTTTCACTTAATTAGCACAAAAAATGTTCAATCAGTCAATCACTGAACATCATAGAACAGAACAGAGTGATGGTAATGTATAATGACGAGATTGAACTGTTTATTTATCAAATGCAGAGACGGTCTCTGTAATCAAAACAACGATAATCAATAGAAATTAGGTGTCCCCAACTAAGCAAGCCATAGGCAACAGCGGCAAGGAACAAAAACCCCATCCATGAGAGAATAAAGAAAAAAAAAAACCTTGGGAGAAACCAGGCTTAGTTGGGCCCAGTTCTCCTCTGGCCAGACGCCCTGCACCTAATTTCAAGTTCAATTTTAAACGCATGTCAGATTGTGCAAAGGACGGAGGGTCTCCGATTAAGATAATCTCTTTGTGCTGATATACCATCTGATCTGGATATGGACAGAGAAACATAATAAGAGAGAGACAGACTAATAATAGCATTGATTACATTATTTTTTACAATGTAACAAGTACATTGTGTGTTAAGGGGAGTGTTCTAACTAATGCAGCCCAAAAATCCTTTAAAGGATTTGATTAATAGACGTGTATTAGTGTGTTAAGTGTTAGCCAGAGTAAAGAGATGTGTCTTTAATCTAGATTTAAACTGACATAGTGTGCCTGCCTCTCGAACAGTATTAGGTAAATTGTTCCAGAGTTTGGGTGCTGAATAGGAAAATGATTGGCCACCCGGAGTAGATTTTGATATTCTAGATATTAACAAATGGCTAGAGTTTTGAGAACACAGCAGACGTGGAGGACTATAATGTGATAAGAGCTCACTCAGGTAACAAGGAGCTAAGCCATTTAGACTTCAAATGTTTGTTTGTACAGTATGAACCAGTACCCCCTAATCAGTCAATGGAACCTCATTTTGTTTTGGAAGCTTCAAATGTTTTGGAAGCCTCAAACAGCTCTACAATATTTCTAATTCATCAAAGGGCAGAAATTCAAGCTAGTGGCTATGCAGCTAGGTTAGCTCGAGGACAGGGAACAGGGTTGTCAGAGGGAAAAATGCACCTCCTTGCCTTGTATTTGCTATGGTAGTTTCCTGTGGTGCTCACAGCTAGCGGCAGACAGGTGGTTAGTAGGGAAGTGATTGAAACTCGCTCCTATTGTTCCCACCCGCATGGTCAGGTTGATTAATGATTCACAGGAACACCAGGAAAATGTAGCCTTTTTACAAAATAGATTTCAGTTTTAAAATTTCATGTCAAACAGAGTGTTGAATTTTGTTCCTTTGACCAAGGGGAAATAATGGTGGTGGTCCTCTAAATCACAAAATATATAATTAGCTTTATTGTTAACAGTTTAGTATTTAAATATCTGAAAACACAAAGGCAGATATTTTAAGGCAAGGTCTAAAGAACATATGAGCTGAAATACATAAAAATAAATGGATAAGATTTCCAATTGGAAAATATTTTTTAGAGCAATAGACTTGCTGATGGTACTACTAGAGGGTGACCACCAAACAACCAAATGGGCCAGAGAACTATGCAGGCCTATTCAGAATCGTTGCTATTCAAACTGTTCAGTCATGACAGTCACATCAGTAAATGATGCACGCACACAATAAAAGGGTAACACTTTATTTTAAGGTGTCCTTGTTACACGTTGCGTGCACTTACTATTGTAATAACAATAAATTATGCATAATTACACACAAGTACCCCTAAACCAAACCTTAATCCTAACCCTAACAATATAGTAAGTACATCTTGTTAATTAATATTACTCGGTGCTTAAATGTATATTTAAACTGTAAAAAGAACACCTTTAAGTGTAACTGGGGAAAAAAAGTTTAATATTAAAGAGTTAAATGTGTGATATATTGCAAAGAGCAAATAATAGTAACTAATAATTGGTCTGACAGTTAGCAAATTTGGCAACTCTCTCCCCTCTTCTTAACACGTGTTGCGTCAGTTATAATTGCATTGATCATATCACTAGAGAAAATAATAGCAATTTTAATGAAACTGTGGCAGATATGGTTGCCAAGGTAACAAGCCTTTAAATATGTGTCTAAATTGATTTATTAAGTTCAAACTGTAATGGCACTCACCCAGAGTCATCCAGGTCATTTTCATCCCAAAAATCAAAGAAATATATTTGCTTAAACAAAAATGTCTAATTAAAAAGTCTATATGATATTTCAAATAGTTTTTTAATAGCATTTGTGCATGACAGTTGAGTACATCATCCACTGTAAGAGAAAAACCTGAAAGGTCCTTGTATGTATATATGTATGTGTGTACCACGGTATCTATGTTTATTTATTTGTTTGTTTGGCAGGACATTAACCGTTAAGTTTACAGACATTTCTTTAAACCCCAAAACACAAGACAATGTGCAAAGTGCAATGTGAAATTGAAAATATGGGTTAACCCTAATAGACACAAAAACAAGTAGAAGTCAAAAACCTTGAACCCTGGAATGAAGTACTTTTAAATCATTTTATATCGCAACTGTCTTGAAAAGGTCACAATGCAAATAAGTGTACTGCCTTAAACTATGCTTCATAACTTTGGCCCCGTACTCACTTATTAACTCCTCAATATTGAAACATTGCAACATTACATTAATACATTTTACCGATTTCTCAAGCATTTTGGAATCACTTTAAAGCATCTGTTAGCATCTGTTCTTCTGAAAGCAACTTTGTAAAAATGTTTAAAGTTTGTAACAATCTATTCCATTGACTCTCTTAAGTAACTGAGCTGAGATGTTTATTGCTGGTTTAATGAGTGTACTATGGTCTGAGGGTCACTTCAGCATTCATGTGGACACAAAGAAACATTCCCCAGGATCCCTATCAATGGGACTTTAAAAGAGTCAATTTCTATAGAAGTGTTGTTTCTCTTTGACCTTCTCACCATTTGACGTCAGTGCAGACACTGAGCTGATGTCTGAGGTCACAAGAAGGAAGTTACGCAGTATATGACATTAACAACATCCCACTCACAACTGTGGAGGCTACGTTTGGTGATGGCAATCTATCCTATCAATCAACATCAACCAACTGTCCATCTCAAAATCTCTCTTTCTTTTCCATTTTCATGTTTTCTTACTCAAAAAAGCAGCATCCCAGAGTTTCTGTACTCTGAATAATAGAATATATTTTCCGCTATTCTTCTTTCTTCAAACAGAACCCCTACTGAGTGCCGCCAAGCTTCCCTCGTCTCTGATACCACGCTCTTTCCCCGGGGATTCTCCCCCAGTCGCCCACCACTCCATGACCTCAACACTGGCACTCTAGGAGGGGGCGCTAATCACATCTGCCCAGTGACAGCAGCCATTCAGCACTGGCGCTTTAAGAGCCCGGCACCCAGCAGCCCTTTCTGTGACGTTTCAGTGTTTTCAATCTCTTCCCCACCCTTCGCTTTCCCACTGTCATATCGCCATATATTTGGCGTGGATTTTCACCCTGCGTCGAAAAAAATTAACTCAGAATTGTCAAAACCAAAGCTTTGCTTTGTCGCCTGTCCGACAAGTGCTGTGGGACAGTTTAACCCATCACAGCAAGATGTACACGGGGCATTAAACTAAGGTAATCACTGATCACGCTCTATTCATCTGTCATGACATGTATTGCAAACTGGATAGTCGGATTGTAGTGTACCTCCCAATAGAGACTTGAGAATCAGCATGTTTACCCGAGGTTAGCATATTAATGCATTGCGTGTTATGAAGAAATCGGTCCTTTTCCTTTAAAACCGAAGGGTTGCATCCTTTGGCGGTCCCTGATCAATTAGTTGAGGCTCTTTCTGTTGGCTGTTCGGTTTTGCCCCATTAGAGATGTCTGCTTGCATCCACGTCTCTTCCTCTACAGAAATCGATAAAGCAGGAGGGTGAGGAATCTTCTTACCAAATCTTACTTCAGCTTCTTCAAAATCCACTGAAATTGGAAATGCCATGGGACTGTTTAAAGCGTCTTTCGTGGCCTTGTGCCTGATTGGCTGGGGGAATCAAGCTGAAATCCCATTCATCACTTACACTCAATAGCACCACAGCAGCCTCTAGCTGGCAGGCCAGGTAGGGTGCCGAGCCGCACAATGTGGGGGGATTAGCTTGAAAACTGCAGGGACCAGGCCTCTCGCTGCAGGCTAGCTGGGAGATGGGGGCCGGACCGGCCAAGGTCACCATCTCCCGTCCGGAGGAGAGTGGGAACGGACCTTGGGAACCGTTGGCGCTGCCTCTCATCGCCAGGCTCGGCTCACCGCACAGCAGGTGCAAGTCAGCGAGATAATACCGCTGCTAGCTTTTGTGTTCTTTCAACGTTTTCCTTCTTGCTTTCAATACTGACCGCATTTTTCTCTGATAAAAGAAGTTAGCAGGGATGCCGAGCGAATTGGGATTTTTTAAGGCTTTTAAATTTTCGTTTAAAAGCGCAACACTTCGGATAAGGATTCAGAAATAAAAGTAAGTGGTTACTGAAGTTGCAGTACATGACACTATACTTTATTGATAAGAAAAGAAATTAAGTGTTTTTCTTTCTTCGCTTCTTTTTTTGAGCATTCTGTTGGAATAAATAGGATCACAGGTAAAAATCTGCAAACAGATAATGTGCTTATTTATTGCTTCCTCATATTTAATTACAATCATGGTCATACTTTTTAAGGCCCTTTATTTATTTTTTATTGTTATTTTTTTTTTTTGTTTTTGTTATTTTTTTTTTTGCTCAGAACTGTGCCACTGGCCTTGACAGTGCGCTTTTTTCTAACGAGATCTATAAAGTCTAGCTTCTCATAATTAGCGCAAAAAGTGGGAGGACAACAACATGTGAGATCATAATGAAGCAAAAACTTGCATAGGCTTCCTGTGTTGTGAGTCAAGCGTGAACTTTTTTCTTCGCTGAGCCATGCACAAGTTGTCATGACGACAGGGATGTTCCGCTGATGAAGTCTTACTCCTTGTTGTCCAATCAGATTGTGGAACTGAAACTGCAGCATGAACAGGAGCGGACGCACCTACTCCAGACACACAATACCGAGAAGGACAGCCTGGTCCAGGACCACCAGCGGGAAATCGATAGTTTGGACAAGCAGACAAGGGCCGCCATGGTCCAGCAGAGAACGCAAGCCCAGGAGTGGAGGAAGCGCGATGCTCAGGTAGGGGGTCCATTCCTTTCCGTCGCTTCACTGTTTTGTTTTTCAAATTCGAATAGTGTTACATTTGATGACTATTTTGTATTTTATTTTGTTATTGCATTTGTGTCCCAATACATAGAACACCGTTTACAAGGTACTTAAAAAAAAAAAAGTATTTCGTGTACTTTTTTGCAACACTCTTATCATGTTTTTATTGTGCCGTGTGGGAAAAAAATACGGATTTAATAAGGACCAATTCTAAAACGCAAACTTACAAGGCATTATTTTTATGTGCAACTTTCAACTTGGAAGAATTCCTTAAATATTTATTGAAAAAAGTGACTGAAACCACAGGATGCCAGATGAAGAAGGTAAATTCCCCAACCCATTGCCGCTATGGCCTTTTATTGTAAACCGTAGGGTGCATTCTTCTTTTCTTGAGTTGTTTATATTGGGTTTAGTAGTATCTGTGCAGCACCACTGAGTTCTGGTTTTGTCGCTGCGGTGTAGGTAGCATTTATCTGCTAATAAGACCTATTCTCTAATATCTCAAACTACTGGAACAGGCATATGTCATTTAGAGGGTATTATTGAGCTCTTTAGCCATAAAACCTCCATTTTGGTCATCAGCAGGTTTCTGGTGCCTGTTGTGCCAATTGCCTCGTCCGCCGCTTCCCTCTTCAGCCTGGCTATCGTGAGATCCCTGTTGGAAGCCGTTTGATAGCCTAGCACCCAACTGTGGATTCATTGGTCTTGTCAAACCCCAAGATTAAATATAAATTGTCAGCATGGCTAAACCATATTTATTGGCTGCTAGCAAGAGAAACAAGTTCAAAGATACTGATGCAGAGGACATATCGCTCCACATTGAGACGCTTCAATTTGTATACATATATATATATATATATATATATATATATATATTAGCAAAAATGTATGGTAGCGTTTCTTGATAATATCATTCTACATATGAAGTGATCTATATTTCATGGGGGGGTCTGTTTTGAGTAAAAGTAATTTTTTTACTCAGCAAATGTATTTATTGCTTCCGTTAGGTTTATTGTAGCACAGTTAGTGGTTTTGCATCAATGATCAGTTACTCTTAAGAGTGTTTATCGATGGTTAAACTAAAAACATGATGTTTTACAAAAAAGTAAACAATAATTAAATACTAGTAAAAACTTAAAACAGAAGCTGTCAATAAATCAACATGTATCATCTTGTATACTCACCACCACATACAGTAAGTGTCATCAAACAAAACCCAGTGTTGTTGAGTATTCATGTCTCAACGTCCTCCATCATGTACTGAGTTGTTAGTTGGCACTTCAAGGAAGAGGTTTGTGGTTTGGCAGATGTCTTCTGCAATTCATAGATGCTGTTTTGGCCATGAGTACATCAAACCCTCTATGGCCCAAAAAAATCTCCATTCCAAATAACCCCCTCCAACTCACTTAGAGTGAAACTGGAAATGATCCCAGGAAGTATTTGCAAGAATATTGACAGGTAAATATCTGATGAAAGCTAATGCTAATAATGAAGTACTCAAACATGTTTGGTTTGTTTGTTTTTAGCTCAATTTTTAGAGAAACAACCCACAAACCATGCTTGTTTGTATTCGTAGGCTTCCTATACGATGCGGAGTACTTCTCTTTAGTTGTTATAATTACAACATTACTAATAAACGAATACTCTGATATGATTTGTGCTTTTATATGGTGTCATAACAGCTACAGAAGGCTTGAAAAAAGCTGCTTGAAAATGAGTGCTATGGCCACAAGCTCAGAACAAGGACTGAATGCCAATTATTATATTGAATGAGTTTTATTTCGAAGTGCAAACATTCTGTACAGTTATGTTCTAATTTCTTCGCTTTCATGCAGCATGGCATGACAATACACCCGCAAGAAAAACTGGAAGCTTCTGCACAGCTGACAACAACATCTGGTAAAATGCTATAACTTTGTCCACAAAAAAGTTTGAAATGTAAAAATAAAGTGTAGTTGGTTTGCTTTATAAGTGATCCAAACTTAGAGCACCTGTTAAGTGTTTACTGTCAACTGAGCCGCCCAAAACACTGAGCCACGTCAATGCAGCATAGCTTTGAAACAGACATAGTGATGTTGTTCACAGTCCTTGTCTATGCCACTAACAAATTTGCCCAAAACAAATCACGATCTCAGCACTGTACAGGAAGCCAGGGAAATGTCACACATTCATAAAAACAATCTGCAAAGGAGAAGTTTTAGGCATCCTCTCGGGAAGCCTGTTCAAAGCATATGGAGCAATTTTGAAAAGTGAAAAAAAAAATTAAAAACAACAACAGTAGGCACCGCCTATGTTGTATGACTGAGGCATGCTGGGAGATTAAAAAAAGATTGTTGTTTTCCCTACCTTAAGGCTTGTTGACACCAAGAATGGTAACTATAACAATGTTTATGTGATAACTAATTATATATGATTTTCACTAATGCACAATAATGTTCTTTTCATTATAAGTGTGTGATGCGGTGATGTTCTCTGCTGCTTTACATGCTTGAGAGATCTTGAGAAGTCTGATTGGCTTTCGAAGTTATTCTTGTTTAACGACCTGATGACAGCTTTTTGAATGGATAATGCACAAATTCCCTCATTTCATTTTATGTCTGAGCTTAACTCAGCCCAATTCAGATTTTGTACATATCCGGATTTAATCTGATTTGAAAACTGAGTGTCCACACCGTTTATGACAATGTTTCATGTACGATTTGTGTGTAAGTATGCACACCTTCCTTTAATGGAATATGCATTGGTTTCTATGGCAATGCCATTGCGTTGTTATCCTACACTCAAAACTGCAGTAACAGCAATGTTATAGATATGCATATCTTATGAGCTATACAGTTTCCAATACAGATGCTGCCATATGAAAACATGCTGCCGTCATGGTTGCCCTGTTTTATTTTTTTGTCTTGTGAGAGAGCATTAGAAATGCAGGAAGCTGGAATGTGCCGCTTTATTCAGTGCGTTTGTCTCCACTACTTTCACTAAGACAAAAGCTTGTTTCTGCAAAGACGTCTGATGTGTTTACATTTTACGGGGCATAGGGACATGAAAAAGCATTAATCTGAGCATTCAAACTGAAACAGATTTCCAAAAATGCAATTTGAATAGGATTCAAACCACATATGAATGTTGCTCGAAATGGGTTTGCACAAATCCTGATTTCCTGTAGATTGTTGCCGTTCAGACTATCTAAATATGATCGGATTTCAATTGGATTTGCACAGAAATCAGATTTGTGCTGACTGTCTAAGAACAAGTAAAAAAAATACAAAAATATGCAGTTTCAGTGATCAGACTACAGGAGATTTTTCAAGCTTTATTTAGTGCTGAAATGAATGGCATGTAACACTAGTAACACTACTATAATTTCCAATTTTCATTTTCACTGGTAAAGTTGCTTATTAGCATCCCTATTATTAGCACATTGGCTGTTTATTAATGCTAATACATAAGCACTAGCACATATTCTGCATGACAATAAATCCCCAATCCCACCCAACTTAAAAACAACCTAACTATTAATAAATTAGGAATTTATTTAAGCAAAAGTCATAGTTAATGCTTTGTTAATAGCGAGAATTGGAACTTAAAATAAAGTAAGCAAGATCATTAAAGCAAATAAAATAAAGCAAGATCAAAACATCAAAATCAAAAGTTTAGGCAAGTTTAGGTACAGGTTATTTGCTGCCACGATATCATTGCTAAAGTTTAACAAGATTTCCTTTAATCTTAAAACAAAAGAAAAATGTACCTGCGAAAATCAATCAATATGGATTTATTTATTTTTTTCTTTAATTATTCTGTGTGGCTTGTAAAATGCACAATTAACGTGTGATTTAATCCATTAATTTGGATTCTAAAGTCCATAAGTAATAACTGTTCTCAGACTCACCCTATATGTTACTGGTCAACAAAAAATAGACTGCCTCAAACTCACACCACTGGTTAAGTCCATATGGCTGTGTTGGACTGGTTGAACACTGCGTTGTATTCATTTAGCGACATTAAAAGTTTGAAGTATTATAGTTTTTACTTCTTCCTCATCATGAGATGTTTCTCACATCAGTTTAAATTCCTTAAATGTGCACACATCAGTCACAGATCCAGTGACGGGTAGTGTCGCTCACATCTCTTCCTGGAATCCATGCTTACGGAAAACTGGCAGTGTGAATGGACGTCCTTCACACACAATGAAGATGAGCAGTTCAGACTCATGTCTTGATGTGGTCAGGACTTCATAAGCATGTGAGATGAGCCAGTGACTCGTGCTTTTTTCACAGCACAGGGAGCTTTCTTTCCAGGTCGCGGTGACTTGTTTTCGCTCAATACCATTTGTTTGTCATGCTACATTTTAAACCCAAGTTACGCGAAGTCAGCGTGTGTTTTCCTGTTCATAGCACATCTGGTTTTACAACCATCAGTGGAGACTTCAGGTTTGTCTACAAGTCTTAAATTCAATTTCCATTCTGTGGTCCATTAGATTTAGCCCTACCGTGCATGGCTGTGGAGGGCTGTATCGATCTGAAGGAATATGATGAGGGAGTTCAAATTCCCTTCGTCTCTGGACTGGAGTCTGTGTATTAGTTTACTTGGACTCTGCCGCCCTCCGGGTTCCTGTTTTCTTTAGTCTGTTTGAGGATGAAAAGACCAGAACATCAGGATGGTTCTCAGTAAATATAGTTGCCTGCAGCCAGCACAGTAAACCAATACACAGCAGACTCTAGAGACCATGTGTGCTTTAATGCCAACTCCACACATTTACAACAGTCAGGAGCTTGTTCTTTTTGTAACTATCTTTATTATACGGATAAAACCGTGGTCAGAATCTACACTTTCATTTATTTTCACTTTTATTGGGTCACACATATTAAGTCTTGTTCACATTGAGTGGTTTTATCACTGGGGGTCGCCAGGTCGCTGCACTTTTGGTCTCCAGTGAGCATTGCTACTGCTGGATGATCTAAAGTTATTAGTAATCTGAGAGTGGGGAAGTATTTTATTCTATTCTAACAAGGATAAATAAAAGGTCGTTGCACAGCGAAATTTTCGCTTTTCGGGTTCGTCATCGTTTCCTATCCAAATTCTCACTACGGATGCAGAAAATGAAATCTGGTGTGACTATAAAACAAGCAAACTGTATTGACATTCATTAGAAACAACATTTATTGTACATGTCAGGCCAAACCAATTTGATCTTCAGATTCAGATTGTTCAGACTATTGTCTCAGACACTTAAAAAACAAAGAGTAATTTAATTTTATTTAGACACACTGAACAACATATTCTGCCATTCAAATCCACTATATTTCCTTGCGATTTCTTCTTGGCAAATTCCATGTTTTTCTTTTTTTCAGTAGTGCAACATGGAGTTCAAACAGCATGGGAGAACATCTGAAATCCGTAGAGTATAGCATCATATTGCTCTGATCGGCAAATTAATGATGCTGTCAAACTTTCAAAGAACTTGATTCCCCAGTAAGAGATTAGAACACAGAAAATGAAGGCGGACATGGCATAGGAGATCAGGCCTGCTTTCTGATGTGCCAAAAACAACAGGCTTGTTGACGGCGGTCACGTTGTCTCTTGCACCAGCAGGGGGTTTGGATTCAGCCGTTTGGGTTGTCATGCCGCCCAAGTAATCTCAGAGCTGTAATCTAGGCAAAGGGTGGCTGCTTTGCAGAATCTTAAATAGAACACATTTTTTAAAAGATTTGGTTTGGTTTTGTAATTCCCATACTCCCGTTTGTGTTATTTCATAGTATTCTGAAATGTGGAAGAATGAGTCGTACAGATTTGGGACTGATCATGTGCGTTTCATTATTGTTTCAATTATCTCTCTAGTATGAGAGTGAAAGCTCATCCAACTCAGCCGTGCTGCATATCCAAAAGTCATCGTTCAGATTCATTTATTTATTTATTTATTTTCTCACATTTTAGGGCATTTGGTTGACACAATGGACTGTTTGCCAAATCACGGCTGGTTTTAAGCAGTCGTCTGATGACATTGTCTTGATTTCAGCTGCTCTTTTCAACTCTGGAAAACACAAAACAGCACCATCATGAGTCCGTCCATCCAGCTGTGATGGGTCAGGGAAGATGGGCTCCAGCAGACTGGCTCTCAGCACCAGATGGGCCCTTGATGATGAAAAGGTTTTTAATCTCTGGCCAGACATCACTGAAGCAGAGTACGCACAGACGCTTTTCACCAGGCTTCACGTTGAACTCTTAAAGACATGCAAATGCATTTCAGTCGAAGATTTGGATCGCACCGTTCGTCTTTCATCCAGAATGGTCCTTGAAAATGCAAATTGAGGAGCATGCCACACATATAATACCTCAGAAATCACCAGAGAGAAGAGAACAGGGATTTTGTCTTTCCTATTCCTAAGCAATGCGCTTGGGATAGCTCACTAGAAAATGATTTCACTTTGACAGTGGATAAATCACCAAGTCACTGTACTGTTCAACCATTCTGCACTGCTGTATCCAGTTGTATCAGGTGGATGAGCTTCATTGTCTGTACTCCATTGGTTTTCACCCCATTGTGTTGTATAGCTGCTCATTTGCATAAACTGTGCTAAACTGCCAAACCGTCTTTGCACTGTTAGTGGGATTTCTAACTTCTAATTTTCTGATCGTCTTCTAATTGTATCTTGTGTAGACACCATTTAAGGTATGGAATTGACAAGCACGCTTTTATAAAATTAAGGTTTCAAAAAGGTTTCAGGTTTTTCACAGTCATTGACCATTTTTGTAAGTGTGAAGAAAATCTAAAGAACCTAAATACTTTTTGTGGAATGGAAAGATTCCACGCACATATATTAAAGATTTTTCATAGGAACATTGGATGCCAATATAGACCTTTTTCCTGAGTAACTGATGAACCTGCTGATGGATTCTAACTTCCATTTGGGTTAAATTAATGTGTGGTCATATTAGTCTGTGAAGAAATCCCTGTAAACGGTCATTGCGACACTGCAATGTGATAAAACTATAATGCAGTGAGCTTTTCAAAACCCTTTTCATAGGTTTCACGTTATATTATTGACTAGAAACCAGAGACTGGAATGTAAAGCTCCATTTTCCAAAGCTCGAGATTTCCGCATTCAGAAAAAGGTCTATAGAAACATTGTTTTTAAGAGTGAAGTGAAACAACTCTGTCAAGAAACACTGTTCAACTGAGGAAGTGCTGTAGGTGACTTTGTGTAGCCGTTTATAGTGATTATAACCTGTCTGGTCTTATTTGCTGATGAGTTCACAGCAAGCCTATGTGTTTTGACTAGTATATTCATATTTTCGTTGTTGTTTCTCTTGGTTCTTAATAAATATGTGCACAAATAACAGAATATATCACAGTCTGTCCTACATTCCTCTTTCTCTCTCTCTCTCTCTCTCTGACTTTTAATTAAATTCTTTTGTTGAACTGTTGAAGTTACATCATACGTGATGCGACATTCTCAGTGGTTATAGCCTTTCATTTTCTGTGCTAGTTTCTGAGCTTCTTTTCATAAAAGCACGTCCAAGCCCATCAAAGATGCATCAGAAAATTCTTCCCAGAGTCCAGTTTAAGAGGGAATTATAGATTAAAGGCTCCTCGGAGCCGAGATCTAATAGCTTTGTGCCGTTGCAACAGCATGTGGGCTGGTGCTGCGCCGCTCTGGCCGTATTGGACCCGCGCGCAGTCTTGGCATCTGGGTGTTTGTGCGACACGGCTTTGAAGTTTGCTGCTATTCCCCAAGTGGCCGCAAAACAACTTCAGATGCTTTTCCGACAGACATGCCACGTGATGCACTTAGCAGTCTCCTCCCAGGGATATTTGGGAGCGCGAGGAGCAGAAGAGGGACTGCCAACATGCCAGACTCTACCACACGCCACCGTCTGCGTGAGGGTTAAACGCTTTGGGAGCACAGATTATTTGATATCATTATTATGGACATGGTGTGCTGGAGTATAAATGGCTGTTTCAACTGTGTTTTTAATTGATGACGTACACCATATCGTTTTGAAGATTTAAAGTGTCAAATGGTGTTTAAAGAGAATATGAGAGTTGGATTGACTATACTTATATTAATAAATGTTCCTTTTTAGTTCTCACTATTCAGAGAGAAATGTTGGTTTCATAATCTTTCATCAACATTTTTGTCCACGTTATCAGTGAATAACAGGGGTGGGGAAAACAGTAACTAACCCAAAAAAAAATCACTGCCCACTTTTCATAATCTTATCAAATTCAAGTGGATATTGTTGAGTCAGTATTTCCTGCTAATTTATTCTTTTAAATCCCTTAAGCCATACCTAAACTTAACTACCTTACTATTACTAAACTTAACTTACCTACCTACTATTAATAAGCAACAAAGTCATAGTTAATAGTTAGTTCATATTGAGAATTGGACTTAAAAATAAAATGTGACTGAAATACATTTATTTACTGAAGAACAGGGAGAATGCAGTTTTATATTAAGGGTCTGGTGCCTTAGAAATACTTTGTGCCGTTACTACTGCTAGTATTGGGTATTGCTACTTATTTTCCATGATGCTGTCCATTTGTTCTCAAGTTTCAACCTTCGGTCAGTGTGTCAGACGGTTCTTGAATCTCAAAATGAGGTCTCTGACAGGTCTGTCAAGGGCCTGTAGTAATGCTGCTGATTCCTTCTCTTTTTTGTAATCCATTCACTCTCTTTCACGTTAATGCAAAAGCTCATTGGTAAGTGGTCTCGATGAGGTTTTTCATCTTCCTGAAATGAGAAATGGCAGTGGTACCTCATCCCCATGGCTAACTGACCTTTGATTTGCGCTAATTTCGCTCATTAAATCAAACCACTGACCTTTATGGAATGCCAAGCTTTGATGTTGAACTCTTGTGGCTCAGAGATCAGAGGCTGTGGTGTCTGTTTTCCTCTTCCTGGCTAGAATGAGCACAAATGCTCCACTCGTCCTGCTTGGCTTGTTTCGCTTATCCTCTTTCTCTCCATCCGGACTCTTGCGTCTTTTTCAATTTGCATTTGTTTCTGTTTTACAGCATATATGTGTTGAATTCCCTGGCTCAGTATTCTGTAAACATATCATCTGTTCCATCCATGGGTGCATCTTAACGGATTTACAAGTTTCATTGTTTGTGTTTCTCACCAGACCATCTCTGATCTGGAGGCCCAGGTGCATTCTCTGAGGAAGGAGCTGTTGGCAGCTCACAGTCAGAGGAAACAGCAGCTGACAGAGTTGGGTGTGCTGCGTGAGGAAGAGCGAAAGCGTGCCGCTCAGGACCAGCAAGCAGCTATGGACCGTCTGAGGGCAGAAATGGATCAGGTGCGGCAGGACCTGGAAAGAACCCACAAGGCTGAAAGAGAGCTGGCCCAAGAGAAGGTTGGTGTGAAATGCATTTTTTGGCATTCTAAGTTGCTATTTACGTCGCCCGATTCCTGCATGATTTATATAATGTGGCATCATTAGCTTTTCATAGTTACTTTCTAAATTAGAGACTCTATTTTTAGCCAGCAGCTTGGTTGTACTAACACTTAACACATACAGATTTAACAACCACTCATTTGCAGTTGTTGCTAACCATGGATATAAAGTATTAATACACACATGCCACCATCTTGGAGTGGTCAACAGGGCTTGTTTGAGTAGAAGCAAGTCCCTTTAAGGCAAGTCATGTCGCTCGGCGGCCATCTTTGAAATGCCTCTTTGGCATGCAGGTCTCTTTGAATGGGTAAGCATCAACTTCTTCAGAACTGTTCACTAAACTAACAATTAAATGTCATAATGAAATTTGAAAACATGTCATTTGAAAACCCCAAAAAAGCTGACAACTGTTCAATAAATGTTAATTATTTTGCTCAAATAATAGCATTATAAAAAGCTTAGCCTGCGTGCATACATGGTCCTAGACGCATGTCTCAGAGAGTTTTCTATAGCAACGGAGACTTGGCATCTGCAGTGATTCGCTGACTTATTGACTAGGCTCTTCTGTTCAGAAGTCGGTGCTTCCTGTGATATAGCGACCATAGTGTTACTTTTTTCCCATTCAAGTGATATGTCTTGGGTATTTTGTTGTCTTTCATAGAAGTCAGTAGAACTGCTTTTTGGAAGGATATCATCGGATAATAAAATGATTGTCTGGGTGATAATCTTTGTCATGACACGCTCATATGGTAGAAATCTCCATTTGGAATTTACTACAAAAAAGGGAAGTAACAGGAATTGTGGGACTGGCATTATTGTTTTACGACACTGCCAATTAATTTCTTAAGATATTATGTATAATATACAGGATTATCAGATGTTTTTAGCAGAACAAATGTTGTGAAAATTAGTCACTCAAAAGTCACTCCTCCAGTATGAAGGATTTTGACCTTTCCAACATGATGAACTTTTAGATGTATTGCCATGATCAGCTAACGTAGCACCTGTGCATTAATATTTATGTTTTCGATGTTAGCTTGTGGTTGTGTTATGATCACACAATACTTTGAACATACAAAATTTCTTTGTTTGCTGCAAAAATATGTAATGTATGTATAAGTAGATGCCTCATTAGCAGCTGTTTCTGTGGGCCATTATATGTAAGCCGTCCGCCATATTGAAATGACTGAGAACACTGCAGAATAAGTTTCGGGCGCATCTGCACTGCAACTTAAGTTGCACGTATGTATGAATATCTTTAGTAGACTTGCTTTTGCTAAACTAAAACACAATACAACACAAAACAAGAAGAAAGAAGAAGTCTTTAGCTAATAAAGCATTTAAAAGGGATTTTAGTTTAGAAACCTTTAATACTGAGTTAATACAAATTAAAAACACAAACAAACAAATTCTTCCCTGTTTAACCAGGTTATAACAATATTGTTGCATATTGAAACACACAATGAGCGACCACCATTTCTGGAGTAGTTGAATGTGAATTCCATACATTTCTATGGTTGTAGTGGTTGTGATATGATGCCATGCATCGTTCTAAAAACTTAAATAAACTCTTAACAAATAATAAATCCAAAATGTAAAAAAATACAATCTACTTAACTACAAACCCTGAACTTTGGAACGCAGCAAAATACGAAACAACTTCCAAACAGTTTCCACTCTCCCGCATTCACATGTGTATGAATGGAAGTCAATGGAATGACGTTTTTTCAAACTCAAATCTCATGCAGTTTAAATATCGAGACATGAGAATGGCTGTAGGGAAGAATGAATTGCGAAATTTATTTCAGAAGGATATGAATTTAGAGCATGTGCTATTTTTAGGCGTTTATAGAACTGTTCTGATTCTCCGGTGTGATTGATATGTCTGTGAAAACTACTACGTCTGTTAACGTCACACTTCACACTTTCCTCAATCAATTTTCAAAAGCCAGGATTGCTTGTATATGATCAGACTCTGTTTCTGGAGAAAACAAATGAAGCAAGCAACAAATGAAGTTAAACTTATAAACAGATGTATGAATACACAAGACCAGCTTCACACCTAATCACATGTGTTGCGTTCAGTATACTCAAACGCATTCGCACATGTTCATTGATGGGCTGTGTTGGCTTGAACTCCAGCACTGAGGGAATAGATCGCTTAGTATTTAATTAAACACATTAGCCCCTCTTTGCCCCAGCTCTATCAAGGTTGAGCAAGCAGACTTGGGCGACTATACCGGAAATCCTACATCCTTTCTGTTTTTAAAGCTCTTGATTCCAGCCGCAAAAAATGAGGCTGGAAAGAGGCTGTAATACAGCACAGGTTGGCCAGGAACTGGGTAAAGGTGGTATTGATCAGAGGGTAATCCTGATTAGGCCCATCAAAGCGATTAGTTTTCATTAAACTCATGCACTGCTGCTGACTGCACCTTCCCCCAGGACATCTGCGGCACATTAGCGTGCCATTTGGCCTCTTCATAAATCCTAGGCCTACATTTTGGAACCATATGTGAGTACATTGCAGCACATAAATCCCATCTAAAGAGAATTCCGCCTCGCTTTTCCACTCTCAGGCTGACACGTAAGGCTTGTTTACAGAATCAGTCTCTGTTTCTGCCACCCCTCATCTGATACTCATCCTGACCTGCGGCTGAAAACTTCCTCTGAAGAGACTTCAACAAAGTCTGTCTCTGAGACTGATTGACACACTTCAAACTAGAGCTGCCAAAGTTAATGTGTTATCATGTTTTAACACTGTTACATTTTATTCAGTTAACCCGTTCATCATTTTATGATAAATGACACTCATTCAGTTTAGGTTGGAAAAAAAGCATTCTGAGTAGAATGCGTTTTTGTATCCAGTGCACAACTTTTTCATTGATTTCAATCTAAACGCACACTGGATAGATGTACAGTATATGACTGTTGCTCTCTTGTGTTTTGCAGTGTCTCGCACATGAACGCCATGTTATTACATTTACATTTTACATTTATTCATTTAGCAGACGCTTTTATCCAAAGTGACTTACAGGTGGGGAAAACATCAAGCAATTAGTCCTTAAGAGGCAAAAACAACTTAGTAAGTGCTCATAATACCGTATAATAGGCAATGTTCAAATAGGTACAAGCTGGAAGGAAAGAAAAAGTAAGGTTAAGATTTTTTTTTTTTTTTTTTATGATGTCAAATAGTGTTGAAAGAGATGGGTTTTCAGCAGTTGTTTGAAAGTAATAAGGGAGTTGGCATTTCGGATAGCGATGGGAAGATCATTCCACCAGCCAGGAATGGTGTAAGAGAATGTTCTGGAAAGGCATCGCTCACTGGCGGATCTCAGAGTTCTGGAAAGGGTGTAGATTGGTAGCAGTGAGTGGAGGTAAGCGGGCGCCAAACCTGTGGCTGTTCAATATGCAAGTGTCTTGAATTTGATGCGAGCTGCAATTGGAAGCCAGTGCAGGGAGATGCTATGTCAGGTTAAAAGAACCAAGCATTGCCAAGTTTTTGTTTACAGTAGTAAGCTGGCATTGCAATGGGATTTTTTTGATAGCAACATGGCATAGGAGAGCAACATGCTGTGTGTTTTGTTTTAAAAAGCGCTACGTCTCACATTTTTAGACTCAAAGTTACATTCTCTGTGTGCAGTCCCTTCTTCAAATTTCAGTATTTCAGTATATCATTTTTAAAATGTCAAGGTGTGAATGCCAAAAAAGTAAAAAAAAAAAAAAAACAACCTAAGATGACAATGCAGTCCAGTGGAGAGTTTAGCTACAGTATTAAGACCTATAATTGCCCTTTGAAGAAGACGTGTTAAAAGAAAACAGCTATTAACCAGATTGGTAGGAAAGCTATCATGTATTTTAAAAATTTCACCTAAAAATAGGTATTTCACCTAAAAATAAATACATCAAATAAATGTTAAAAACAATATTCTTCCAAACCCAACTTCTTCCAACTTTGTTTTCATAAGGGGAGTGACAGTTAAATACCCTTTTGTGTTTCATGAAAGGCATACAGGTTTAAAACTTAAAGATGAGTAAAGGATGACAATTTTCATTTTTGGGAGAACTGTCCCTTTAAGGCATTTCTCACTGGAGCGATGCAGATTAGTCATAAAGAGAAACACAACAAACGGATGCTCATATGTATTCTGCTTAAGGCATGACTCTTATGAGGTAAGTATTGTCATGATTACTAATACAGATGAAGATAAATATAGCATAATGAGACAGATGATGTTAGTGCTGGCCTGTGAGAGTGACCAGGCTATTATAGTGTAAGGTAGAGGAGGTGAACTGGCTCTCTGATCTCTCTCTCTGGCCAGAGGCACAACACCAGATTCCTCCAGAATAAAGCGGTTTTATCCTCTGAGGATTAACAGAACGCACACATATACATTTTGCCACTGTTTCATAGCTTACCATTTAAGTCCAGTATGAGTTATCCATGGTGTTCAAAAGGTCTAGCACTATTAATCATATTTAGTCTTAGAAATTTAAACAAAGCTCTAACCCTATACTAAATTTTGGCACCATTTGTCCTACAAACATAAATGATTCCTTAAATAGATTCCCTGCCTTTGAAGTGCATAGCTTTTTAATGTGATAGTTAGTAAAAAAAAAAAAAAAAAAAGTGAGAGATGGGTTTGGGGTGTTTTGGTTAAGGCTAGTAGGCAACCACGCAAAACGCCTTAGCATCCTAGCAATGTGACAAGAAAGCACAACTGCACTGACATTCTCTTCAGAAAATGTAAACTAGTTTTTCCTTGTTGAATGATAGTAGAAACATTACTAAGATAAGTCCTACTGGTTTCACCGATTATTAGCCAGAATGCTTTAAATGCAGCTAATGATTTCATTTGTGCATTTAGCCTGGTACGTTATCTCTCTCCAACTGCGTCAGAGCTTCTTTTTTTTGTATTTTTCAGAGGGAAAAGTTTAGCTATTTTCATTTGGAAGTTTTTAGATTTGTAGTGACTTGGCATGTTTCTAAGCCGAAATTTCTTATTCTTTTGATGGCGAGAGAAACGCTGTCCTCGGCAGTCAGCCGCTCCTGAAATGGCCTGCCAGGGTTTGAAGACCGATCCCAGAGAAAAAGGAAAGAGAAATCCATTAAATCCATGAATGGGTTTTCATGAAAGACACAGGCTTTTTGAAGGGGAACTTGAGGAATAAAATAATAAGAAACAGAATATCAGAAACGATAGGATCATGTGTTAGATTGTTCCAACGTCAGACGCTTAGCGTAAAGAAAGGAAGATGAAAGTGAATTTATTCCAGCCTCTGTTAACAACAGAGGTTTATCTGGCTGTGGCGATTGTGTGTGTACGTGTGTGTGTGCGCGCGCAGACACCAGTAACCCAATCTCCATCCACCACAGAGAACCCTGGGAGCCTTGTTCCTCCAGATAAACCTGACTTCTCTCTGCAGCTCACAGCCAGTGCCTCTGATGCTCAGATGTTCTTTGTACTTTCTTCTTCTTTAGCTTTGGAGTAACGGCTATACAAATCACGGCTTCCTGTCCTGAATTCCTACAGATTCAGCCCTTTTCATGTCTTCTCTTTTTTTTTTTCTGCAGATTCCTCAACAAAACATGCCAGTCAGAAACTTATTAAGTTCAAAGCTGTTTTTTAGATCAGCATCCCTCTTTAATCACTGCATACAGTTCGATTGGGTCCAAAGAGCGAATGTGTTTTTGTTATGATACCTCCAGGCGAATATTAACTAATATTTTGTAGTTTGAGAAACTAAAAAAGGCCAAATGTATATAAATCTACAAAGATTAGCAGGTACTAAATCGCTACAGCAGTTTTATGTCAGCTTAAACACTGTATGCATTGG
Source organism: Enteromius afrohamiltoni (assembly GCA_034779775.1). Lineage (NCBI taxonomy): Eukaryota > Metazoa > Chordata > Actinopteri > Cypriniformes > Cyprinidae > Enteromius > Enteromius afrohamiltoni. Next base: position 21,114,712 of record JAUYWG010000033.1, read on the forward strand.
TATAATGCTGTGGCATGCATATTTAATTCAATTAAGGGAATATCCTCATCATTTCTATGTAAATGAGGCTCTTTATAGAATGAGCCAGGTGCCAAAATACCTTTACAGTTTGTATCTGTCAGTTATAACATTGCTGTTGTGCACCATTTAAATGCTTGCATTTTTACCACATCTGCTTCAAATTAAGTCAAATTATTTCTTAGTGCATTCTATAAAGGCAATAAAATCCTGATTAAACTCACTGAAAATCATAAGATTTTTAGCAACATTATTATGTCCACGGCTTATCACAAACTTGTAGATTTCATGCACCAGCCTGGACAAGAAGATTTCAGTTTCTTTTAGCATTCCCATCCAAAGTAACATGACATATGAAGGCTGTTTATATAGTATCATAGGGGCATTCACCCTGAAGAAGGGCAGTTTTCTTTAAAAAACTAGTGTGTAATGAATCCCTGTTGAAAGAGCAGCCTTTTTTTTTTGCACTCATCACTCTATTTGGGCTCTATTAATCTTCTCCCACACGCCCTCATAGCCATCGGATCAACCCACTTGTTAACACCGCCAGGATAGGCAGAGATTGAGATATACAGGTAGCTCTAACATGTAAAGTACTCTAGAGTATGTTTCATTCTGCCAGCGCTAAATGAGCAAGAGTAGTTTGAAGGAGGATTTGGCTCTATTTATGAGGATGACAGTGTTTTATTTACAGACATATTCCTGGTTCGTATTGTTTTACATCATTCCTTAAGTATTTCCACTTGTGAGTGATCAGTGTTTCTCAGATGATGCAACTTCAGAGTTTAACATCAAAGGGTTTGGTCATTTCAGCTGCAGCTGGAGGTACTGAAATGGATGTGGCTAGTTCCCTCTTCTGTTTTTGTTTGCCCCAAAGCCAAAGGCTCAAGGAATTGCCCTGATAAAAGGCACTAGCCTTTTTGGACCCTGATGGACTGGAGCTGTCAGACCAAACCCAGTGGCGTAGATTTGACATGAGAGCAATCTCACAGCATAGACCCAAATTGCTTTTTCTACAAATAAGTTTCTATATTTTACATGGACTGATAGTGTGCATGATTATTATTTTTATTATTTATATTCAACACTACTGTTGGAATTTTTTAGGTGTGCTGGGTTTGCGTTGATTGATTGTCAGTGGATAACAAAAGGAGAAATGATGAGGAATGCACATATTGTTTCAGATACTGAAAGGTAATAGGTTTTAAACTTTAAAATGAATAAGGATAATAAAGATAAATATAATAATAATTTCAAAAAAGCATATAAACAATGCATACATACACCATTACAGTATCATAAAAGTAGTCCATATGACTTAGGCAATATGTACAAAGTCTTTTAAAGTCATAAAATAGTGTTGTGCGACCAAATGTAAAACATTATACAAAAAAATTCCATAGGGCCCTGAAATCTATTTTTCCTAATATTATTTCCCAGTGTTTTCCCTTTTATTTTAATTTATCGATTTGTTTGTTTTTAGATTATATTTGTATTTAATGACTCGGCTACATTTAGATTTCCCTTTTTTTTTCTTTTTTGGCTACACAACAGTTGTTGTTGTTTTTTAATAAATACAAACAATACTGTATGATAGTAATATTTTTCTGTCACAGTTTCTGTAGTATTTCTCTGTATGTCTGATGATAGTTTTATCAAATAACATGGTTAAATTCTGTGACTCTCAGAGCAGTTCTGGAGATTATGTGGAAACACAACAAGCATGTGTAGTAGACAAGTAGTAGACTGATAAAGTGTACAGCTCTACTTTTGGTTTATTCATTCCATACAGTACATTCCATTTTTACATCTAGATTCTGTAACAACACAGAAATCATTGGACCCCACTTTTTTGTTTTTATTGTTATATTCTATCTCTCACACAAATATAATTCTGTAGTGCCACTGCATCTGCTTCCAGCTACATGGTCTCTGTACATGTACTCTGTACATCACCATGGTAACAGGATGTGCGGCATACAACTGATTCGGTTATTTTTGTTTCCTCACTGTGACAAAGAACAAGAGAAAAGTGCAAGACAGGGGTAGTGGTACTGTGAAAGGTGTTGCTTTAAAAAGGCAGCACGTGCCGTTCTGTGCCGTTCCTCTGCCGCGTAACAGGAGGCAAATCGAAGAGCCATGTGTGGTGAATGCAACCAACTTTACGCTAGCTGAAGAGAATGTAAATACATATGAAGTGTATTTGTGAAGGATCCAGGGGGGAAGTTGTCAAAACGTTTCACCTGTCTTCTGTTTACACAGTGTTTGCCCACCATCCACAAACATCCCCCAGAAACTTTCACTGCTAGCTAGTATTACAGAGATGTGACATATCTGAAAGACCGCTATACCAGAATGCCTGGCAAGATGATCTGGACTGTTTACATCCATTACTTAGGCCTCATCTTCTCTTATGTTAATACTTTAATCCAAAGGAATGTTTTTTAAGTTTGAAATGATTCTCTTCTAAAAACCCAAGGGCGAGTCTGATTTGTTTTCTGTGGTGATTGTAATACCACAGATGCTGTTGGTAAGCACAGAATATAATTTGTATGAACAATGGAAAAATATGGGGTGATCAATGTATGTTGTCCCACTGACATCACTGTGCATTGCTTAAAGGGGTCATGAGCTGCCTTTGTTTTTATTTTTTACTCTTCTCTGAGGATAGTATAATAGTATAGTATAATTAAAACCTTTAAATTGTGTTTAACCCAGGCCAAAAGTGCATTTCATGAAATATTTTAACGTAAATTATCACAATGAAACAAATGGAACCGTTTTGGTTAAGAATATGAGCTCAATCCAGCAACAGCACAAAACAAAAATCAAAAGTGCCCTTGCTCATTTACTATGAGTCTGTTGCGCGTAAAAGCTTTCGCTCAGTTAAAAAACTGGCAGGATAGCGGTCAAGATTGTACACATGTACACATTGCATAATGAAATGCACCTGTTGACTAAGAAGGATGTGGCATCGGTACAAGATTTCCGTTGAGCAGTGACAGGACGGATTAGAGCGAATCAGGCCCAGAGAACATGGCTGCTGCTGTCGTGGAGAACGTGGTAAACACACTCTCACTTCAAAGACACATCAATACACCCAGCTCCCCACGGCACGCCTGTCAGCTGTCATTCTGCCCAAAGTTTGGATGTTGCCTCTTTTTAACTTTATTTATTTTTTGTTAATGTGTCACCACCATTTTTAGTCTCTGTTTAACATTATGATTCATATTTTCTCTCTTTCTTTCACTCCTGACGGAAGATGGTGGTGTTTTTGGGATGTTGTTGTCATTGTTTGTCTTCACTTTTTGTCCCTGCAAACTTATTAATTTCTGTCAACCGGTTTCTCTGCCATTTGGAGATACACCAAATCCCATTATTTTTGGTCATGGATTACAGAGAGCAAAACAGTGGGAGAATATGATCAAAGACACCTCCCCATCACCTCGGAGTGGCAGATCGAGAGAGGGAAATGGAGCTTAATAGCAGAAAATCAGATTTAGACCAGCCAGGCATGTGGATGGATTTGGTGATTCTATTTTTCTTTCTTCTGCGGAGATGAAAGTTACGCCGTTTTCCCCCCATCCTCCAGTTTTTCTCATTCTTTTCCTCTTATGATGGCTGGGAAAGTTGGTGACACGGGAAGAGACTGCCACAGACCGGCAGTGTAGAGCTGTGGAGAGCTCTCTGGCTTTATAGAGTGCTTCAAAACACTTCCACAATGCCACTGGCAACTCGCTCAGAGAGCATCACTCTTAAACGGAAATTTTCAACCTTGTGTTTTACAGACCGACTTTTGGGATGCATTCCATATAGCAGCTCTATATGACCAAGAACAGTTAGTAAAGCAAAAATCACAATGAGCTAGTTATCACAAAATAAACCCATGGTGATCAGGAGATGAGGTTTTTCTTTTTCCTGAATGCGATTTTGCCAGTACTAAAGTTCACAAAATCCAAAAACTGACTATCGGTCAGTCAATTGCAGCTTGCAATTTTAAGAAAGCTCTTGCATTTATTGTGTGTGATATGCAGTCTGTGAACAGCCAAACTGGGCATTCCATTTGCTCAGACCATACTCCACCTATCACCAAAAAGACACAAATGAAGTGCTAGACAAACCAATGCTTGATGGCACAAAGGCCACATGTCAGCAGGAGCTTGATCGGTATTGAGCGATCACTCTGGAGTCTCAGCTCTTTTTTCTTTCTCCAGCTGAAGGACAATGATAGATGGTGTCGTGCAGCAGTCAGTGTTTTCTGCTCAAAGTGGATGGTTTACGACTATAAAGGTTTGCCGTTATTTACAGGTCAGCTCTCCACACTTACGAATTATTGATGAGGCTGCCAAGGAGGAAACTTCCCGCCCCTCATCAGAAGGCTTTAATCACACCACCAGATGGAGATGGCGGCTCTGGGGTCACCAGCCAAATAAAAGGCTCTTATTGAATGCCTAAGCTGGCCTTTGTAGTGTTGACCCTGGCGGCAAATCAGCACCCAAGGTCATCAAATGGGACGAATCGCAGGAGGTCCCAACTTAAAGCATGAGGGGCCAGCAAACTCCCTGGCAGCCTAAATCCTCACGCAGATGCACTCATGGCTGTGTTCCCTGATCCACTGATCCACCTGCTAACAGAGGTGTGACAGATCCCTGCCCAAAACCAGATTTTGGAAGCCATGATGAAAATCAAACAGTCCTAGTCACACAAACACATGCACACAAAGGCTGGGGGTGTAGCCACACCTGCCAGTGTAATACGTGACGGCCCTTTTAAAGAGGATGAGAAAGGACAAGTGAGGATTGATCTGTTTTTCATTAGCATGGTGTCACCTTCACTGACTCGGTTTATTAACAATATGGCTGAGCAATATAGATAGAAAAAAATACATCTTTAGCCTTTTGATGATTCCAATATGCATCACCATATTTATTTGACAGATGTGTGCATACATTTTTTGTTGATAAAAAAAGGAAATGTTAAGGTAAATGATCCGATTTCATATTATCTATATTCACTAAACTGGAATCATGTAATCTGTTCTACTGTTGTTGGGGGACTAAATATAAACATCTCATTATCATATTCTCTGTGGTTGCTTACCAAAATTAGTTTTTATGGTTTATGTAAACAAAACTATAAATAATAATAATTAAAACTAGCTTCTCTATTTTTTTCTGTTTTCTTTTTATTTATTACATTATTAAAACCTTGCTACTGTACGTGTACTTTGTTAAGCTAGCTGGGACTTGTCACAGCACTTGCTTATCATCGCTCTTCCGTTCATTATAATTGCTTTCATTGTCCTCAGTCGCTTTGGATAAAAGTATGTCTCTCCTTAATTGTAGGTTTTGAGAATTTTGGAGGTTTATGGGATTTTTTTCATCCATTCTCCAGAACATCACAAGTCTGATCGCTTAGAAAATGAACAGCTCATCTCTTCTCAACAAGAGCAGATTTCATGATTTTAGGCATCACTGGCTTCGGTATTTTGAAAGCTAAATCGATTGAAGTCAGTACACCATAAAATAAAGTGACTACCATGATTTTCTTAAACTATCCTTTTAAACTATACAGGATAAAAATGTAGACACCAATCGTAAAATAGTGCAAAGGCACAAAAGTTTTAATGTCATCATCACTGTAGTAGGTATAAATTTTTATATGACTTTTTATACACTGTGTGTTCTATA